>CM038231.1:56972012-57472950 GCA_021442155.1 Cymbidium sinense | reverse complement strand
TTAAATACAACCCAAATAAAACCCAAACTAGCCAAAATCCATCTATGCATACCAAATTGATTGTGAAACCGACTCAAATTTCCATAATCAATGATTGAACATGAAAGCCATCAATTGAGCCAAACCAAGCCTAATTGGCCATGACCTAAGTTGACCCAAATTGGCCTAAAAGCCAAAATGAGTCAAATCATGATTTAATCCAAATTGATTGCAACCAATGGCTCAAGTTCATTCCAAATCACATATTGAACTTGACCAAAGCCATGATTGAGCCCAAGTTGTTGAATTGTCAACTTGACCTAGCCAAATTGAATTCAAATTAATTTCCAATTAAAATCAAAATCTACAATCATTTTTTAATCAACCAATTGAATTTGACTTAATACACCAACTAATTTGGTCAAATTGGTCAAATTAACTTGACCAATTTGACCTTTTGAATCAAATGAGTCAAATCTAAGGCCAAACCAATCCAAATTAATTAAACCAAATATCCCAAATCATCATATATGAACCTAACCACGGTTTGTCCCAATTTGACTAATTGTCAAACTAAATAAATTTTAATGACCAATTCAAAACTTAAAGACTTATAAACTTGTCCATAATTCCAAATCAGCCCAAAAGCCAAGTCCATCAACTCAAACCAGGATTTCAACCAAAACCATTGGATCAAGCCAAGTCTAGCTCATCCCCATACAACCTTCACCTAACCTGGGTGGGTTGACTCCTCAACCCAAATCGAGCACCCATTGGATCAAGCCTTGCATCCTGCATGGGTCCATAGCGGCCTCCATCATTCCTCCCATCCCACGGCGTGCCTCCACGACTTGATGGAGACAAGTTGATGATTTGGTGAGCCAATGCAAAATGTGCACATCGCGTCCATCCCATGAGGAAATTGAGGGTATACCCCCTCAATTTTGCACACATTATGAGTTCTCTAGTGAATTAAGCCTCAGTGTTTCCAAGGATCCCAAGCCCTCTCCATTTTGCCCATTCACAGCAAACCAAAATAGGGCATCCCAATCTCGAGCAATACTCCCTCATTTCTAAATCAAACTTCAATTCCTCTTAATCACACCATCCCTAGCCAACCAAAGCAATTCCCAAGCTTCAAGCCATGAGATGGGTTGAAGCCTTATGGATTGGTCAACCAAACCTCCCACATAAAATCAAAGCTCTTCAAAGGGTCTCCTCAACTAGGTGAAGCTACCTCCATGTTGCACATTAGCTCCGGTGAGGTAATTTCTCAAAGCCTTGTATGGAAAAAGTGTTGGTCCTTTGTGAAGTAAATTTTTTGGAAAATTGACCGTTGGATGTGTGTCTCCCTTCCCTAGGTGTGGGAAGAATTTGGAGAATCACTTCGGTGAGATAGATGACATCCGTCTTTCATGAGAATGGGATAAATCATGAGCACATTGATTGGGATGAACTTTCATCAAATCCATGGTAGAGCCCTCATTCTTTCTAAATCAATCGTGGTCACATCGATCTTAGATGGATGGTCCACGCCGGTAGCATGGATGTGACTACTTAAATAACAATCGTATGCCATGTGAAAAGTGTGCCACATGGCCCACTCAATGATTAAGGCTTTAATTAAGATTAATTATTTTTTAATCTTGAAACTTCAAAACCATAACTAATTGTAGAAAAATTACAAACTTAGGCTCATTTTGAAGATATTTTTGTAGAATCTAAAAAAAATTATAATTAATTGATTTTGAATAGATTTGGCTTATTTGGGGTTTTATAAAATATAAACTTAATTACACCTTAATTAAGCACTCAATTAATCTCAAATTTTATGAATGTTTAGGGGATGACCTCTGCCTCCCACATTTTTAGATTTTATTGATTGCTTAATTAGAAATCACTTGATTAGCCTAATCACTCTCTCTAATTAATCATAATTAATGAATTAATGATAACTTGATTAATCATTTAACCATAATTATCCCTGTTGAACAGTAAGATAACTTAAGGAATGTGATTGGGGATATTTTTCCTAATTCATTTCCTAAGTCTTCTTTATCTTTAAAAATCAAATTTATTAATGGTTAATAAATACTTAATTGATTAATTAAGTGAATAATCTTCAAAATAAAGAAATCAAAATCTAATAGGATGTTTAAATGATTTAGGGATTAGGATTGGGGCCTTGCCCTCCCTTTAATTTCATCATTCAAATTAAAACATAAGCAAAATGTTTAATCAATTTATTAAAGGCTTAATGAAATTAAAATTAAAGAATCAATTCATCCTAAGAAACCTTTAATTGATCTTGGGTAGCTCCTTGGGTGTTCAATAAAGTGAGAGATAATGAAATTATGGTTGGCTCACATGTGTGAGAAAATCATAAGTAATTAAGTGAGATCCAAAGCTTAATTAACTATTAATCATAAATATTGCATTAGGCCCCTTTTTATTTCTTAGGAACATTGCAAATTTACTTTTCATGTGGTTTCATATCATATTGGTTTATTATTAATTAGTTTATTAACTTAAAATGATATAGGTAAGGGTTAATTAATTTATTTAATTCATACCCTTACCTAATAAAAATATAAAATTAACTTAATTATTCTTCATTAAACCAAATTAATTCACACATGGGGAATTAGGCTAGGATTAGCAAACCTCTCTCATATTTCCTAAATCAAATCAAACTCAAAGTTAAAAATGTCTTTAAAGAATTTTGGTTCATTTTAAATAGCCTGATTTAATATGATTGTCCTTATGAATTAATTAGGGTGAATGAAATCATATGCTTACATTCCTTTATTTCTTTAGAATCATGCTAACTATTGCTTGCCATATGAAATCATGCATTCATTCCTTTTAAAGTTAATTAAATAAAATATTTTCTTTTATGTCAAATTGCATGTGTTGACTTAAATTAAAAATATGAGTGGCTATTATCACTATTAAATCAAAAGCTATTTTCAAAACCTTTAAATCAATTATTATAAATGAGTAATGTTACTTACAAATATCTATAAGCTTGCATATGATATATAAGATGTAATATGAAGTTCTCTTTCCCTCTCTTAACATGGATTCACATAGGATTTGCAAGTGTATAGTTCATTTAAAAGAACAACACTTTAAATCTATTCTATGCATCTCCATGTTAAGACTTAGGAAGAATTTCATATCACATGTAAATATAAACCATCAAACATAATTCTTTGCATGATTCATCTATTTGACTCTTTTTGTACATTCATATGTATTTGAGAAAAATTGCAAATTAGTCTGACATCCTGAGGCTTTAAGCGCCCTAAGTAGGTCTTGTACCTTATGGTGTAGAAAATAATGGCACCATACTAAAAAAGTCTTATACATATCCATGTATGATGGAATGAATAAGAATCACAAATCAAATAAATCAAGTATAACCTTTTGCATGGATTTTCTATCCTTATAGTTATTCATACATTTACATGTATCTTAGAAAAGTGGTTTATTTATCACGGACATCCAAAGAGGCTTTAAGTTGCCCTAAGTAGGTCTTGTACCTTATGCCCCTAGTGTAGAAAATAATGGTATCATACTCACTTAAAACTTTTATACATGTGAATGTGCATTTAGCTAATGGATGAAAAATCCCTATTTTCTATATAATAAAGGCATGCATTCATAATTCAATCAACAAATGAAATATTTAAATTTAAAATACACTTTGTATTCATCATCAAAAGCTAAGATTTATTTGTATAGATATGCTTAGGATTATTCATATGCATGATATACATGAAAAAAATGAATGTGTGTTATGTGATAGTAATCCATTTCAATTAACCTTAAGATGCCTTTCTCATTGAATAGGGTTATTTAGAATGAACCTAAACTTAGGATTAATTAAAACACATAATAAACCATTCACTAACTGAAATTCATTAATTAACTTACCATAGAAATGACTAAAGAGGTTCCCTCTCTTTCTTTCTTTACAATACTTGGTGTGTAGGTCATATGAAATAAAAAGAAGTAAAATCTTCAAATCAACTAAACCACTTAAAAGAGAAATCAACCCTTTATAAATTAAATCCCTCACAATTAGTGTGGTGGAAATTTTTAACATTCCCACATGCCCTCTTCATCATCATCTATTTCCTTTCCTTTCTGAGGTGGAAAGAAAGAATAAATAAAAGAGAAGAACACAGGGGAATATAAAATCACCTTGGTGATGCCATCGATTTTTGATTAATGAGAGGTGTACTATCTCAGATGAGTCACCACCCTTGACCTAATCAACCAAAATAAGGACTCAAGGGTTGGGTCTTTGTGTATTAGAGATACTTTACATGAAAAGTAAGAAGGGTTTATTTTATCGGGTTAGTTAAGTTCTCATGAGCGCCTCATAGTTAGTATATCTAAGGAATGGGGATTCCTTAGAAAACTCTTGATTAAGATAAATGATTTTGTCTAATATTTATAGGAAAATATCAATTGGTTCATTTTGAAGATCAAATGGATTGATCAAAGAGAGATTTATTATTGGAGAAAATGAAGATAAATGCTCTTGATCTTGAAACTGAGCATCTCAAAATCTATGATTGGGCTTTACATTTTTTAGTGATTCATTTGAGTTGAATTTTCATTAGAAATTTAGACTTATGATTCCATAATACAAGATTATGAAAATGCTGAGGGATTTATCTTTATGGCCCACAAAGGAAAAAAGTAGCCTCAAAATAAATCTAGGGCTTTGGTGGGGTTGAAAGCCCAAATGGGTATTTGGTTTGCCTCCACAAGAGAGGATAAACCATCCAGCGCTTATTACAACCTTTAGTGCAAACTAATTATGATTTTAAATTATGTAGGCAGTCATATGCTGAATAGCTAGCTATTTTTGTTTAGAAATAAACTAAGTTAAACTCACTCCCCAAAGAGACTAGATCATGTGAAGGGCATGCTTCAAATAACTAAATCTAATAATTCATATTTCATTTTATTTTCATTTTGGACAATCATTTTGACTAATATAGGATTCATATATGTATGAGAAATGAGATTATAGGCCAAAAATTAAGGGAGGAGGTGTGTTTCACCATGGCTCTCGTCAAACCAAGTTTCTCAAGCCCTCAATCATGAGTGAAACAGATGCATTTGCATGATGTTATAAAATAAATACTCATCCAAATTGCTAATTCTTTTATCATTTTAATAGCTTTAGATGAGGTTATGTGTTCTTTATTTTTAGTTTTAAATTATTATTAAGTTAAGATTTATTTTTTAAATGTCGTCTACATACACTAGGAAAATGATGCCACTTAATCAGCTAAATAAATCATCAATCAATTTATAAAGTTGTTAAAATTATGTCCACCACCAAACTCAAAAAAAACAAATTGGGTAGAGCTTTAATAAAACCATTATAAATGAATTAAATACAATTAAGCAAGGAATTCATTATTATTGGGCTTTTCAAGTTTCATTTCTTCAATCTTCTTTTCTTCTTTCTTCTTTCTTCTTTGGTTCCATCTTTTGGATGGTTGGAAGGTGGATGCTCCAAAAGGCTTCACATGGTGCATAAGATAATATCTTATGACCAATGTTCATCATAATCCCCATGGCAATCATTCTAAAATCCTAATTATAAAATGTACATGAAAAGGAAATAAAAATAGCTAACACACCAAATAAGGTTAGCTAAACAAACCAC
Source organism: Cymbidium sinense (assembly GCA_021442155.1). Lineage (NCBI taxonomy): Eukaryota > Viridiplantae > Streptophyta > Magnoliopsida > Asparagales > Orchidaceae > Cymbidium > Cymbidium sinense. Next base: position 57,467,276 of record CM038231.1, on the reverse strand, counting down.
CAAATCTCAAGCATGTATATTAAACTTATCACATTTAAGTCCACCTAATTGATTATGCTTATATAAGAACATAAGCATTTATATTTTATTTATTATACCTTAAGCAATCCCAAAGAATGGTTAGACAAAAGATCATATCTTGATCTACATACATCTAATATCTAAAATAAAACATATATCATAAAATAAAAGCAAGCATTAAACTATGCCACAACCTAAAGCTAGAAGTGGTGACTTAGCCTTGTGTGCTTTAAGTTTGTGTTATGCTTAGTATGGATTTAAGTTAGAATTTTCTAAGTGTGAAACATGTTCAACTTAGAGGAGGGTTTCATTTAAGTGATTTATTGATTTGGGTTGATTTTATTTCATATTTTGATTAGGTTCAAGTGAATCCACAATTAATTACTAAGTTATAAAGAAAAAGAGAAGAGAACTCTTTCCTTCCTAACTAAGTAATTTCTAAAGTGGATTCATATTTTAGTTTTATTTAGTGAATATTTTGATTAAGTGTTTTAATTAATCCTAAGTTTAGATGAACTCTAAACAAACCTATTCAAAAATAAAGGCATTTTGAGATTAAGTAAAATGAACTAAATTCACAAAACATACATCACTTCATTTCTTTCCCAACATGTATAACATGCATATGAATGAGTCTAAACATATCTATACACATAATGTTTAACTTTATGATGCATGCTATGTAATTAATTTAAGAAATTTGGAAGTTTATGATGCATGATTTTTTGTTAAGTAGAAAAGGGATTTCTTATCCAATTTTCACATGCACACATGAAAGTAAGAAAGGCATAAGTGAGTCTCCTTATTGTAAGGTACAAGATACCCAACTTAAAACCTTGTAACCTCGGGTTGTCCACTAATATACCACTTTCCTTAAATAATACAAACATAAAAGAAATGAATGGAAAAGAAAGAATGCAAAAATTTGTATTAGTTGATTTATTTTTGTTTATGCAATTTAATGTCAAACATAAGTATCCTTCTTAAGTGATAGTATAGGAATGGATAGGATATGGAATTAGGCAAGTGTTAGGTTCTTTTCAAATGAACCAACATCTTACCAAATCATTCAAAACTATTCTAAAAAAAGAAGAGAAGGAAAACATACTAAGCACATATATCTTACTCACATGCAAGCTTATAATTAAGATATAAGTAACACACTTTTAGTTTTGATAATTGATTCATATGTTTTGAAAATAATTTCAATTTAGTAGTGATAATAATACTCATATTTTTTTACTTTAGCCAACACATGAATTTTAAAGTAAACATTTTCATTTTAAATTTGAATTTTGAAAATATGGATGCATGAAATCACATGACATATTTATGTTGAGAATTAAAGCAATGAAATCATGTAAACACATTCACTTTAATTAAATACTAAAGATAAACTTATGAAATAAGAAAGCTTAAAGTAAATCAATGTTTATTTAATATGATTTTTATTTGATCTTGAATTTGATTTAGTTTTGAAAATGTGAGTTGAGTTTATTGTTTCTAGTCCATTCCCACATGTGTTTGACATTTTTATTTAATTTTTAGATGATTAGATTCATTTTAGATCTTGATTAGATTAAGGTATGAATTAAACATGTTAATTAATCATTACCTACCCATTAGCATAATTAACCAAATAATTATGAGCCAATGAGATGACATAAAATCACAAGGAATTTAAATTTATAATGCACCTTGGAAGCCAATTTGGCTCATGATTAATGGTTAATTAAGCTAAGGGGTTTAAAGTAATTTCAAAATTCACAACACATATAAGTTGGGTTTTGATTTTTTAATGAACTTGTTCTTGATTCATATCTAAGTAGATTAATTAAGTTGGAAAGTTTTAGAAATTTTAAAAAATTAATTAAGATGGTAATTAATGAATTAACCGTTAATTAAAGGATGATTAAGGAAAGAAAAGGGGTTTATAATAAAATAATACCCCAAAATTAATCTAATCCTAGATCAAACCTTAATCAACTTCAATGAGGGATTAAAACACTAATCAAACCCTTTATCTTTAATATATAAAGGTGATTAGGAAATCTTCTCCCAATTAACTTAAATGGGAGGAGATAAAGTCATAAAACATACAAGAAGTTTGAGATTAATGTGGATTAATTAAGAGTAATTAAAATTAATATTTCATAAAAAGAAAATTAGAGAAAATATAATTCAAAATCATTAAAACCAATTTTAGAATATTGAGAATTATCTTGGTGAAAATTTACCTTATATTTTTTTTTCTGATTTTCATTTAGGGAGATATGAATTCTTAAAGCTTAGAGAATTTATTATAATTAATTAAAATGAAATTAAATCCCTTTAACCCTTACATACATGCGTGATGATGCATTTTCCATGTTGTGTGGTGTCACTTAAACATCCATCATGGCGGTATATCATTCTTCCTAGATCAATATTGATTAGCGACAGGAATACTGAATTTAAAGGATAAATCGATATAAAATGAGCATGTAATCTATCCATCAAAATGTCGGATGGATGAGATCCATCCTTCACATTGAATATAGGAATGATAAAAAATGATTTGATATAATTGGGATAAAATTTTGCACACAACATCATACACAAATATATCTATTGAATTTTCATGCCATTACATTTTCTTTCACAAGGACCAATAATGGTGATTATGTGCATGTGCTGATTCCAGAGGAGCTTCATCTGGTTGAGATGAAGCTATTGTTGAAAAATATGAGGTTGCATGTTTGCCCCTGACCAACTCCTCCTTGTGAGCTCGGTTTTGATCATGAAACTTTCATTTCTGAGCTTGGGAAGATGTTGACTGACTTGATCCTCTTGTATGAGAGTGATTTGGTAAAATTTTTTGAATTCAATGGAGCTCTATTCTCTTGAAGAAAATCTAATTTTCTCCCCAGAAAACTTAAATCGATGGCTCTAATTCTACATCAATCACATTAAGCATGGTGAATTAAGTGCATTAGTATATCTCCCCTTATGGAAATCGAACGATCGAAGCATGGTTTGCCATTTTGATCAAACCAATATGGAAGAATTTGGGTTGTTAGATGTTGGCACATGGTATTTGAGCTATGGATTATCTATGTGTGAAATTAGTAAGAGGTTTAAAATGGCCAATTTAGTCATGTGGTTGGTTTTAACAAACCCATTGGGTTGCACCACTCCATTCTATGACATTAGGAAGATATCAAGTAGATATGAAGAGCGCTTGACCAAATTCCCCATTGATTTGATCAAAATTTGTTCTATGTACTAGGGGTAGAATGGTCATTTGCCTAATTTTTGACTTTGAATATGTTGGGTATGTTTAGAAAATAGGTTTAGCCAAGTTTCATTGGATTTGGAGTTCATTTGATATGATTTGGCTCATGTTGACCCATTTAGATCAAAATGGGTCAACTTAGTTCAATGGGTCAAACCAAAATTCAAGTTGACATGACCATTTGAAATGTTTACTTTGGTTTGATTCATTTGGTTTAGTTTTGAGTTTGCTCATATGACTTCATTTAGGTCAAATGGGTCAAGTTGACCAATTGACCCATTTGTTATTTGAGCTAGGTAATGGTAGGTTTAGGTTTGGTTAATCATATAAAATTGGTATCTTTGTTTCCAATCAATTTTGGTTAAGTTTGAATTTGGCTCAACATGTTAAGTCAAGTTGGGTTAAACATTTATATCTAGTAAGCTTTGTCAAGTTCAACAAGTGATTTGGAATGAACTTGACTCATTGGTTTCAATCAATTTGGCTTAGATCAAGTTTTATTTTGACTTTTTGTCAAGTTTAACTTATCAATAATAAATGAGCTAGGTTAGCTCAAATGTTGACTTGGAAAAGTTCAAACATTATCATGAATTAGTCTTGATCAATGGTTTTAAAACATTTGGCCTATGGTATTTTATAGTGTTGACTTGTCAACCAATTGACAGTTTGACATTTGATTGATTGATACTTGATGATTGTTGATCATGATGAGAGAATATGCAATTTGGTTAGGATTAATGGCTCATATACTTTAGGTCACTTTGGGTCAAGTGCCTAAAGTAAATGTGAAAGCATTTGAATTTGATTGGACTTGTACATGGACTTTTGATTGATTTTACAATTTGAATTTATTTGATTGTTGAATTTATTTCATTTATATATGTGAATATATAAATGAATTAAATCCATGAATTTGAATTGATTTGATCATTTATAAAATCTTTTAAAAGAATTTTACTTAAATAGTTTGAGTTTGATATTTTGGTGTTTTAAATCATGATTTAAATTGAAAAATCACATGGAGTTGATTTGAGTTTAGAAAATCAAAATAATTGATTTATTTGAAAAGGTGAGGAATGGTTCAAGCTAAAATTTTCCTAAGCATGATCTATTCTTAACTCTTCTAAATCTGCTAGGTTAAGTGCCCATTGACTAGATGTATAAAATCTTAAATCTGAACCACTTAAGAAAAGATGGATTGAATTAAAATGAGATCACACTTAGCAAATCATAACCTAAAAGCTAAAAATACCACACAAACACATGCACATTAGACTAAGTCATGATTTCTAGCTTTTATTAGGGTGGTGCATGGTTTGATGAATGTTTAGTTTTATGATGTATTATTTTTTAAATGGATGTTAGGGTGTATATTAGTAATGTTAGACATATATAATCATATTTTATCAGGAAAGCTTATGTGTTATCTTTTAGCCCTAAGCATAGTCAAAAGTTAGGGACTTGGTTACCCATGTGGGGTGCTAAGTCCAAATTATTCTTACTTGGGTTATATGGTGTATTTAGCTAACACTTATTTTGCAGGTATAACTAGATTTACTTTCCTTCTCTTTTAATGCAATTTGCATTAGGATTAGGAGAAGTGTTATGGGGATTAGGATGAGCATTGGTTATAAGATCAATCTTATACACCATGTGTGATGCCTTTGGATCAAACAACATCCCAATCAAACCAAAAAGAAATCAAAATGAAGAAATGAAAGATGAAGAGTGATGAATGGAGGATGAAGAATGAAGACCCCCCATAACACTTATCATTTTATAATTATAATTATTCTTTCATTATACCGAGATGTATAAGGCTAGAGCTCAGCTACCCACATTTTTCTTTAGGTTATATGACAGTACCCAACCACATCAACCTCTTATTCTTTTGCGATAGCTTTATAAAATTGTTAGATGTTTTGTTTAGCTTGTGCATTAGAAATAACATGCCTTTTCATAGTTTCTTTATGATTGGTGATTGTTGTGTGGCCTGGATGTGATTAGGCTCTTAGGATGAAAATAAATTTTCTATCCCACTAACAACTCATAACTAAAATTTAAAAATAACTCATAACCTCACATAAAAAAAAGCCTAAGCATTAAATCAAGATAATAAATATTTAGCAACCCTTTAGCTAGATGATTGTATGTTGAATATCATGCACGTCATATTCTTTCTCTCTTGCTAAGAGAGGGCTTCCATCTATGTCAGAGAATAAAGGCTTAACCTGTAAGAGCCTTTGATGGAACGACACCACTTTATCTTATGATTTGGTACATAATTAATTTCTCATGCATTTAGGCATACAAAATCCTATAGCATGTGTTAAAACAAAAAGTCCAAAAATCAAATAAAACTTGATAAAATTTGTATTAGATTTAAGTCATTATTCATGCCCTTCATGATATAGTCTCTTAGGGAGTGAGTTTAAAGACTTAGTTTCTAAATATAAATATATAACCATCTTGCAAAAGCATATGACTTATCTACATGGATTTAAAGTAGGAGAGTTAGTACCACTCAAATAAGTTAAATTGGTGATTTACTCTCTTATGGAGGTAAACCATATACCCACTTTCACCTTAGATTTAGGTTGTGTTTGGCCCTCACCAAAGCTAGATTTAGGATCGAGGTTGTTGTTTCCTTTCTTGCTAAGCATAAATCCTCACCTCTTAGACATTTCCACAATCTTGTATTATGGAATTATAAGTCCTATATTTATAATAAAAATTTAACTCAAATAAATAAATCTCCTCAAATTCAAACACATAAAGACCAATCATAGGATAGATTAGAGTGCTCACTAGGTTTACTAGTATCACGAGCACTCCCTACTTATCTCCTTTGGTTTCGATAATAGCTCTCCCCTTTTGATCCCTCCCACTTGATTTTCTAAAAAATAAATCCTTTGATAGTCTATCTTTGAATTCTTTGGAGATAATAATCTACTTTAATCGAGTATTCTTAAATTCACTTCCCTTAAGATAACTATGGAGGCTTGCCTCCATAGAACTTAATGAACCCATTTAAATAAACCTTGCTTTACTTTTTTCCATGTAAGTAGGGAAAATCTCTGGTATATTGAAGACCCATCATGCCTTAGGGTCCTTATTAGGTGTGAGTCCATTGGGGTAGTGACTTCTATCTCTGAGATATACTATTCTTTAATGTAGAACCATAATAATCATCCTCAATTTACATGATGTCCCTACACAACAAAAAAAAATAAACACCAAATTTTTCTAGACTCCAGGGATGGTTTCTCTCCATCTCTAGTAGATGTTGTCTCCAAGCATCGATAGTGGACTTGCATTTCATGTGAGCTAGAGACTATCTTTCGTTCCATTGGCACTTAGCTTATTTCATTCTTAAGCAAAGTTAGCAACATCCTTTAGGACCTCACTCCATGTAGGTCTTGAAACCCTATTGGACTCCCCAATGGGTGAAAACAAAATTTATCAATGAAAGGGAGATAATAAAATTTAGAACCCTCACCACTACTTGGTGAGGCAAGGTTCACCATAAAATTTAAAGAAAATAATTTCTTTCATAAAATGACACTTTCCAAAAGCACCTTTTAAGAAACTCACAAAATCAAAACCCCTCCATTTAGATCCCTGATTTACATGGAGGTTCTTTTCAAAAGCACATTCTTGAAAATAACCATGCCATTCAACATACTCAAAATTATTGAATGAGAATCCATTTTCAAATAAATTGAAACTTCATCTAACAAATTTCACATATGTTGGGTTGAAGCTTCCCTCTTTGCAAAACAAATCATGCCATGTTTGATTCCCACTTAACATATCCAAACTTGTTAAGTGAGAATCTATTTGAATCAAAATAACATTTGACTTCACTTAACATATTCAATTTGTTAAGTGGGTCTCATTTCATAAATTTGACTTTCACTTAAAATTTCAATTTATTAATTTGGGGTCTCATTTTCAAAACATAAATTTGACCATCACTTTAACATTTCAATTTGTTAAGTGGGGTCTCATTTCAAAACATAAAATTTGACTTTCACTTAACAATTTCAATTTGTTAAGTGGGGTCTCATTTTTTAAAACATAAATTTGACTTTCACTAACAATTTCAATTTGTTAAGTGGGGTCTCATTTTCAAAATAACAAAATTTGACTTTAACAATATTCAATTTGTTAAGTGAGGGTCTCATTTTCAAAAAAAATATACATCTCTTTCACTTAGCATATCCAATATTTCTAAGTAGTCTCATTTTCAAACATATATTTGGTTCTCTTAACATCAAATTTGTTAAGTAAGAATCACATAATCATGCCATAATTCCCATAACATACCAAATTTGTTAAGTGAGAATCCATTCTCAAGTCATATCATACTTTGATTTCCACTTAACACAAATTGTTAAGTGGGGTCCCATTTTCAAAAAAAAAATATATCAAACACGTTTCACTTAACATACCAAATTTGTTAAGTGAGGGTCTCTTTTCAACACACATTTGATCCTATTTTCATACCAAATTTGTTAAATAAGGATCAATTTTCATATCAACCACTTGAGCTTTTCTTAACATACCAAATTTGTTAAGTGAGAGTCTCATTTTCAAAGGAAAATAAACATATCTCAAACACATTTGGGCTTTCACTTAACATACCAAATTTGTTAAGTGGGACTCCCATCTTCAAAGAAAAGCAAATCTATCTCACAATCACATTTGGCTTTCACTTAACATACCAAATTTGTTAAGTGAAAGTCTCATCTTCAAGCACAAATCAAACACATGTGGCCTACTTAACATACCAAATTTGTTAAGTGAAGCCCCATTTTCAAATCAAAATATCACACAATCAAATCTTCACAAGCAAAATATTTCAAACACAATCTTCTTAGCATACCCAAATCTAAGTAGAGGTTCTTTCAAACTATCCATATTTTCAAACAAGAAACATAAAAAAACAATCTCAAGAAAGAAATCTCTCCTCAAATTTTGAACCCCACCCAACCTACCTAAATTGGTTGAGTATGGGTTCTAAAATTAAATCAAATGAATGGCAAAAGACTCTCCTCCAAAACATCCAAATCTCTCCAATGAACCCCACTTAACATATTTGAATTGTTGAGTGTGGGTTCAAAACTCTAAACTTTTGTTACTTTCTTGGAACAAATATCAAGGTAGAAATCTGATACAAGTTATATTTCAACATATGCAAACATACCGCTCATATTAGTCAGTGCAGTTTCTTTATAGTCAAGACACATGGCCTCTTAGAAGTTTGTTTTCACCTTTCTTTTTGGGATGGATTTGGCCTTAGATTGGGCTAGCCTCCCTCAGACTGACTTTACCCATATAGTGTTCTTCGACCAAGGATTTGAGGGAGCCGCATTACCTGTGAGGGGGTGACCCTCACCTGTGATGAGGGTGGCTGGTAAGTGAGTCATCATCGACCGCCTTCATTGCTCCTTCTTGAAGAGGAAGGAGGTTGAGGTTCCATCAATCGGTTCACTCGGTTGTTGATCCCATTCGGGTGCAGCCTCGTTGGTCCCTCTAAGGGAAGGCTATCGGCTTGAGATAGCCTCCCTTGAGGTAGGATCTAGCTCTCTTGCTTACTATTGCCACACATATACACACAGCAGAGCAAGATCACCATGCGTCTGCCAGAGATAGGCATATTACATTCTGGTTCTCCCAGGTTTCTCTATTTCAGACTAGCAACCAATTCCACCCCTTATCGACATCAGATAGAGAGGAGGACTACTAGAGGATAGCTGCATTGCCTCCACCTCCTACATACCATGAGGATTTGGCAAGGGACAGGAGGAAGTCCTATGCCTGTCTATGGAAGGTATTATGAAAGGTAGCAGACATGGTGTTGAGTCACACATTATTTGACTTGAGGTCAATCATCCAGAGTGTTACAACATTCATGATAGTGAGAGGCCCAGTAAGGGTCGGGGAGGCGAGTGATTGAGGTTTGCGATAGTGGCGACCTCCAGTTGATTTCCGTCATCAGCCACCAAAGGGCGATAACATAGTGTTGATGGGTACCACCATCATGGGAAAGCCGGTGAGGGTAGTCGGTGTTGTCTCCACCGATCCAATCCCCTCACCACCATCACCCGGTTCAGTCGCCATCCGCATTCTAAGACAAGACCGGGAGGAGAAGCCCCTTGGTGATCGGCTATGAGGATCCCACTTCATCTACTCCGATTGAGTGAGGGATGAGTTCTCGACCTCTTACTTTTAGTCTTGGTGAAGAGTGGCGACCCCTGGCAGTGACACAGCATATAGGGGAAGGGGGATTTTAGTCCCATGGTGGATCTCCCACAACACCTGTGTGTCATGAGCATATCTCTTAGCGGCATGACCCTCAGAGCGGCACTCCGGTAGCGGTGTTAGGTGCATCTCTCGTGAGTGAACAACCCCTATCGGCGGTGTGTATTTATCAACCGGTAGACTCCTAGATGATATTTTAGCATAATACTTTGAGAGAAGAAAATTCTTGGAAGTGAATCGATTATGAGGAGGAAAGGTCGACTTTGATCCAGATGAGGATGATCTTCTTGAGGATTACGAAGTTCACATGATTCTAGGAGTTTCCTTGAGAGATCAACAGTAGAAGGTATTGTAGTTGAAGAGGATGACATCATTCAACTTAGCACCTCCACGCTTAGTAGAGGATGATCATATTGACCAAATGGGAAGAAGATTGAAGAGTTGATGGTAGTGGTGTCGATTCTAGAATTAGCTCTCATAGCCTTCTCCCAGTAGGTGAGAGAGTTGGCACACACTTTAGATCATCCTAGATGCATTCCTATAGAGGGAGACATTGGTAGCTTGCAGAGGAAGGTGGTGGATAGCACCTCCATGCATGAAAAATACATTAAACACATGGTGGAGCAATAGGTGAGGGATGCATTGGCTCAAGCTTGAGGTGGCTCATTTGTTCCAAAGGGTAGACCCTACTTGGAGGAATTTGATGGTGTCCAATACCCTAAGGGCTTTGTGCCTCCTTCCTTCAAAATTTTGATGGTGGGAACTCGACATAGCACATTTGCGGATGTTGCAATCTGGGTGTGATGCACTCTTATGCCTCTTAGTAGCTTGATAGCATGCATTTGATTGGTATGTTGAACTACCAATGGTTAGGAAGATATTTAAGTTGAGCGACTCTTTATTAAAGATTTGCTAGAGCTCAAAAGGGTATCTGTTGTAGCAACAACACACGTGAGTCCCTTATTGATCACTTTCTTAGATGATGCAATTTAAGTATGAAATATAAACCACAGTTGTCTGAACAACATGCCATTGAAATTCTACTAAAGAATATTTATGGCCTGGTCACCTTCATGCTTAAAGGGTTCACCATTAAGACATTTGAGAAATTAATCAATAAGGTAGCTAGTCAACAAGGAGAGGTCAAACAATTACCTTTCCAAGATCAGTCAGCCAAGCCCAGACCATAGAAGGCATTTGAGAAAAAGCTAGGGGTAGTCATAGTAGTTAATAAGGGAAGCGGTCAACCCGGGGTTTATTGAGATAGACCTTCAGCCTCCTCTACACCATCCTTTTCCTTTGCCTCACCATCATATCATCCACCTTGGTTGCTAGTGGCTCCACCACACCTTAGTAGTATCCCCATCATTAGCGGCGTATTCCCACCATAGTAACTCACTTACCTACTCTTATTGATAAATTGAATAAACCTTATTCATTCAAGAGGAGGTAGTCGAAGATCTTTAAGAACCTCTTAAGAAGCGATTTTCGGAGGCGGAGGATGTGGGCAAGAGTCATGATCCAAACTTGCCCCTACCATGCTAGGACATGTCTTGGAAGATTGCTTTACCTTTAAGGGTGGCTTGAGCATAGCTACAAGTCGGTGCCATTGTCATCCTAAGAATACCTACTAGAACAACCTCTAGTTATTAGGGTAATCCTTGGGGATACACAATCTTCTCAAGATAGAGGAAGGTTAGGATATCTCCCTTTCCCTTCAAGAAAATCATTTCTAAGATTAAAAAGTTACCCTTGTAGGTGCTTGAAGCAGCTCAAACCTCTAATTCTAAAAATAGTTTGCAAGTTGCTATGGATAACTTGAGGAGGAGCAATGATAGCTTCCACTTGCAGGATAACACATTAGTGTAAACCACCGAGTCCAACACTCCTTACGTAGTTGCCATAGTTCCTTTAATAGTTCTTCTTAGCTTGTCTTGTATAGGGGGTGCCAAATCCTCACTTTACTTGATTTCTATTTTGTACCTTCATCCAAATCTAAGAAATCAATGAAGAAGAAGACTAATTCACTTACATTCTCTCTACTTTTGATGATCTTGATGATTTCATTCTTATAGAAAGCTCTCCAAGTACTAATAATTATAACAATTCTGATCCACTCCTTTTTGATTTTGAAATGGATTACCCATTCCTAAATCATCTGGGTTCACCCATTGAGATAGATTTGGAGTCATCGACGATGATCCTATAAGGCGTAGGTGAACGATGAGCAGGTAGAACTTTCCATTAAACCATCTCATGAAGTCACAAGTCAACCTAGTGGCAAAGTTCTACCTCTAGGGTAGCACCTCAAGATAAGGGTAAATAAGTCATTTGATTCTAGCAAAGAAGCCTCCACCTATGGATATGCTTATGGAGGACCAAGAGTTGACTATGTCCTCACTCAGAAAGTTATTAAACTAAGCATATATGATGCCCTTGTCTTATCCAAAGATGAGGAGTCATTGATCAAAGCCTTCTTGATCCAAATATATGCTTCGGTGACCTATTGGAGGAGGCATGTTTTTCAAGAGAAGCTGGGAGTTACATTCACCGATGAAGACCTTCTTTTGGGGACAAGGAGCACAAGTCCCTACATCATACATGGGAAGATTAGACTCTCAGGGTGATGATCCAAGTGCATTAGTGAACATTATGAGTTTAAAAACCCTTACCTACTTGAAAATCGACATCTCTGAACTCCGAGGAGATAGGATGATGTTAAGAGGATTCAATGAATAATGTTTGAGATGATGGATACATACAATGCGGTTCCATCTTTACATCAGTGCATCAAATTGAGAGGTGGAATCAGTATTGTGTCAAAATACTTGAAGCCATTCTCGTTAGAGGGATTTATGAAGATGCTACTATCTTCCTCCAAATCAAAGAGTCTATTCTCATGAACTTGATGAAAGTTCAAAATCAAAAGAAAAATAAACAAAAGAAAAAGAAAAAGAAATTGAAAAATAAAAAGAAAAGAAAAAAAGAAAAAGAAAAAGAAAGTACAAGTGAGCAAGAATTAGGCACCGAGGAAGAGGTAGAGCTAGATATTAGATTCCACCCACAGTTTGTTCCTCCATATGAACACATGGGTAGGATGCCTCGACCTCCACCAGATAAAGGAAGAGGCAAATCCAGAGGCAGTTCTAGATGTGGAAGACCTCCTTGGTGGCAGAAGCTGTTCACTCACAGTACCGCTATCCACATAGACTTAGAGTCTTGTTCAAAGGATGAGTCTCATGTGATTAGCATGCCATCCAACCCCTCTTAGTGGGTCTGTTTGGAGGTGACATTCGAGCCAGATAGTGGTGAAGACCAGGCCTCCAAGCAAAGTATGAATGTATCCAAATTATCATTATGTAGAATAGTTGAGTTGGGAACTTTAGCTCTAACCTCACTTTCTTCCTAGAAAGTTGAAGGTTTGTAGTTAAGGAGGCCCCATCCATGATAGATGTCGGTGAAGAAGTTTTTTTGGGAGCATCATCATCAAGTCGAAGGCGATGTAGAACTTGAGGATGATTCATAAGATTTAATACAACCTTTTGATTGGTATTCACCTTGTGTTATTAACTTAGCAAAGAAGGGATTAATCCCACATAAACACGGGTTGAACTACTTTGAAAAAATTATGGGACAACCATACACTCTCAATCAAGATCGGGACTAGGTACACACGGTGGTCTATCGATGACAACCATTGCCTAATCATCACCACATTTGGGGTCGATAGGTTCTTCTCTCAAATGCTAACTCTTATGAGGAGGCATGTTTAGAAACTTCGATGACGAAATGAGCAAAGTCAAAATGCACAGTTTGAAGAAGAAATCGATCAACCATTGATGAACTCAAAGAAATCAACTTGGGAACAAAGAAGATCCATGCTTACGCATCAGTTCCTTATTGAATGAAGAATAAACTTAGTTAGTAGGCTAGTTTAAGGCTTCACATGGAGTTATGAAGAAATGCTCGATTTATCTCTATGTAGCGGTCCACAAACTAGCAATAGAACTGTCTAATGCTAACCTATCAAGCGCTCCTAGATGCATTAGAATTAAAATAATAGGTCACTTGAAATCAAAATTGATCGATCTTTGGCTTATCGAGAAGAAAAATACCCCAGTTAGCCGGTCATCAGTTAAGAAAAATGACCAAATTTTATGTCGCGTTTTTAGGATCGAATAAGGCATGTCCTAAAGATGATTGAATGGTGGACATTGCCTCATCTCAGTATTCTCCTTTATGGATGGGTCATCTAGCTACAACCAAATCAAGATGGCCCCGAGATGAAAAGAAATAACTTTTGAACCGATCAAATCTATTAAGGTCATGCCTTTCAACTTAAAATGTTGGCTACATATCTGGGCCATGACTCGATTTTCAATGAACTCATTCATCAAGTTGAATGCTATGTTGATGATCTAGTAGTCAAAAGCAAGAAAAGGACCATCTCTTGACTTGAGAGTAGTTTTCAAATGGTTAAGATAATTTAACCTCAAAATGAATTCAGTGTGCATTGAGTAAGAGCCTTGGGTTTGTTGTTTAATGAATAGAAGATCAAGAATATCTTAGAAATGCCACCCCAAAAAGTCTAACTCAACTCGGATCATTTCAAGGGCAATTGACTAAGACACTTCATATCCAACTTATCAAAGATGCCAATTCTCAACACTTGTCAAAAGGATGCCATTTAAGTGGGATGATAAGTTCATACTTTGAAGACATCAAGCACTACGATGACAGTTCTAGCCCTATCCGGGCAAGCCATTGAACCTGCATTAGAGACTCCCGCACTTTGTTGGCTCAAACCAATGATGAAGAGAAAATGCTCTCTATCTCATCATCTAATTCCTGGAGGGTAAACTACCCACCTATTGAGAGTGCTTTGTAGCTTTAATCTTTTCGTCCCAAAAGCTATGACATTACATGCTTTCTCACAAGGTGAATATGATCTTTAGAATCAATCCACTCCAATATCTCATGACATGGCCAACGTTATCTGGACGGTTGGCATGATAGTCCATGATTTTATCACAGTTTGACATTACTTTTGTACCCCTCCATGCTATGAAAAGATAGACACTAGCAAATTTCTTAGTATCACACCCATTTTCTACTGATTCTCTACTTAGTGATGACCTCCCCGATGAACAAATCATGAACTTAGGGACACTAAATTCATTGGGAGATGTATTTTGATGTGGCTTCTCTCAAAAGGAGAAGAACCATATCTCTTCCGAGAAGGGGGGAATAGTCCTAACTCCGGATATAATGTGATGAGATTCTATCATCATCAATCCATGCACCAACAATGAAGCCAAATATGAGGCTCGATTGTTGATCAGTTAGTCATTATATGCATCGAGCATCAACATCTTTGATTCTTTAGTCATCAACCAAATCTGGGTCCTAAAGTTCTAAAGCTAAGCTCCATCATTACCATAAGTACACCATGGAGTTGTTGGCATCCCAGGTCACTATCTACAAGATTCCTCGAGGAGATAATCTTTGTAGCATATATTGGTCAAGCTCAAGAGTTGGCATGCCGAAGATGAGTCCATTCTAAGGGTCCAAAATAGACAAGTCTTATCCCCTTATTGATCTGAACTCATCAAGAGACTCTCTCTTGAAGGGAGGTTGCCATTGCCAGAGTGATGAGTCAATTGGAGGCAACCATTCATGGATTACTAAACATGCAAACTACCTCAGAGAAGTCATTAGCCCATCGGTGAAATAGAGAGCTCTCTCTATGCTCTCATTGTATCATGATTGATCATATGTGATTGTTGTTTACAAAAGCATAAGATTATGATTGAGGTACATTAGTTTATGCGAGCTCACCGGTCATCAAGATGAAAGCCAAGATTACTAATTACTTTGGATTACGGCATGGATGTAGCTAGGAAATGCCACTAATATCAGGTGCACGGTGTGGTCCTGCATCAACAAATCAACATTCTACATCCTACTTTGACCTTGTCCATTTGAGTGTTGGGACACTAACATAGTGGGCTCGACAGATCCTCCTTCTTCAAAGGGTCACCGGTTCATTCTAGCTGCCACCGACTACTTTTCCAAGTGGTGAGGCAATCTCACTTAGAGAGGTCATACTCATGTGCTCCAATTTTTAGGAACCATATCATATATAGATTGGGTGCCTCGGAATTATTTCGATAATGGTACGCATTCAAGAGCACCAAATCAAGCTTTTCTCAGACACATAAATTGAGATATTCCACCATCTACTATCGAGGAAATGTCTAGCGAAGCATTCAACAAAACTCTCTTTTAAATATTGAAGAAGATATTTGATGATAACAAGCGATAGTGGAATGAGCAGTTGGTTGAAGCCTTGTGGGCCTACCACACCATATACAAAACTCCAACTCAATCTACCCCATTCTCCTTAGTGTATGGGTCCAAAGCCATTCTACCATTAGAAGTCCAACTCTCATCACTAAGAATAGCTATGGGTAGCAAGATTATTATAGAGCTATAGTTGGAAGAATTTAAAGGTTTGGAGGAGAGAAGCCTCAGGGCATGCCAGCACCTCGAGTTGTACAAAGCCAAAATGATTCAAGCTCACACAAGTTGGTCCATCCTAGAGCTTTTCAAGTAGGAGCTTAGTTCTAAGGTGACCAATTGTTGCCCATCGAAGATGGGAGGTAAGTTTGAACCCACTTGGGAAGGCCCTTTTCCATAGAAGGCCTACCAAGGAGGATCTTATCAACTTATAAACATGTGATTCCAATCAAGCTCTACCTAAAAAAAATTCATAAATCTTGTTTAAAAATAATCATCAATAAAACTTCTTTTCATATCAAATTCCATATCTTATGTGTTAGAAACATCTTTTGCTTATGAATCCACTAGTAGGTGTAAGAGAACCCAAGCGACAACATCCCTCACAACAACACAAAACTTTCAATCCTCTATTAAGATAGGTGTAAGAGCAGAGGCATCCTATTTAGTACAACTAAGTTAGGTGTAAGAGAACCCAAGCATCCTTTCTTGTGGAGTAACATTCTTATATTTAGGATAGGTGTAGAGAACCAAGCGACATCCTATTCCTTCTCTCACACACACATATCTTTTCTCGGGCTATTTTGATGTGAGCAAGCCCCTTGTGCTCACTCATTAGTGCTCTAGGTGGTGATATATTACCTTGCTAGTATGTCACAAGTGGTCATGGTAATGAGTCTTTCTTCTGACTTGACCAAAACCAATGAGTTTTATTGGTTTGGTGCTTAGCTAAGCTACCCATGTTGACTTCATTTAAGAGGATGTAAGCACATGCTTTCTTCTTGAACTAACCATGCACTAACTAGGTCAAGCATATTTGAGGAGGGTCCCAGTGGCTCCTTTTCCTCTTGAATACTTCAAGCTTGGGTTTAGTCCACAGGACTCCTTGGTAGTAACCTAGGTGGATAGCCCTTATCGTGAGATAGTATCCCTGATCAGTCTTTGGAGAGATGTAAGTCTACATTCCTTCTTTCTGATTATGTCAAATTGATGGGCACCTTAGGTTGGTTGGTTATCTCCATCTTGGGCGTGGATACACCACTCTTGAGATGTGAGTCCCACGCTTTCTCCTTGAGTTGGCCATAGGCTTTCTTTATTTTTGGATAACGCCCCATGGCACCTCCCATGGGCACTCTATTTGGATCACATCCTTAGACCCCATTTAGACACTACCATTACTCTTGGATTTGGTCCCCTTTCTGTAGCCACCCTGTGGAGAATTTGTTTAGGTGTAGATTCTCCCTTGGTCGATGTTTGAGATAACTAGGCGATATAAGCTCTGGTCGGTCCCTCAAACCAATAGGGTCTATGCAAATATAAAATAAACAAAAATATCTTTTCTTGTGGATTAGAATTCAAGCCCAGTGATTTCCCAGTAGGCATCCTATCTTTAGGGGTGTACAAAACTCCCTATAGAAATTTTGACTACTTTGAGTTTAGATAAGTGGGTGACACTCTCGGTAGTCTCCCTTAGGTGGGTTCAATTTGTTGTGCCGACAAGTTACCCGTGGTCATCTTTGCTTTGAAAGATATAAGTCATGCATTCTTTCTAGCATGACCATTTAATAAAGGGTGCACTTAGGTCGGTCGTTGTTGCAATGATCACCCAAGTGGTTCCTATTTAGGAAGATGTGAGTCTCGCTTTCTTGACCATTGAAGGCTTTTCTTTGGTTAGTTCTTTACTATCATTTGTAAATCTAAAATAGATCTAGTGATTAGCCCTTCTTAGTGGATCCATCAAATCGATGAGATCCATCAAATTAAAATAACTGAAATTAAAAAACAAATGTAATTCAATCAAATGACATTATCTTGACTACTTTGAGTTGATATAAGTCCCGAGGCATTCATTTAGTGCTGGGTTGATTTATTTGCATCCAATAGATCACCCAATGTCCCTTGCTTTTGGAGATGTAATTCTACACTTTCTCACTTGTTGTAGAAACCCTTAGTTGATAGTTCATCATGGTGGACTACCCTTTTGGATTGATTGTATCAGATACATGACATAGCTTCAGTGGTCCATCATATGTGGTCCATCAAAATCAAAACTTAAACAATAATCAATCAATTTCTCCCAGACATCAACTTCCCATGGAGTCAATTAAATTCAAACTTGCATTTCCCAGTAGTGCACCCTCAAAGAAATTCAAACCCTCCTTATCCTATTGGATAACCTACTTCTGAAGGTTCATGCATCTATCCAGTTCTACAAATCATACCTGCATTTTAATCCAAATCTTATCCCTAGGATAACTTGAACATGCTGTGGAAGGTTCACATGATCCTTTGATCTTCTTCCTCCTTATGCCCTTGGCATGAGTTGCATTACCTAAGATCTTGATTCCTTCTACACCTCATTTAGGGTAGATCATTCGCTAGTGTTTTATCTGATCATCTCAACACCAATATCTGTGTGCCTTGTCAATATCACACCTATTGTGCTTTGTTGACCTCACTTTTTGGGTGAGCTCTCAACTTCCTCATCATCATATCTAGACTCTATAGACACTAAGAGTTCTTAAGTCTTAAGACACTTAGTGATTAGTGAACACTTAACCTAACCCTAGAGACTTAGAAGAGTTAGCCATAGGAATGTTTGCCTTAGGGATTTAGACTTGCTACCATAGCAAACTTGGTTCCTTCTTTCAAACCAAATCAAATTCAAATTTTAAATCAAATCAACTATCCAATGATTGAAATCCATCAAATTCAAACTATCCTTCCTAAACCTTTGATTTTATCTTATGGACTTAACTTAGCCAAACCAAATCCAAACCCCAATCCAATTGATTTTTTAAATCAAATTAATCAATTCCAAATTCAATGATTGAATTATGATTAAGTCCAAATTCCAAATCTCCAAAAATGAAACCTTCATGTGCTTCAAAACTCCTTCAAACCAACTCAAGGTGTTTCTTTATAAATCATCATTCTTTTTCATTTATATTCCAAAATTCAAACCATTCAAATCAAATCATCAATGATCAATCCAAATCAGAACTAGCCATAGGACCACCTCCATAAACCTAATCAAATCTTGATCCAAAATTTATTTCAATCATTCCTTCATTTATATTCATAATATAAATGAAACCCATGACCAAAAAATAAATCAATCCAAAATTCACCATCTAAGCCAAATCAAATTGCTTCAACACTCAAACTCAGTGATTTTCTCATAACCCATTTATATCTTCATTTTAGATTCACAAATATAAATGAAGTATAAATTCAAATGACCAAAACCAAACTCAAATAAATCAAATTTCCAATTTTAGCTAGCCAAACTTTTGAACTTTAAATGAAACAAATTAACTCAAAACTCATGGATTTCTTCATGATTCAATCATTCCTTCAATCATTGATCTAAATATATATAAACCACAATTATCAAACCAAAGTCAACCCAAATCAAGCCCAATTGACCCTTTTGAATTGAAATTGTCATATGAACCAAAACCCATTTGACTCCAAATCAATTCGATTGGTTATATTTCAATCTAAGCTCATATGTGGGTTCAAAAACTTGAATCAAACCTTGATCCGATTGACTCATTTTACTTCACCTGACCTAAAGGACCTTTTGAGCAATTTCTATCCAACCCAAATTGGATTGACAGCATCTAAATCTCAATCATGATCAACAATTATGGGGTGATCGGTCAAACCAAGTAAAACTAGCCTTTGACCAAGTCAACATTTAGCCTAAATGAAATCAAACTTAAAATCCATCTTATGCCAAATTGATTGAAACCATTAACTCAAACCCATTCATAATCAATGATTGAACATGACCAAACCATCAATTGAGCCAAACCAAGCTAATTGCCATGACCTAAGTTGACCCAAATTGGCCTAAAGCCAAAATGGGTCAAATCATGATTTAATCCAAATTGATTGCAAATGGCCCAAGTTCATTTCCAAATCACTTATTGAACTTGACAAAGCCATGATTGAGTTGACCAATTGTCAACTTGACTTAATAAATTGACCTAAAAGGTCAAATTGACCAAAATTTAAATTAATTAAACCAAAAAGCCTACAATCATTTTTTTTCAACCAATTGAATTTGACTCACACTAACTAACCTAATTTGGTTGGTTGGTCAACTTGACCAATTTGACCCTTTTGAATCCAAATGAGTCAAATCCAAACTTAGGCCAAACCAATCCAAATTAATTGAACCTAAACATCTCAAATCATCATATGAACCTAACCTAAGCTCTGGTTTGACCCAATTTGACCAATTGGTCAATCCCTAGCCAAATAAAACCCATTTGATCCAAGCCAAATCCAAAAACTTATGGGACATTTGGTTAAAATAACCCAAACTTAAAAAAATGAGCCAAATCAAGTGGGATCATTAACTATCAAACCATATTTAAATTATAAAAATTGGATCCAAGCCAAAGTCAACTTGTATCCCCATGGTAGCTCATTAACATGAAACATTCTTACCCAGCTAACTACTATAGGACCTTTGGGTGAGTTGACTCACCACCAAATCGAGCACCCATTGGATCAAGCCTTGCATCCTTGCACATTGGTCCATTCTCCATCATTCCTTTCCTTATGATGATGGCGACCATTAATGTGAGTACCATCCATGATGATAGTATACCTTAATTGAACATGATATCACATAATCACATCATGAGTTCTTAAAATTAATTGAGTGTTTAGATCAGCCCTCTATTACATTTATCAAGCAAAGTTGAAATAGGGCATCCAAATCTCGAGCAATACTCCCTCATTTCTAAATCAAACTTCAATTCTTCTTAGCCACACCATCACCATGCCCTATCAAAGAAACCAAAGAAATTCCCAAGCTTACAAGCCATGGGAGGACTATGTTAATCAGTCAAGCCTTATTGCATGGTGGTTAACTCACACCAATCAAGCTCATTCTTCTTGGGGCCTTAAACTAGTTAAAATACTTTAGGCGTTTAAAACATTAGCTTGAGGTAATTTCAATCTTATATGGAAAAGTGGGTTGGTCCTTTGTGAAACAAATTCATTAGACCTTTGGATGTGTATGTCTCCCTTCATGTGGGAAGAGACAATTAACTCATGAGCTTATCAAATGAGGAAGAGCAAATATCTTTTATTTGTAATGGGATATATAATAATTATTGATTGGGTTATTAATCAAATCATTAAATTTCTTAAACCATGAATCAAAACATTAAAATATAAAATAACTTATATTCTTCATTAAACCAAATTAATTTACATGGGGAATTGGGATTAGCAAACCTCTCATATTTCCTAAAGAAAATCACATTCAAAGCTAAAAATGTCTTTAAAGAATTTTGGTTCATTTTAAATAGTCTTATTTAATATGATTGTCCATAGAAATTAATTGGGGTAAATGAAATCATATGCTTACATTCCTTTATTTCTTTTCAATCATGCTAAATATTGCTTACCATATGAAATCATGCATTCATTCCTTTTAAAATTAATTAAATGAAATATTTTTTATGTCAAATTGCATGTGTTGACTTAAAATTAAAATATTTGCTATCTATTAAATCAAACTATTTTCAAAACTATAAATCAATTATTATAAATGAAGTAATGTTACTTACAAATAATCATGTGATGAGTATAAGATGTATAATATTAAGTTCTCTTTCCTCTCTTAACATGGATTCACATAGGATTTGCAAGTGTATAGTTCATTTGAAAAGAACATAACAACATTTTCCTAAATCTATTCTATCTCCATGTTAAGACTTAGGAAGAATTTCATATCACACATGTAAATTATACAACCAAATCAAACTTGCATGATTTATTCTCCATTTGAATCTTTTTGTACATTCATGTATTTGAGAAAAGTGGTATATTAGTCACGGACATCCGAGGCTGAGGCTTTAAGTATCTAAGTAGGTCTTGTACCTTACGCCCCTGGTGTAGAAAATAATGATATCATACTCACTTAAAACTCTTATACATATGCATGTATGATGTGACCAATGAATAAAGAATCACAAATCAAATAAATCAAGTATAACCTTTTGCATTGATTTTCCTATCCTTATAGTTATTCATACATTTACATGTATCTTAGAAATGTGGTATTTTAGTCTGGACATCTTGGGGCTATGAGGCTTTAAGTAGCGCTAAGTAGGTTTTGTATCTTACGCCCTTGGTGTAGAAAAGAATGGCGCCATACTCACTTAATACTTTTATACATGTGAATGTGCATTTAGCTAATGGATGAAAAATCCCTCTTTTCTATATAATAAAGGCATGCATTCATAATTCAATCAACAAAGAAAATATTTAAATTCCAAATACATCTCTTTGCATTCATCATCAAAAGTGTGCTAAGATTTACATTGCATGTATATGCTTAGGAGTATTCATATGCATGATATACATGATGGAAAGAAATGAATGAATGTGTGTTATGTGATAGTAATCCATTTCAATTAATCTTAAGATCTTTCTTATTGAATAGGTTATTTAGAATGAACCTAAACTTAGGGTTAATTAAAACACATAATAAACCATTCACTAAAGAAATTCATTAATTAACTTACCTTAGAAATGACTTAAGGTAGGGATAAAAGAGATTCACTCTCTTTCTTCTCTTTATAACACTTAGGCTAATGTATAAAAGAAAACATTAAGTAAAATCTTCAAATCAACTAAACCACTTAAGAGAAATCAACCTTTATAAATTAAATCCCTCACGCAAATCATAACTCTAAAGCCTAGTTAGGACATACCACACAAGCTTTAACACATGCATTAGACTAAGTCACCATTTTTTAGCTTTATATTAGGGGTGTGCATGGTTTGATGAATGTTTAGTTTTGATGTATTATTTTAGACTAGATGTTAGGGTGTATGTGCATGAATTAGGTCGATATTAAATCATATTTTATGGGGGTGCTTAAGGGGTCATTGTAATAAAATATAAATATTTTTTTGTTATGCGGTTGCTTAGCCTAAGCATAGCAAGTTAGGAGGTGGACTTGGTTACCCATGTGTGGTGCTAAGTCCAAATTATTCATATAACTTGGGTTGTATGGTGTGTTTAGCTAACACTTTATTTTGGGTATAACTAGATTTACTTTCCTTCTCTTTTAATATAATTTTTTATATTAGAGGATAAGTGTTATGGGGATTAGGATGAACATTGGTTATAAGATCAAGTCTTATACACCATGTGATGCCTTTGGAGCAAACAACATCCCAATCAAGCCAAAAGAAAGAAAGAAATGGAGCAAATCAAAAAAATGAAAATGAAAGATGAAGAGTGAAGAATGGAGGATGAAGAATGAAGACCCCCATAACACTTATCATTTTATAATTATATTTATTCTTATACCAGATGTATAAGGGTAGAGCTTCGACTACCCACATTTTTCTTAGTTGTATATGGCAACACATCTTCTTATTCTTTTGTGATAGCTTTATAAAATTGTTTGATATTTTTATTTAGCTTGTATTAGAAATAACATGCCTTTTCATAGTTTCTTTATGATTGGTGATTGTGTGGCCTGGATGCGATTATGCTCTTAGGATGAAAATAAAGTTTTCTATCCCACTAACAACTCATAACTAAGATTTTAAAATAACTTATAACCTCAAATAAAAAAAATCCTAGGCATTAAATCAAGATAATAAAATATTTAGCAACTCCTTAGCTAGATGATTATATGTTGAATATCATGCATGTCATATTCTTTCACTCTTGCTAAGAGAGGGCTTCCATCTATGCCATAGAATAAAGGCTTAACCTGTAAGAGCCTTTTATGGAAAGACACCTCTTTATCTTATGATTTGGCCCATAATCAATTTCTCATGCATTTAGGCATACAAAATCCTATAGCCGTGTCAAAATAAAAGTCCAAAAATTAAATAAAACTTGATAAAATTTGCATTAGATTTAAGTCATTATTCATGCCCTTCATGATCTACTCTTAGGGGTGGGTTTAAGGACTTAGTTTCTCTTTTAAATAAATAATACTAACCATCTTGCAAAAGCATATGACTTACATATGGATTTAGGCGCCACTCAGGTAATAAGTCCATCGTCGGTGGTGTACTCTTTCTTGTTGATGTAAACTATATACCCACTTTCACCTTAGATTTAGGTTATATTTTAGCCCTCACCCAAGCTCCCTGGATTTAAGATCTGAGGTTGTTGTTTCCCCTTGCGGGCTACGAGCATAAATCCTCACCTCTTAGGAATTTTCACAATCTTATATTGTGGAATTATAAGTCCTATATTTATAATAATAATTCAACTCAAACAAATAAATCTCCTCAAATTCAAATACATAAAAGCCCAACCATAGGATATATTAGTGTGCTCACTAGGTTTCCTAGTATCATGAGCACTCCCTACTCATCTCCTTTGATTTCGATAATAACTCTCCTCTTTTGATTCCTCACACTTGATTTTCTAAAATAAAACCAATCCTTTGATAGTCCTATCTTTGAATTCTTTGGAGACAATAATCGCCTACTTTAATCAAGAGTATTCTTAAGGGATTCACTTCCTTTAAGATGCAATTAACTATAGAGGCTTGCCTCCATAGGGAACTTAACAAACCCAGTTTAAATAAACCTTGCTTTTACTTTTCTAAAAGTAGGAAAAATCTGGTATATTTGAAGCCCAGGAAAAGAATGGGAAAGAGGTCCCAATCTCATTCTTCATGCCCATTCATTATTCCACAATGATTAGCAAGCTTAATTAATGGTTTCTTTGTTATTTAGAATGTTAATTAATCATTTAATTAATTAAGAAGGTAACTAGGGCTATGTCAAGAAATTTTCTTAATTAACGAAGCAAAAAATCCGAAGAAAATTATGGGAGGCAAAGGTCATCCCATTAATTAACCTCAAAAAGTTTAAGATTAATCACTTATATAATTAGGGAGTAATTAAGCTAATTAAGTTTTTCATTAAACCTAAATTAAGCCTTAATTACTGTTCAAAATTAATTAGAATTAATTTTAAATTAATCTCCTGAGAAATACCTTTAAAATGAGTATTTATTTATATTTTTTAGATTTTTTCTTTGATTTGTTATAATTTTCCAAAGTTTTAGCTGATTTAAATGATTTTTCATTTTTTTTATAAAGTGTATTAATTTATTTTCACTATTTTAACTTTAGAATGCAATATCTTCCAATCTATAACTTTTTTGACTTAAAAGTTTTATGGTGGGTGCATTTTAACTTTAGTTTCAATCTCTAAAAATTATAAATCAATATGATGTGTATTTTTTAATTGTTGAAATTTGATTTTTGCTAAAAATCTAAATTAAGCCCAAAATATTTAGTCAAATTTAGGGATTTTGGGTTCGTTAGATTCCTCTCAGAAAAATAAATGTAATGAGCCTTTATTTGTAATTTTACGTTGAGTATTTTATTTTCTATAAATTTTTGGAATTTCAGATGATTTAATTAATTTTTAAAATCGAAAAAGGCTGAATTTCCTACTTAATCTAGTCAACGCCACACGACACTGACAAGGAAATGCGCTTACACATGTCAACGTGCAGTTGGGTGCCGCAACGTCATGTGGCATGCGACACCATATGGCACCGACAATTGATGCCACGTGGACGAAAGCGTAAGGAAGATCACGATTGATCGATCGAATCGTCCGATCATGGATTAGAAGGTCTAGATCAACGGCGCGACCGGCTCGCATTCGATCTAGCCAACCACCATCCATCCCGTGATCAGATGATCCTAGTTTCAGGTGAAACCGATGAGATTTTGCAATTTTCATGAAAATTGAATGAAATTTCATCTAAATGGGCTCAATTTTATGGAGAACTTCGCTGAAAATTTCCTGTTTCATGTGGGGATGATATTAAATAAAAAATACAAGGTTTATGTAAGAAAAATCATTAAAATTGCACAAAAATCATCACAAACACAAGAACTTAAGGCCGACTACAATTTCCTTTTAGAAATTACCTCACTAGGGATGGTTTCCGACAGCGATGTGATTCGAGCATGCTCCTAAGTGCAAGAAGAAGCTGTGGAATGGTTTCAGGCTCTTGCTTCACTTTGGAATAATGTATTGTCCAATTACCACTGCTTCCTCACTGGAATCCACTTGATTTTGATGGATTTTACTCAAAACCTAGTGGGAATGCTCATTTGAGAGCTCGAGAGAGTGAAATGTGTGAGGAAAAATATTTGCCCTCTATTCTCTCGCTTCTTGGCCATTCCTTGTGATTTTGGCTCCCTAGTGGGTGTTCTGGCTTGGGTTGGTTGGGATTATCAGTGGTTTGATTTGAGTGGGCAAGGCAATGAGGTGAGGTGGACTAATGTCCCTAGCAAGGTAAGTCCTTCATTAAGTGAGGTGAATTCACCTGGGCATGTCCTAAACCCACCGCCGTTTTGCCTGTTATGGAGATTTGCAAGAGTGCGAGTTGACCCAAAGTGTCTCATATGATTTGGAGTTTATTTAGCATAGTCAATTTGACCCATTTAATAAATTAATCAAAGTTGGTTTCAATCAAAACAAGCTTGAATCACTGGTTTTGACCAATGGTGTGTTCAAATGATCATTTGGAGTGTATTGGTGTCCTTGATTTGGTTTAATTTGGTTTAAGTTTGATTTTGGTTCATTTGAGTTCATTTGGGTCAAATGGGTCAAGTTGACCAACCAATTAATGTAAATTGGCTTGGGTGTTGGTTCATATTCAATTAGTTAATTGGAGAGGAATGCATGCTTTGATTTGATTTAATTTGGATTTAATTAGTTAGGCTAATTTGACCCTTTATGTTAATTTAAATGGCCAAGTGGGTCAAATTCAATGGCCAAATTGATTCAATTGTGGCCTTGCTCAAGTTCAACAATCAATTCGTAATGAACTTTAGCCATTGGTTGCATATTATTTGACCCATCTTAGCCATTTAGGCTAATTTGGGTCAACTTGGGTCAAGAGGGCCAATTGGGTTAGGCTTGGCTCAATTAAACATCAAGTCATGTTCAAGTATTAATTTTGGGTTAGTGTGAATCATCAGTTTCAAGAGATTTAGCTTAGGTTGCAATTTGGCTAGTTTTGATTCATATGGGTTAAAGGGTTGACATGGTCAAAGGGTTAAGTTGACTCAATTTGACCAAATTTATATCAATTGATCATCATAAGGTGCTTTAGTTATGGATGTTCTTAGAATTTACAGGAAGATGTACCTGGTGTATGATGACATTCTTCTTGTTGATAAGACTAGAGGGAGTCCAAGAGAAACTTAAATTATGGAGGTCAACATTAGAGTCTAAAGGTTTTTTAAGTAGATCTAAAACTGAATATATAGAGTGTAATTTTAGTCAGAAGTTCTAAATACAGGTGACATTAGGTGAACAAGTCATTAATAGAGAGTGAGCATTCTATATTTAGGCTCTATTATTCAAAATGATGGTGAAATAGATGGAGATGTTATTAGTTGAATTCAAGTTGGATGGTTGAAGTGGAGGAATGCATTTGACCTATTGTGTGATAGAAAAGTTCCACTTTAACTTAAAGAAAAAATTTATAAGATGGTGGTAAGACAACATGTGTGTAATGTTGGCCAAGAAAAGAGAAGCATAAGACTAAGTTAAGTGTTACAGATGAGGCTCAGTGGATGATTTGCTTTACTCTTAGAGATATAATGCTAAATGAGTATGTTCGGGAAAAATTTGGAGTATTCTGGGCATAAGATTAGAGAGAGTCGCCTTAGATGGTTTGGCCACATAAAGCATCGCTCAATGACCTAGTTAGAGAGTAGATGCATTAGATTTGCCTTATGTTAAGAAAGGTAGAGGTAGACCTAAAAAGACTTGGTTAAGATGTATAAAAAATGACCTTAGTATACTTGAATTAAATGAGAATTTGACACATAATAGAACACAATGGAGATGAAGGATTCATATAGGCGACCCCACTTAGTGGGATAAAGGCTTGTTGTTGTTATCGTTGTTGTTGTTGTTGATCATCATAAGGTGATCAACAATCATGACATGAAGTTTGGATTGGCTTAATTCATTTTGATTTGGAAGATTTTGGTTCAATAGTTCAAATTGGCCATGGGTCAAGTGGTTTAAAATGTTAGTTAGCTTGACTTTGGGTTGAATTTGATTTAGTGAGTTTATATATGGATTTGGGATTGATGTATAAATCCAATTACAATTTATTTTGATTCCAATGGGTTTTGGTTCATTGGAACATTTCAAGTCAATGCTGTCGGGAATTGATTTTGATTTGGTTGATGATAGATTTATTTACATTTGATAGTTTAAAGGAATGATTGATTTATGAGGAAATCAATTGATTTTGGAGAGGATTTGAGTGGGATTTGATTGAGTCCAAGGAATTGGCTTAAATGGTTCAAATTTGGGTTTTTTACTTGATTTGAATTTGATTGTATATTTGATTTATATTTGACAAGGTGATTGAATATATGATTGACTCATGAGAAAATTAATTGAATTTGAATTGATTTGGAGGCAAATTTGGCCAAGCTCATTAAAATAGGCCAAAATGGCTTAAGGAAGATTTTGATTTAATTTTGTTGATTTGTGTTGAGATCTCATTTATATTTTTGAAGATGATTGAAGATATGATTTATTCATGAAGAAATCAATCAAGTTTGAAGTGGATTGGATAAAAATTTGGCTAAGTTCATGGAATCTAATCATAAGGAGGGCTTCAATCATTTGATTTGGGATTTGGATTTGGGATTTGGTAGGGATTTGAATTGAAGTTTGAGGTTATGTTTGAAATTTGGATTTGGATTGAATTTAAGAAGGTGTACATATGGATTTTAAAGCAGTGATTTCCTTAATCCCTAAGGTATGACTTAATCCCTTGGTTGAACCCTTCTAAGTTTCTAGGCTTAGGTTAGGTGTTCATCTAATTACTAGATGTGTCTTATGACTAAGGAAATCTTAGTATTTAAAGATTTCTATGTCTAAGATAAGGAGATTGAGAACTAACTCCAAAACTGAGGTCAACATGTACATGACCTCTTAATTGTTTGTAAATAAAATAATGATGAGTGCAATATTACATGTACTGTGCTCAAGAAGATTAGATTCAATAGAAATGTTGAATAAAAAGACTATCACTAGGGCTCACACACCCTAAAAATGATGAAGAAGAATAAAAGTAAATAATGGAAGATAAGCTGCCCAGTTGTGTAGATCCTTCCATAAAGTACTTGAAGAAGGAGAAGCCATAGCAAGTGTAAAAGACACAAAGAGATTTAAAATTAAGGTGACACAATAAATCTTACTTAAAGGTAAGCTATTAAAGAGATCCATTGTCTTGGTCAATCTTAGATTTGTGAAAGAGTGGAAACATGAGAAAATATTGAGCAAATTGCATTCTAGCAAGTTCAAACACTTTAGAGGAAGAACACTCACCCATCTTATCTTACATCAAGGATACTTTTGATTGACATTAAAAAAAGATCTAGAAGAATTATTGAGGTGATGTGAGCAATGCTAAAAGTTTGCAATCCTCACTCAAGTGATAACAAATTAGCAACCCTAGGCCATTTTTTTGTGTAGAGCATGAACGTAATGGCCTTGTGTCACTCACTATTGGTTAAAAAAATTTATCCTTGTCACGATCGATTACTTTTTCATGTGAATCAAAGAAAATACACTCATTAAGATCAAAACAAAAAATTGTCAAAAAATTTATAAAGTATGGTATCATTTGTTGACACGGTCTACTAATGACCATCATATCAAACAATAAACCATAATTCATCAATAAAATCCTTAAGAAGTTCTACGAGTCCTAAGGTCTCCTCTTCAAATTCACCTTAGTTTGTTACCCTCAAATGAACAACCAAGTCAAAGTAACTAATATGTTGATCCTCAACTAATTAAAGAAAAAATTGCCTTCTCAATTTTGTGCTCACTTATAAGGATCTCCTCTTCAAAAGCCAGCCAAGCACTATTCACTCTATCTCATAGAACTATAGCTTAATTCTAGTCAAGTATGAGCTACAAGCCTTGAAAATTCCACTGAACAATAATGATGTGGGTAATGGATGGGTCTCTTGAGGTGACCAAATTGGTGGATGGAGGCTCTCTTAAATGCCTAGAAGTGTAAGGAAAGCTTTGGTAGAGCTCAGCATAGAGTGGTGTTGAAGTTACACTAATAATTCTACTCAAATAAAGAATAGAATCAAATCTAAACACCCAAATTCAAATAGTTGAAATTTCATTATATAACTCCAAATCACTTAAAATCAAAATCAAATTATCAATACAGATGTTTATTTATGATCTAGAAAGTTTCATTAACTTCTATAAGGTGTAGCTATTTTTTTTCAGACTTTCCTTATGAGTAGTTAGTAGAACTTCTCGTCAGCTAACTACTTAAAATGGAACTTAAGGTTGTTAAAACTTAAGAATATAATGAGATTAAACACAAATTAAGACTTTATAAATCAAAGATAAGAGTGCCTGCTATAATTTAGAAGAATTTCACTAAATTTTATGTGGTTTACATGCACCAAACAAGAACAACAACCATACTAGGTCAATTTAACTTTAGATCTTGCCGACCAAAATAAGACTCAAATTGAAGGTTATTTAGTTGAGGAATTTTAGAGAGATCATTTTATTAAACGTTAGGCTTCATAAGTAACACAATAAAAATAAATTTTATAAAAAATAACAATGCATAAATTAAGACCACTCATGAAAGTTTAATCACAAAGATCACCAAATCCCATTCTATGTTGACCACCAACCTGCAACATCATGAAAACTTTCTTCCAAATTTTGGTTCAAATAACATTAAAACTTCATTGAAAATAATAATAATGGTTTTAGGGAAAAGTGAGAGTGTGAAGGGTGGGGTGGATAGTTATGCCCTCCAAAATGCAAGACAAATTGCAAGACCCTCCTTCTAGTTTAATTAGATTATAATTAATTAATTATAATCACATTTAAGT
This sequence comes from Cymbidium sinense, assembly GCA_021442155.1. Lineage (NCBI taxonomy): Eukaryota > Viridiplantae > Streptophyta > Magnoliopsida > Asparagales > Orchidaceae > Cymbidium > Cymbidium sinense. The sequence goes on along the minus strand of CM038231.1, from coordinate 57,436,250 downwards.
ATTCCCCTCTCTTTACATAAAAATTATGCATAGATTTAACACAATAATGCAACACATACATAACATGTAATAATATAAAAGTTCACACATAATGCTTCAAACCGTAATGTCCTCTATGGAATTTGTACTTCTTGTAATGGGACCATCATGCAAAGACTTCAATTGCTTTGATTGAGCTTTGTGATGAAACTTCATTATGCTTCTGTTATACCATTTCTCTTAGGCACCAAATAACCCCTCCCTAAATAATTGAAGTTTAAGTAATCCGCTGCTCTCTTTTTCTCTCCTCTAGTTAATTAGGTGTTTTTTGTAGGTAGCTTATCTCTCTATCTTACTAAGAATCTATGAACTCCACTTTATTTTACTTCATCTATGATGATATGATTCTCCTCAAAGAATGAATGTTGGGTTGGTACTTATAAAGAGTGATTTTATTTTTTTGCAAGAGAATCGTCATCTATATTTGGAGGCTGGCTAACTCCTTTAAATAATATCAAATTATTGAAATAAAAAAAATGTAAATAATACTTAACCTCATATCCTCTTTAAGCATTCAACTTTTGCCAACTTATCCCATTAAGTTGGACTTGGTAAACCCTTAGGGGGAATCGATGTAGGAGGGTCACTTGAAAATCTTTTCTATATCATAGGTTTGACTCTAGCCAATTTTATGGTAGACCTCTTCATTACTTGGTTTCAACTATCACCTAAGAGATGTAAGTTTTAATCTTAAGAAATCAATCCAGCTTATTGATCAAATTATTTATATAATTAATCATGTGACTATGAGCATTGGTTTGACCAATATCAAATCAATCTGAGAAACTTGACCCATGGTTTAGTCATAAGTACTCCCCTTACCCTATTTAAAGTTCTTAAACATGTGATTACCCTAACCAAACCAATTGATCAAATTCTCTAAATATTCAGTCTTGGGATGTTCCTAAGATGGTTATAAATTAAGAAACCCTAAAACCCCTCGATATGTGCATGGTTGACCAATGACTAGTGAGGTCAAACCCGTCCAACTCAAGGTCAACCCTAAGCTTAAATTGTACTCAAAATTCTATGGAATTCTCTTTGACCATTCAAAATTATGTCCATATTATAAAGCACTATAATGTAAATATTAGGCCCATTAGATGGGCTAATTGCATCCAAATCAACCTAATTATCTCAATTGGGACAACATGACTAAATTAGATTTAATCTTCAAATTGATTAGAATAATTGGTCATGTAAACTTTTATAAATGCCCTAAATATAGTCTAGTCATCTTTTGGTTCAATTACCCATGTTCCAAGGTCAATTGACTAAAAGAAGTGTTTTCATCCATTATGTCCCATACATAATTTTGTGGTTGATTGAACCAACCTAATTAGGGCATTCAACCAAACTATTAAGTGTGATTATAGCTAAGTATGTCATGGACAATGTTTAGTTTATCACAACTTGATTTGACCACTTTACATGGGTCAATTTGATCAAATGGTAGCCACATGCCTAACTTGGGCCCAAATCATGATGTTGACTTTATGATTAGATTATGCACAGATGACTCTAAGCCCTTAGAAGAGGTTTTAAAGGTAAACCTTAAGACCATTTTCATAGTTTATTGAAAATAAGTTATAAGCACCCATTAATCCAATAGGGTTTAAGTGGGCAAATTATGAAAGCCAACCCCATCCAATGCATTTTATTACTATTTTCTTAAATTTTCCAAACTCCATAATTATACATAGCCATTCATAGTGTCCTATCATAATTCATTATCTTAATAGGTTGGTTAACATGGTATAAGATGCATTTAATGGAAATTAATTATGGAGCAAGTGGACCAATCAAATGGAACCACTCCAAGCTCTCTTAAGACATGTTCTTTGCTTCCTAATCACCTACATTCTTCTCCATAATATCACCTAGCCTTGAGCTATAGAAGAACTCAATTTGTTATCCATTGTTAAGCTCGAGTCTCATGGTGTTATAAAAAATAAGCCTTCTTTAAGAAGACAAAGGATTTGAATGCACTCCATAAGCTCAGAGAATCTGAATGAGTGTTCCTTGCCTTTACCCATCCATTGAGCCAGCTCAAGCACCAACCTCACATTAAGAGTGGTTGAAGCCTAGTTGAGCCATTAAGTCTTGGTGTCCCCACCCAATTCATATGGGAATGCTATTGTTTGTGAGCTAAAGAAGCTAATTAAATTAAGCCCTACTAAGTTTTTGTTTCTTTGAGGTAACTCTGATGAATTCTCTCCATTTAGTTTACTTGCTTGGTCTTCCTATGAGTCTGGGCAATGGCAAGGCTTAGTTAGCCATGCATTTGATTCCTCTTCACCCCTTGATGCTTTCCAATCAAATAATTCAGCTGAAAAAGTGTAGATAAGAGGAAATTTAATTAGATTAGGCTTGAGTCACATCGACTTAAGCCCAAACAGAGTAGTCAAGCACATCTCAATGAGAGGTTAAAGACAATCTTTTGGCCATCAGATCTATTTTAAATGAAATCCAATAACCAAGATGGAATTGGACCACACACTTGTTTGATCCCATGTATTTTTAAGAATTTTTCTTTTTATTTTTTGTTTAAATGATCCATGAATCCAGATAACTCAAAATTTTTATTATAACTACTTTTGCATATAATAAATTTAGAAAATATTAAATTTTGATTATTATTACTTTTTATAATTTTAAAATTTAAATTATCATATGTTATACTTAATTATGCTAATAAATTGATTAAAAAATTCTCATATATCTTAAAGAGATTTTGACCACATTAGACACCACCTATAAAAAATTAGTAGTAATTTGAATCATGTAGTAAAGTTAAAAAATTTAAATGTCATGATTTAATGTTTAAAATTTATAATAATTAAAACATAATTTTAAAAATTATGAAAATTTCAGAGTGTTTATAATATGATTTCACACTCATAAAATTTTTTTTGTAACTTTTTTATGTAATTTGGTTTGCTAAACTATTTTCTAATGAGATATTCAATTATTTATAATTTTATTAAATTATTGAATTTTGCTAAACTATTGGTTTGACGAAGGATTCATGTAGCCGACCCCACCTAGTGGGATTAAGGCTTGTTGTTGTTGTTGTTGTTGTTGTTGTTGTATTGAATTTTATTAAAAATTGGTAATAAAATTATAAGACTTCCCTTTTATAAATTTTTGTTATTATAAAAATTATTATAAAATTTAAACATATTGGTAAATTTTGTACAATTTTTAAAAAGAAATATGACAATTTTCTAAAGAAAGAAAATAGATGAAAAGTCATTTTAGATATTTAAAATAATTTGTAATAAAAAAATATTAAATTAGCCAACTTTCAAGAAATTTCACATAGTCATTATTATATTAGGATCATCTTTCGTAAATCAAATATCAAATAATGTCCTTAGTGGGGTCCACACTATTATTTCGAAATATATTACATAGTTAATACTAAATCGACACTTATAAAGCATGTCATGGATCATTTGACAAAAAAAAAATAGTATAACACTAAATATAAATAATCCATTTGAGCTTATTAATACACCGAAGGATAAGAAAATTCATCATATTCACTAGTATTATAGTTTTAAATTTGATTATATTTGATTTGAACCTGATTCTTGTTCATGGGATTGGCTATATCAGTCAACTCTATTTATAATGATGTCTTCGCACAAAAGTTGTCTAACTCAGTGGGGAACATACATTTAGGATCACTCTACCCAACATGATAGAAATTATCATTGATAGAGCCATTTTTATTGATTAACACATTAACCATATGCATATCTTCTCTCCTCCTAAAGTTAATTTGATAATCTTATCCTTGTCAAAACATCAATAGTTAATTACTTGATTAAATATTAACCAACACTTTCCCTTCATCTCCCTGATCATATTTGCTTAGTCAAGAAAATCCTATAGACAAGTCATGCGTACTATGACTTAGATCATTCACAACATAGTTACCTTCTTGGGACTATGTTACATTTTTATTTTAATGAATTTGATCTCCCTTTGGACTAGGTTCTATTTAAATTTTTGATCAATACTACTTTTGATATGTTTACCATTTTGATAAGGTCATTTTATAGTTTAGTCACACAGTATGGTAGATCTCCATTAGGTTCCAATTATATACCTATAGTTGGACTTATTCCTTCTCTTCTTGAATAAACCATGTACATTCAATACTACCCTGCATTCTGAATGTTTTAAATGTTGTGTCATTGGTAGAACCTTTATGTCTTCAAGTGTTCATATCTTGTTTGAATACTTAAATCCTCAACCTAATAGTTGATAATTTTACCATTTTATCATTAATATATATGCAAGCACGTGAATTAATGTTGGCACTATATGTTCTATAAAACCAAGATTCAACCCTAATTATATTTAATTTATTATTATTATTAAATGTCAATTCATGTAATAATGATAATCTCTTAATCAAAATCACATCTTATATGATCAATAATACATTTAATTAGCTTATAGCCTATCACTTTGATTTATGATAAAGTGATAAGACTTAAGATATTTGAAATATACAAATGACTTTGCTTGGTAATTCATCAAGTCATATGGATTAAACTTAAGATGCAATAACTTTTACACATACTTAGGTGTTATGGTAGTTCACAACCCAATAGTCGCTTGACATAAGGCATGATGTGGTTAAGTCATTTTGAAGCAAACTCTTTGATTATTCAGGACGAGGTTGCTGAGTGTGTCCAAATTATGACATTGATTGTAACACTTGCCTTATGGTGCATTGCACCACTTTGATTATTTTGTAGCATTAGGATATAAATATTTTTTTGTAGGTGCTAGGCATATGACCATTGCTTCTCACCTTTATAGCAGCCACATGTAAAAATATAGATGAAGTTATTAACATGTGATGCTATATTTTTACTTTGTCATTTGATGTTTTTTGTTGTGCTATGATGACTCCATTTAGCATATGATACTTCTTTTACTACACTTTTTTAAAAGAAATTCACATGTAAAAATAAAATATAAATTAAGTTTCCCTACCTAATATAAGATAATCCAACCTTAACTAGCAGAAGTATTATTTAAGCTACAAGAAGGACTATTAGTAGACGACAACTAAATTTATTCAAACTTATCAGACAAAATTCAGATACCCTTTTAATTTTTTATTTCAGGAGTATATAAGCAGATTGCCTAACTACACTAAACTATTACCTATTCTTTTACAAACAACACAATATCACTTATTTAAGTTTGCTCTATTTTCTTGCTATTTTTCTTTTATTATTGTGTTATGATGTCTGGGCTATAAATGACTCCACGTTGTATTCATAAGCTAAAATATTTCCTTTATCAACTTTAATAAATTGTTAAAATATCTTTAAATCAACTAAAAATATTTTAAAGCTAAAATTAAGTCTCCCTCTAGCCAAATATTTTAAATTACTTTTTTTCTTATATATTTTAGAGGAGGCATAAGGTAGAGCGAATGAACAATCAAAATCACAAGTGTTGATGTATGTTCATAACATGGCCAAGTCAAGCATGCATTAGGGGTCTTCATTAAAAGACATATAACTTGCCTAGCATGCTATATCCCTTAAGATGGAGCTTTAGGTAGGCACAATTTTAATTACACCTATGGAGTCTTAGTATGCTAGGTTGTGGAAACCTTACTCAGACAAAAATGTAAGTCCAAAGTTGAGTAGCTTTAGTTGAGTATAGTCAGCCTATTTCATTTCTTTTTTTTAGGCATTTCTCTATCAATATAGAGATAACAAGTCCTACATATTTTCACCTTATTTTTAGAAAATGTATGTTTATAATACTCTAAGTTTTTTTCCCTATTCAAGGTCATGAGGCTAACTCTAGATGATGTAATTCATTATTATTGATAAATCATCTCAAGGCTGGGTTTGGTTGAGTACCTTCATAAGCTAAATGACCTTAAGCTTGACAACTTGAGATGATGATTCCATAATGTCCATACATGCTCACCTTTTTTAGCTCATCGAATTCCTTATTGAGCCTTTTAGTCGCTTAGTGATTATTATCATGTAGGCCTTCTATATATTAAGCCATCATCTCCCTGTATGTTAGGCCATATTCAAGCTTGGTTATAATGATTCACTCTTTGCCTTGTGATTTGATATCTAGTATATTGATCTTTCTATTATGATAATAATTACTAAGTCACAAGTTCTCCTTAAAAAACTTAAGAAAATAAAATCAAAATAAAGGCATGCTTCAACTTATTGGAGTTTCTTATGGAGGTGTCTATGAGTGTAATTAACTAGAGGGATCCTAGTTCCTCTAGAAGATTGGATAACCCACATTCTCATTGATTTTTTATTAACTTAATGATATGTTTATAAATGATTATTTATCACGAGCTCAAATGAAAGATGGAGACCTCACTTAGATCCTCTTTTCACCTCCTCCTATGAAATATTTAATTTGGATACTCTATCATCCTATTAATATATTTTTTTCCACACACCCAAACACAAAACTTCTATATTAAAACTAGGCGAAAAAGCATGTCTTTTGACCAATTTTCTTAATAATCTTAAATGGCACACATGCCCTAACTTATAATTTTCTCTATTAAGTGGATGTATATCTCTCATAATTGCTTCTAGTTAACACATGATTCCCCACATTGAACTCTTTAAAAAAATTTTATTTGTAATTTCAACATATTTTACATTATTGACTTCTAGTTGTCGTTCGACATTTTTATGAATGCTTTAAAAATCTATTGCAAATGCAAATAAAAATGCATGCAAAGGAATGCTAGCAAGGTTAATAGGTTTATTAGTATAATAACCATAGAATATCTTAAATCACATCTTATTTGAGTTCCTATAGAAAGTATTATATGCAAAGTAAACTATAAGAAGATGTAGGACCCATTATTCTAAACTTCTATGCATGAATCTTCTTAAAAGATTTCTTAATGTCTTATTTATTGCCTTAGTTTGATAGTTTTAGTGTTGCACTTGTACCCCAATGTGCACAATTGACCTCATTTTTAATGAGGCTAACACCCATCTTCTTAGTACTTAGGATTTCAATCTTAGACAAAGGATCTCCTCACTTATACACTAAGGATACTTCCTTAGTGTTTAGGTGAACACCAAATTCAAAAATGTAACAAATAAAAAATTAGAATAAAATGAAATGAAATTCAGAGTTTAAATCTAAAACTAAATTGTAACATTAACCCTAAGTGAGATCTAGACTAGGCCGATGGATCCCACTAGGATCTAACCAAACTGAAATAAGTTAAGTGAATTCAAACTCTTCCAAATTCAATGAAACTAAATAAAACTCAAGATGAAACATATTTGAATCAAAATCTAGATTTGAACTGCTTTTAATTGAGTTAATTGGGTTGCTAACCCATTTATGCCCTATTCAACCCAAATTCAAACCTAATCAACTTAAATTAAATTCAAATCAATTTAAACCAATCTAAAAGCTTAGAATTATTATTCAAGTTCAATAAAACACAAATCTATATTCAATTAAGGTTCAAGTTGGCTAATTAGATCATTTGACCTAAATCGACCAATGTGGGCCCCAATAAGCCTAAATCAAATCTAACCAAAATTAAGTCAAATTGAACTTTTCAAGGGCTTAAAATCATCGTACTAACTCAATCAATCTAAAATTTGAATTTCATTAAGGTCTAATTTAGCTAATTGAGTCATTTAACTCAAATTGATCTTATTAAACTAAAAACCAATGAAATATAAGTTAAATCAAATTAAATACTCCTAATCACTTTAAACACATAATCAAACTTAATCCAATCATACTTTGGGTCTAATTTGACTAATTTGGCCAATGGACTTGAGTGAAACCAAATTGACCTAATTAGGCTATTTTGGGCTAAATCTAAGATTAACTTAAACCAATTGCAACCAATAAATCTTGATCACTTTAAATAACACACCAAACATAACTAAAGCTTAATCAAAGTTTGAAATATCTTAATAAGTCATTTAACCTAATTTTACCTATTTAGGCCAAAATTGAGCTAAATTACATTCAAACCCAAATCAAGACACAATAAACCTTCTCCATACCATCAATCATTCAAATCTCAAAAAATCCAATCAAATCTTCTCAGTCTAATTTCAAAGAAGAGAGTCAACACAAGTAAAAAAAAAAAACCATTTTTAAGATTAATCCAAATTATCCTAGCAATCAAAGGAGACTTATAAGCACATTAATCGTCATCCCTAATCTTGGCATTAATGCAAGCATACTCACAGCCACTTGCAAGTCAATGTAACCAACCACCACACCTCCACATCACCATTAATAATATTTTTTGACCAAGCATAAGATCAGAAGAAAATGAGCACCCAAGATTCTTCTTTTTTTAGCATTAGACTTCTTCATCCCCTAAGAAACAAAACCAACCTTTCCCACTCCATTTTCACTCACAAAAGTCAAAAACTGACTAGATTCCGATTAGGGGTAGTGGCTCTCACTGGTTGGATTAATCCGTAGGGAGGCAAGTGAGCAAATCCATCCTAAAACATTTTTGAATTAAAAAAAAATGGACTCCACATTGGCTTGAGTGAGATAATTTTCAAATTTCACGGCCAAATTCTAGGTGTTGATGCTTTGTGAGGAAGATTTACATAAATTAGGATTTGAGCATAGGAATGCATTGCTCACTCAATTTCTTATGCATTCAAACCAAGAATTTCAAATTTCCTACTAAAATCACTAGAAATCAAGCCATCAGGGGAAAAATTATCTCAACACCATTGTTTGGTTCTTCGTCCTAAGAGAAGATGGCTTCTAGGTCATCCATTCTACTTGATTATGTTGGATGACCCTATTTAAAACATGTGAGACCCCATTTAAACTCTTTAGTAAAATCAAGTTTAGTTTAGGCCATCTAATTTTTTATCGGATTGTTTAGAGAAAACCCATTTTTCCTCCCAAATTCATGTCTCATGCACATGGCCCAATCACATGTCGACACACATAAAGACATGCCCAATTAGCACTAACTAGTTTAAGTAAGAATTTAGAGAATTTTTGGATTTTAAAAATTATCAAAAATAAATGAACTTCAAATAATTATTAAAAAATACTCAATAAAAAATTACAAATAAACCCTCTATGGATTTAACATTCAAAGAGGCTAAAAATCCCCAAATTTTGATTGGTATTTTCAGATTAAATCAAGTTTAAATAAAAATTAATTTTTTAATTAATCCTAAAATACTAATCCAATTGAGCTAAAATTTTTAGAGATTGAAACTTGCGTTAATCTCTACGTACCATTAGAGTTTCAAGTCAAATAAGCTTTCAAAATAAGATTGATTAAGTTTCAAAATTTAATGGATGATTTTGAGTAAATAATTAATTTGAAATTAAAAAAATTATAAAAATAAATCCAAAAGGTTTAAAACACTTTAATAATTATTAAAAAAATTTAAAAAATTAATTGGACCCTCTGAATTACACTAAATCATGAAATCATTAAAATAGAATTTAATTAAATATTATTAACTAATTTGAACTTTAGTAATTCATATAAAATTAACCACTAAGTCGAAAAAAATACAAACAACCTCTCACTAGATTTACTTTTTAGAGCGGAATCCAATGATATAAAAAGCCTTTAGGTTTACAAAATATTTAAGTATTAATTTGAGTTTTATTAAAATGATAATTTCATAGTTACTCTAAAAATATAAAGCTAATTAAATTTAAAATTGTAGGGTAGGAATATAATGCGATGATCTACTTACAATAAAATTCAAGGTAATCAAAGCTCTAGATCAAGAGTTAATCTTTTTCGAATATATTAGGATAATTTAGAAAAAAATAATTAATATACAATCACGAAAATTATAGAAATACACAAAAATGATGTAAAATAACTACACTAATACTAGAGATCATAGTAAAATTAATTAGATTCAATGGAATTAATTAAATCTTACAATCATCTAAATTAAAGTTTAATAAATTAATTTTTTAATTAAATAATTTAATATGATCGGAATTTTAATAATTTGTAATAAATCAATCATTAAGCCCAAAAATACAAAGTGACTCTTTTTTGAATTCATATTTTAGTGGGGAATCCAACACATTTAAAATTCTTAAAATTTATTAAATATTTTGGGGTTAATTTTGATATTATCAAAAATGATAATTTTTTAATTACTCCAAAAATATAATTCCGACTAAATTAAAATTTTCAGAGTAGAAACTTAATGCAAATATCCTCTTACCAAAATAATTTCAAGTATATTAGAACCATAAACTAAGATTTATAATTTTTGAGACATCTTAGGGTTAATTTAAATAAATAATTAATTTAAAATTATAAGAAAATCATAAAATGACATCAAAATGATTCAAAAACATCATTTTTAACATCAAAGTCCTTAAGAAAATTAATTCGATCATAAAAATTCACTTAATTGGTGTTTAGTAGAAAATCAAAATTCAATTAATATTATTAATTGAGTCAAAACTTCAAAAATTCATATAAATTAACCATTATGCTAAAAAAAAAATGTAAATGAGGACTTTCTAGCATCACAATCTGGAGAGGGATCTAATAAAATTGAAATCCTAAACTTTGCTATATACTTTAATAATAATATAAAATTATTAAAATTGATAATTTCTTAATTGCTCATACCGTGCATGATTAAATAGCTTTAAAATTTTATGATAGGCTTAGTATATTAATGTCCATTTCACATAAAATTTTATGGTATTTGGGCCATTAGATTAAAAGTTATTGATTTAGGCTCTCTTTAGGGCAACAATGAGGTGTATTATGTGTTGGCACCACACTATAGGTGCCATTTTTGAAATTACAATTTGGCTATGTTTTGAAAAATCAATGTTGGGAAGGCCGCATTGTCCAACTTAACTTGGTAAAGTGAAGTGGCTGCCAAAATGCTATGGTCTGATTTTTTTAAAATAAAAAATTTCTAATACCCATCATAGCTTCTTAGATAATAGCTTATTCTGTAGTAGCTCCACCATTGTGTTTTCATACCAGTGCAGCTACCCCAAACATACCTTTATTAACATTCTAAAAATAATTTAACTAAATAATTAATTCTAAAATCATTGAAATTACAAAGATAACATTAATTGAATTGAAGCATCTTCTCTAATAAAGAAGCGATTAAATAAAATTATTAAATGCTCTAACCTTAATTAAAACATAAATATATTAAATTCAAATCTTAATTAACTAAAAATAATTAATTCCATTAAATAAAATGCAATAAAGTTTCAAAATTTATTAATAATTTGAGTACCTGTATAAAAAATTATAGACAATTAAACTTAACTAATCATTAATTAAATTTTAATTTAATTTGATCTAACCTAACTTAGATAACAACTTGAACTAATTAATCATCAATTAGAACTTAATTGTATCAACCATGTTGAACCAAATCAAATATTAATTAAATTTCAATTAAGTTAATCAATTACTCAAAATTAGTTGGATATAATTAACCATTAACTAAGTCTAAATTAACTTGATTAAGGTTGCAATTAATCTTTAATTAAATTTTAATTAAATTAATCATGATTGATTTAACTGATTGATCATTAAATGACCTTTAATTAAATAAATCACTTAATTTATCTTTAATTAGGCAAAACACTTACATGAGTTAATTATAGTGAATTTAATTAATTTAAATTAACCCTTAATCAAGTTAGTCATTTATTTAATTTAATAATGATGAACCTAAATAATTCTTAGTTGAACTCTAATTAGTAAATCAACCATCTAACCAAGTTAAACTAAATCAACAAAATAACTTCAATAAGTCACTTTAAATTAATCAATAATCAAATCCTAATTAAGTCAATTATATAATCAAGATAATCAAATTATACCTTAATTAATCTAATCAAATAGATCATTTAATTAAACTAATCGTATCAAATTAACTTGAACATTGATTAAAGCTCTAATCAAAGAAAATTAATCATTAAATAAAATTTATTGATTAATTAAGTTAATTATACCATAATTAGAATAAATATGATCAAACTTTAACTATATTAAATATCAAAATAAATCAACCATCTTAAACTAAATCAATCATTAGTTAAATTTTAATTAAATTAATTATTTAAGTCAATCTTTCCGAACATAATTAATTAAAGTACTAAACATTATCATCATTATAAAATTTTAAAATTGATTTCTTTATGATACACAATTATTATGCATATAGTTTAGAAACTTGAGGTCGCAAGACTATTGGTCCGAAGGAGGTCTCAATCTTACAACTTTGGTCTAACAATGACACATACCCATTGATGCAAAATTATAGAGATGAACATAATTTTCTTAAGTATAAAAAACTTACATAAATTCAAAGAAAAATAATTTTCTTAAATCGTAAAATAATATAACATTCAAAAGAAATAAATATTTAGAATAAAGAAATTAATCAAATGTCATTTCTAATTTACCTCTAACGATGGGTTCTTCATAAAGTTATAACATTGTTAATATTTAAGTAATTTGTAGTTTAGAATGTGATTAGTCAAAAATTTTAAAAATTATCCTATTAGGATTAAGGTGTTGATGGAACTAGGTCCTGCCTTAAGTAGAGCCCAATTTTTTCTTCACTCTTTAAAACCTTAAAATTAACCTTAATCTACACCAAATAAAACTTAAAACATATTTCAAACCATTTAGATAATTAAATTAAAATCACCTAATGGTAAAATAAATTAAACCCTAAACTCAACTTAAAACATAAACCTTAAAAATCTAGTGTAGCCTCACTACAATAGCCTCCTCACACATATTAATCTACTAGGTTACTGACTCTAGATTTAGGTAGGCCAATGCTCTATGTGTGATGTATTAATTTTCCTATTTTAAGATGTATTATTTTTAGACTAGATGTTAGGAATATTTGTTTGTAGAATGGATGTTAGGACATTGCTTATTAGACTAACATTATTTTTTGTAAGGGATTGTGAATGAAAATTAACATCATTTTCTTACAGGTGCTATTTGCTAAAGTCTCAAAGCATAACCTATTATGATAGATGGGATTGATACCCACTAGTGTTAAGCCCATTATTTGAAATATAAACTGCTTGAGTATATATGTGTTCTATGGAAAATCATTTTGTAAGTTTAGTTAATTTATATTTTAAAATTTAAAGTATAATTTAATATTAAAATTAAGTTAGGATCTATGAGATTTAGGATCAGTAGGAATGGATTACACAAATTGATAATCCCTTGTGAAGCCTAATGAAGTCCTTGAAGAAGGAGACAATTCAAAGAAGGATCTGAATTAAGACTCCCATAGATCAAAACTTTTAGTTCTACGTTGGGTTGTATAAGTGTAGAGCTTAGCTTAAATCTTTAGGCACTGGCATCTCTTTAATTTGATTTGTTCGTTGTGTTTATTTTGAGTGTACAATATAATGACATACTTTTTATATGTTTATTTCTATGATATCTATGATTGTTAAATAAATGGTCTTGATCCTAATAGGCTCTTAAGAAATAAATTTCCTATACAAACTAAACTAATCAACTAAAATTAAAGATAAAAATAACTCATAACCTCACCTTAAAGCTTTAGGGATAAGCAATAAAAATAATTAGAAACCTTAGTTTATGCCGTGTAATCATAATCCATCTTTTATTTCTATCCATCAAGTGAAGGTCTTCACCCATTACACATAAAGGGCAGAGTCTATCTATTGAGGATAACCACCTCTAGGTGAAGTTCATCTCTCTCACTGGTTCGGCCCTTTATCTTATTTCATCATGCATGTAGGCATATTTGCATACCCAAGTCATATCAATAAAATTGTGAGTCCAAAATATATATAAATTAAGATTTTATTGCATTAACTAGAAGCATTGTTCATGTAGTCATATTCTTAGAATTTAGTGGGTAAATTTATATATTTAGTCTCTTTCCTATTTAATAATAGCCTAAACCCTAAACCCTAAAACATCTTGCATTATTATAAATTAAATTCATGGATTTAAAGTGTTGGACATGTTAGTTGGCAACCCTACGAGTGGGATATAAGTTTAAAAGAGTTAGGATAGGTTCACATTCTCTGGTGAGGGGAAACCAATTCATTACCAATTTCTTTGTTAGATTAGGTTGAGCTCCTAACTTATGTCAAAAGCATTTTTAGATATAGCATTTGAGGCATCCTATTTCTCTTTTGTTATAAGGCTAAGTCTTCATCTCTTAGATTTTTCTATAGTTTTTTGCTGTTAGAATCTATGTCCAAGCATTCTAATAAAATGTTAATTCATAAAAAAATAAATTTCACTTTCAAAAGAATAATGCCTAACCATAAAATAGGTTGAGGCATTTATCAGATTTCTTAGTATCAAAACACTTCCTACTCTTTCGCACTTGAAATCTAAAAGAACTGTTCCATTTAAGGTATACCATTTGACTTCCATATTCAATATCATTGAACTCAACTGTGAAATCCATAGAGATACAGAGCTAATTCATTTAAGTGAGAGTTTTTTTAAGAGGGTTTCCCTCTCTTAAGATGTAATTAATTGAGACTTGCCCTTATAGGAAATTAAGAGCCCATAATAGAATAAACTCTATTCTACTTCATCCATATGGTTCAAGAAAAGAATCTCTGATATATGTAGACCCATTGGCCTTAACAATTTTTATTAAGTGATTGAATCTATTATAGGGTAATATTTTTATTTAGTAAGATGGTTTATTATTTCTTAATAATGTATTTAAGCACCTAAATAAGAAACCTCCATGATCTACATGCTGTCCAATTAAAACTCCACATGTGCACATGAACTTAGTAGTTGGAATTATAAGAAGGGCACTTAATGGTGAACAATAGAGCTTGGGTAAGAACTCACTCACCTAACTCTACATGAACTTGCCCTTATATGGGCAATTTCATGTAGGAATTTGCTTCAACTAAGAAATAAAAGCTAGACTATCACACAACCACCCACAATAGAGAACTCACCACTTAATATACAAGACTTGCCAGAACTTTAGAGTATGGGTAAGCTCCATGAAAATTACAATAATAATTATTGTAATTATTATATTATATTGTAATTGACATGTAGATTCTATAAACTAACATATAATTTTCTTCTACCATCAACCTTCAAGCTCTATAAAAAGGAAGAATCTTGGGGACTCAGAACATTTTTTAGTCATTTTCATTATTCCTAAGAGAGGAGAGCATACTTTTGTATTCTAATCTTTTACTTGTACTCATATTTGATACACTAAATTTCATCTCTTTACCTAATCTCGTCTAATCTGGCTTACTTTTAATATGCCTTAGTAAAGTTCTACATTATTTTCTAGATATATTTGATTTCAATATTCTCTTTGGTGTCATGAGCATGGATCGATGCCAAGAACAAGAAGTCAAATGCTCAATAAAGTAGGCCCATCAACATGAGTTAACTTAACTGCCATATAGCCAAGAACATAATAGTTTACTACATAATAAGACCTGAAGGACATGAAAGACTACATCAATTTCATATCCAAATAGCTATGAAAAATATGAAGAATGAAGAAGAAAAGACTAGGGAGAACAAAAGGTCCTCAACAACTCTCCATCATAAGAGAGCACTGCTAGAGATACTCAACATTGATGATAAATCCTATCACATGAGTGATGATGAAATCACTAAGGAAAGAGTTAAAAATGCCACTCCCATAAAAACATTCTCTAGAAAAATCATAGAGGCACAAACCCCACCAAAGTTTCCATATCTGGAACCCTACAAAGGTTGAACCAATCATACCTACCATATAGCATACTTCAAGTCCATCACCTAATTATTAGATCTAGATGATATGATGAAGTGGTAGCTATTCTTTACCACCTTTAAGAAGTTATCTCTTAGGTGGTTCTCACACCTTCATATGGGAGTCATTACAACTTTTGTAGAATTCAAAAGAATGTTCACTACCTAGTTTGCAAGTGCTCATAAACTCCTAAAGAGTTCACAAGCTCCTCTAAAAATTAGACAAGAGCCATGCGCGTCTCTTAGAAAGATCATTACTCACTTCAAAGGGAGATGCTAGAAGTTAAGGATTTGAAGCCTGTAGTAACACAAGCTGCGCTCTCTCAAGGCCATAAATACAGACCATTTGGATTCACCATTAATGACCAGTAGCCAAGGATGTTGGCAGAGCTATTAGAATTAGCTAATAGCCATATGAACATGAAGGAGTATAATGAGATCACCCAATCATCTAATGAAATAGATAAAAGCAACTTAAAGAAGAAATTGCCTCTTTCATAATTTTCTAAAGAGAGATTCCAGGTTCAAAGGCTAGATAAAGGAAAGAGACAAGACATTCAACTGTAGAGAGAAATCATGCATAGACGAGAGTATAAGATGAACTCATCAACTTGCCATGTACCCTAAATTAATTATTCATCTACATCAAGGTTAGTGCCAACATTAACAACCACCCACAGTCACACCTATAAGAGTATCAATAGATAAGTTAGTTTAGGCCACTTAGAATAAAGAATATTTCAAGTTACCACCTTTAATGAAGAGTAATGGAGTATGAGATCGATCGTGATATTGTGTCTAATGCTATGATCATGGTCACAACATCAAAGAGTGTAACACTTAAGGAGCCTAGTGGAAGAACTTATAAAGCCATGAAAAATAAAATAATTTATGAGGAAACTAGAACAGAAATTGTAGAGTCAAGTAATGAACCCACTTTAGCTCACACAATTCATATGGTCGGTGTGGTACTCAGTTTCTTTTAGGGAGATGAAGAGTCATAATGGTGAGTGAGATTTATGTAACTCCAGATAGTCCAACAAAAACTCATCAGCCATCTAGTGAGCATAAAGTATGGAGATCATTCCTATAAGCTTTACAAGGAAAGATTGACCAAGAGTTAGCAACCCCTATAATGACATGATTAATTACAAATTACCAAGTCAGCAATATTTTGATCAACATAGAGAGTTCATTTAACATCATATTCAAGTATGTATTTGATGAGATAAATTTTGTGAGTTCAAGACTTGTATCCACAATGGGACCCATCTACAGATTTTATAGGAAAAGAGAAAAATAGAAGAAATAATCACTCTCCTAGTGACTTTAGGTGAAGAAGAAAATAATTCATGGCAATGGCTGACATTATTATAGTGGATGCACTAGCCACATACAATGTCATCTTTGTACTATCATTGCTAAATGAATTTAGAGTAATGGTTCTAATGTACCAGGTTACATTCAAATTCTCTAGGAGAGGAGAAAAAAAATGTGAGGGGAGACTTTGAATTGATCTAGGACATGTTACCTATGAGTAAGAGGTGGCTAGCATATAGGGAAAGTGGCATTGCTATAAGAGGTTGCACACACCAGACTAAAAGCCACATTACAAATTAAAGAAGTGTTGGTGATTGAAGACTCAAAGTGAGTACCTAAAATTAGCTCATCTTAAGAAGCCTTTATATAGGTTCTTTGAGAATATATAAATGTATTCACTTGGACTGCTGTTAAGATGTTAGACATATGTATCAATGTTGCTTTACATAGAGTTAACATCAAGAAGGATACACTATTAGTAAAAATAAATATGAGGAAGATGATAGACTTCCTTGTTGAGCCAATGAAAGAAGTCAACGAATTATTGGAAGCCAATTTCATTAGGGAGGTTTAATATCCATGATGGATGTCAAATAAATTCATGGTGGAAAAGTTTAATGACAAGTCGAGAATGTGTGTGGACTTCACCAACCTAAACTCAGTCTATCCTAAGAGAGATATACACTCCCTTGCATAGACACACTGATCGACTCGATAGTAGGATACCATGTGATGAACTTTCTAGATGCCTTTTGAAGTTATCATCAAATTAGAATACACTTAGTTGACTTGGAGAAGATGAACTTTATTGCTAGTAAAGGGATTTATTGATAGAAATTAATGCAATTTGGTTTGAAGAACACTAGTTCCACAAATCAAAGAATGATGGACTGAGTGTTTAAAGAGAAAAAAGAAAAAAATGTCTGAGGTCTATGTGTATGACTTGTTAATCAAAAGAAAGTCACTCAAGTAGATATTTTTGATTTGATTGAGACCTTCACTATGCTAAATAAGTATAACATGCATCTCAATCCTTTAAAGGAGACATTAGTGTTAAGCTAGGCAAGTTCTTGGGATTCTTACTCACCCTTGATGGTATAAGAATCAACCCAAATTAAGTTAAAGTTATATTTGACATGCTATCACCTAGAATAATCAAAGAGGTTTAATCCCTTACTAGGCAAATTGTTGGATTAAGTAGGTTCATATTTAAAAAGGGTTCATGTTGCTTACCTTACTTTTAGATAAAGAGTGCAAAAAGAATTGATTGGACTATTTGAACATTATCTTAATCATCATTGATTATTTAGTCGTGTGTTGACCTCACTTTTGGAGTGAGCTCTTAACCTCATCTTCTTAGACTTAGGACTCTTCTAGACACTAAGAACTCCTTAGTCATAAGACACTTCTAGTGATTAGGTGAACACTTAACCTAAGCCTAGAGATTTAGAAGTGTTAATCATAAGATTAGGCTATACCTTAGGGCTTAAGAAAATTACCTAGCCCATAGCCTAAACCCAATCAAGATACACTTTCTCAAATTAAACCCAAATTCAATTCTTAAACTAAATTTGAAATTCAAATTCAAATTTTGAATCTAATTTCAAATTTGACTCTAAATGATTGAAACCCAAAATCAAGTTCAAATCCTAAAACCCTTCCTAAGCCATATGAACCACATTCATAAGCTTAGCCAAAACTCCCCTTAGATCAAATCAAACTCAATTTATCTCTTTATAAATTAATTATTCCTTCATTTATATTCACAAATATAAATGAAATCCAAATTCAAATGGCCAAAAATATATCGAAAATCAAATTCAAACTCAATCTAAGCCCTTTAAGCCAATTCTTTGAACTTAGCCAAATTCTATCCAGATCAAATCAAAACTAATGAATTTTCTCTTGAATCAATCATTCATTCAATTATCTACTCAAATATAAATGAAACCTACAATCATCAAATCAAATCAAAACCAACCCAAGTCAAACCCAACTTAGCCCTTTTGACTTGAAAATTTCAAATAAATCCCTTAGACTCCAAATTGATTGTTGAATTTATATTTCGTCTAGGGCTCATATATAAGTTCAAATAAACTTGAATCAAACCAAAACCAAATCAATTGACCCACTTAGGTCCACTTGGCCCAAAGTGACCTAAAGGACCCATTTGAGCCAACTTCTAATCCGACCCAAATTGGATTGAACCAAGCTCACCAAAACCATCCACCATGATTGTTGATCACCATAGAATGATCAATTGCAATCAATTAGGTCAAACCAAGTCTAGTTAGTCTTTTGACCAAGTCAACCCTTAGTACAAATGAACCAAAACTAACTAAAACTCATCCTACACCAAATTGATTGAAACCAATGATTGGAATCAACCCAAAATAAATATTTAAATATGACGACCACCAATTAAGGAAAGCTTGGCCATTTGATCCAAGTTGATTGACCTAAAGGACCAATTGGGTCAAATCATGATCTAACCCAAATTGATTTTAAACAATGGCTCAAGTTCATTCCAAATTGATTATTGAACTTAATCAAAGCCATACAAACTAATTTGATTCGACTTAGCCTAAATTGGCATGAGGGTCAATTTAGCCTAAATCAAATTAAATCCAAATTAATTCAAAGACCACATTCATCTTGAATTAGCCAATTGAACATGAATCAACCCATAACAAATTTGGTTTGGTCAAATTGGTCAACTTGACCCAATATGACCCATATGACCCAAATTGAGCCAAATCCCTTGAAACCAAGCCATGACCCATTGGGGGCTGATCAAACCTGACCCAAAACTATTTGGGATTATCCCAAAATCAACCCAACCCATTTAAATCCCTCATGGATCCTCCCCCACTTAGGATTCCACCCAGCCTCATTTAATTCTCCCCCATCACATGCACTTAACTTCTCCCCAACATTTGCATTGAATAGAGTTGATCATATGGTAGCAAGAGAGGACTTTGGAGCAAAAATCCAAAGTCCACAATCAATCCATCATCCATCCCAACCACCCCAAGCAACATGATAATATTTTGGTGCAAAAAATTTCAAAAAATGGTGGATTTTGGGCCATTATAAAAGGAGGGGGAAATGAGGCTTCACCTCTCTTCTTCCCACCACCATTTAGCTTGTAAAAGCTCCCCAAAGCAAAAAGAAACCCATCACCCACCTCTTTGAGCCATTGTTGAGCACAAAAACACAGATAATTACTTTTTGGCAAGGTGATGGTAAACATCAAAGAAGATGACATTCTGAAAGGAGGCAAAGATTAAAGATCATTCCAAAGCTTCCGCACATACCTAAGAGTTCACTCAGATCTTCACACTGCCGAAAACTATCCCGAGCAAGGTAAGTTTTGCCAAACTTTAGCTGGCCTTAGGATTTCTCACAATTTGTGTTAATTTTCTTGCCATTTTAGGAATTTCCCATAGATAATCCTACATTTTTACATTAAATCATCCCAATTAGAAAATAGAATTTTTTCAGTGTGAATCGTTGTAAAAATGGGTCCATTTGGATAAGTTTTCACTTAGAAATCCCATTTTTTTTCCTTTAAAAAAGCCTAAAAACATTATTCATCGTGAGCTTTCTTTACTGTCGATCTGCGTTCACACATGATGGGATGCATTCTCAGACTTGGATGGCGATGCGATATGGACGTCCGTCGTGCATCGACCTGATCGATCTCTCGACCATTCGATATGTGATGGACGTTAGGAGTGTTGCGGTCACTCTGGTCGTTGACGGTCTTTCGCCAATATTGACATTGCGCAAATTTTTTTTGGTTTAAAAATTAATTTAAATCACTTGAAACTTCAAAAATTCATAGAAACTAAAATACTTAACCAAAAAATACAAATAAGGGCTTGTTGGATTTATTTTTCTGAGAGGAATCCAACAAATCCAAAATCTCCAAATTTCACTAAATATTTTGAGCTTAATATGAGTTTTAGTGAAAATCAAATTCCATTAATTAAACCAAAAATATATGTCAGATTATGTTGAAATTTTTAGTGAAACAGACTTTTGGATTGGGAGAAATTAAATTTTGAAGTTCATATTGTCCATTTTAATAAAATAAATTAAATAAAAATTCAGAAATTTACAAAAATCTTCAAAATGGCTTAAATCACTTCAATTGACATCTAGGACTCTCAAGAAAATAATGTGATTTTCTGAATCCTAATGAACCACAAACAAACACATAAGATTAAAGTTTAATAAATTTAGGAGTTAATTAAAATATAATCTAAAAATAATTTAAATATCAAATCAAAATCAAAAATAAAATAACAATTAAGCAATTATTAATCAAACCTCAAATCAGAAAAATATCATCCTTAGAGGAAATTAAATTAAATATGATTTAAGCTAATAAAACTCAATTAAATGATAAAATCTTAAATCAAACTTAAAATTAAACAAATTTATGAAACTTTAATGAGTATAAATAAACTAAAACTAATTAATCATTAAATAAACTAAAAAAATCAAATTAATTAAAACCAATACATAATCATTTAATACTATTGAATTAAACCAAATAAAGTTAAAGTAAACTTAATTAACATATGATTAAATCACATCCATTTGGAATAAGATAATTAATTAACCATTACATATTTGACCTAATAACTAAACCAAACATGTTAACGAAATCAAACAAACATAATAAATGAATCAAATCAAATAAAACTCAAATTATAAATAATCAAATTTAATTGAAATGAAATAAAGAATTAATTCACTTAATAATAATGATGGTAATAACCATAATCCTTTAATCAAATCAAACTTAAGTAAAACACTTAACTAAATCAAATCACTCACATGTGTGAAATTAAGTCATTAATCTCATTAATCATAAATTAATCTAATGATTTAATTTAATTAATTAAAACATCTAATTAATGCAAACTTAATAAATTAATCCATCATCTTAATTAATCAAATTAATTTAAATAAGTTACATTAAAGCTAACTCTAAAACTAATCAAACCCCTAATTAAATTTAATAATTAATCACACCCCTCAAGTAAGCTAATTAAGCTAATCAAATTAATCATATTAAACCTAAAATCAAACATAATCAAATACAATTAAATACTAATAACTAAATCAAACCTAAATCATTTATCATTAATTACATCATTAATTAAAATAAATTTTTTTTAATTTAATTACACTCTTAATTAAACTAATTACTTAAACTAATTTAACTAATTAATAAACTAATAAATTAATCCACCATCTTAATAAACCAAATTAACTTTATAAATCAGATTAAAATTAATTCAAATCAAACATTTAATTAATTTATTAATTAATTTGATGACACATCTTAAGTAAACTAATTAAAGTCAATCAAATTAGTCATATTAAATTTAAACTTAATCAAACATAAATGCAATTAAACCAATGAATTCTTAATTAACAAATCATTAAGTCATTAATTACATCATTATCCAAATATGAAATCAAATTAAAAAATTAAACAAATGTTTACTTAATTTAATAATTGATCAAACCTCTTAAACAAGCTAATTAAGTTAATTAAATTAATCATATTAAACTTAAGCTTAATTAAACAGAAATTCAAACATAATCAAAATGCAATTAAATACTAATCAAAACCTAAATTAAACTTAAATTATTAAGTCATTAATTACATCATTAACCTAAACAAATACGAAATCAAATTTAAAAAAAATTAAACAAATCTTTACTTAATTTAATAATTGATCACACCTCTTAAACATGCTAATTAAGTTAATCAAATTAATCATATAAAACTTAAGCATTAAACATAAATTTGAACATAATTAAAATGCAATTAAATACTAATCAAACCTAAAACTAAATTATTAAGTCATTAATTCATCATTGATCTAAACAAATATGAAATCAAACTCATTATAATTAACAAATCACTATTAATTAATTACATAATCATATTGAACCAAGCAAAAGACTAATAAAGCTAATCAAATCAAATTAAATCAAATCAAATTAAATTAAGAAAGATTCTCATCAATTTAATATGCAATCAAATCAAATCTCATTCAACCCAAAATAAGATAAAATTAAAAAGAAATCAAAATGCAAACCAAACTTTGATAAACATGACAAATGGATGAGATTAAATAAAATCTAATTACAAGGAATAAACTCATTAAAATAAAATAAAATCTCATTAATCTAATATGATCAAACTACAAATGAATGAACCATAATCAAATAAACATAAAGTCAAGTCACATAACCATAATAAAAGAAAAGAATTAAATATTATTTAGGATATGAATTATCAAGATTTAATTAAACCAAAACAAATATGAAATTAATCTATCAAAACACATGAATTTAAACAAACTCAAACTTCATTAGAGATCAAGGATATTGAATTATCAAAATTTAATTAAACCAAAACATCTAATATGAAATTAATCAATCAAAAACACATGAATTTAAATAAACTTAAACTTCATTAGAGTCAAGGTTTAATTAAACCAAAACATCTAATTTGAAATTAATCAATCAAAAATACATGAATTTAAATCAAACTTCATTAATCAAGGATAATTGAATTATCAAGATGCATTAAACCAAAACTTCAAATCAAAATAAATCAATCTAATACTTAAAAAGCAAAATCTAAGCTCTAAATCAAATCAAATAAATTACAAATTCAAATGGGTTAATTGTACTTGACCTTAATTAGATTCTTTTGAATTAGGATGTAGAATTGGGTGAGTTCCATCTACAAATGGAATTCATTCTACTCTTCAGTTTTGAAAACCTAAACATCATTTTAACCAAATAAAAGTAAAATAAAAATATCAAAGATAAATCATTAGATTAGTTAAATTGAAATCACCCAAAGGTAAAATTTATACATATTCAAACTCCAAATTGAAACTTAAACTAAAGAAGCCTAGTAAAGTCTTGCACAAGCCTTAAGCACACATTAGAATCTAAGTCACCACTTCTAGTGCTAAGTTAGGCATTGTATGTATGTTGTGTTTTATTTGTGATGTAATTTTAGATTGGATGTTAGGTGCATGTTTGTAGATGATGTTAGGCCGTTATTAGCCAAATCATGTTTTTGAGGCTTAAGGAGCTCGTAATAAAATATAAATGCATTTGCGTGCGGGTTGCTTAGCAAGCATAACTCATGTTAGGATAGGTGGGCTTGGTTACCCATGTGTGTGCTAAGTCCAAATTATTCATATAACGCTTGGGTTGTATGGTGTGTTTAGCTAACATTTATTTTGAGCTAGATTTACTTTTCCTATTTTTAATAATTTTGCATTAGAATTAGGATTAGTGTTATGGGGGATTAGGATGAGCGGTGGCCAGCTTAGTCCCTAGGGTGCCAGATGCCTTTGGAGCAAATTAAATCAAAAGAAAGAGAAGAAGAAATAAAGAAAAGAAGACCCCATATGTATTATTTTTTTGTAATCTGGGTTGTATAAGGGCGAGCTTGCTACCCATCTTTTTTTCTCTTTTTGTATGCATGAAACTTGACCTAGCCTTTTATTCTTTTACTAGTCTATAAAATTGTTTGATGTTGTGTTTAGATTGCATTAGAATAATATGCTTTTATAGTTTCTTTATGATTGATGCTTGAATGTGTCTAGATGCGTAGGCTCTTAGGATGAAATTAATTTTTCTACCCTAATTAATAACTCATAACTAAATTTTAAAATAACTCATAACCCACATAAAAGCCTAGGATTTAAATCAAGATAATAAAATTTTTAGCAATCCTTTAGCTAGATGAATGAATGTATAATATCATGCATGTCATATTCCACTCTTGATAAGAGGGGCTTCCATCTTTGCTATGAAGGCTTAACTTGTGAGAGCCTTTGATGGAAGAACACCCCTTTCTCTTGATTTGGCCCATAATCAAATTCTCATGCATTTAGGCATACAAAATCTCATAGCGTCAAAATAAAGAGTCCAAAAGAATCGAATAATTTTGATAAAATTTGCATTAGATTAAGTCATGGATTTATACCACTCATGCTCTAGTCTCTTAGGGAGTAAGTTTAAGGACTTAGTCTCTTTTCTAAATGAACAACAAATTAGCCATCTTGTAAAGCATAAGACTTGTCTACATAGATTTAAAGCGTAGGAGGAGTTAGCTGGCTACCACTCTATGGTAATAAGTCCGAGTCGGTGGTTTATTCTTTCTTGTGGTAAATATATTTTTGCCTTAGATTTAGGTCGTGCTTCCAAGCTCCTAAATTTAGGATCCGAGGTTATTGTTTCTCTTTGCTACAAGCATAAATCCTCACTCTTTGATATTTTCACAATCTTATGTTGTGAAATTATAAGCTAATAATAAAATGTCAACTCAAATAATTAACTCTTCAATTTCAAAATATAAAGCCCAATTATAGGTAGATTGGAATGCTCACTAGGCTTCCTAGTATCATGAGCATTTCCTACTTTCTCCCTTTGATTCCAAAAATAAGTCTTCTTGATCTATCCCATTTGATTTTCTAAAATAATAATAATCCTTTGATAGTCTTAACCTTGAAATCTTTGGAGACCCTAATTACTTTAATCGAGAGTATTCTTAAGGAATTCCCATTCCTTAGGATGTAATTAACTATGGGGCTTGCCTCCATAGGGAACTTAATGAACCCAAAATAAATACTTTACTTTTCCATGTAAAGTAGGGAAAGATCTCTGGTATATTTGAAGAGCCATTACGCCTTAAGAGTCCTTATAAGGTGATTAGGCCCATTATAGGGTGGTGATTTCTATCTTTTGAGATAATACATCATTCCTTAATGTCATACTCGATCACTTCAATAAGTATCCCCTAAGGTCTACGTGGTGTCCCACATCTCAAAAATAAATATCATAAATTTTTCTGGCTACTCCACAGGGGATGGTTCCTCTCTCCATCTTTAGTAGACAATTATTGTCTCCAAGCATCGATAGTGGACTTATATTTTATATAGGCTCAAGACTATCATTCTTTCCATTGGCACTTAGCTTATTTCATCCTTAAGCAAAGCTCACCAACATCCTTTAGGTTTTAGGACCTCACTCCGTGTAGGTCTTAAAATCCTATTGGGTTCCCCAATAGGTGAAAATTAAAATTCAAACAAAGGAGATGACCAAAATTAAGAACCTCTTCACCATCATGGTGAGGCAAGGTTCATCCCATGAACAATAAGAAAATAAAACTCTTCTACAAAATAACATGTCTTTCCAAAAGCACTTTTTCAAAATCCACATAATAGAGATCTTTACACAAAATTTGTAAGAAATTTTCAAAAGACAAAACACATATAACCAAATTTGTTTAACAAATCCTATGATTGTTACATGGAGGTTCTTTTCAAAATTAAAATCAACCATTTTTAATGTCTTTTTCAAAAGCACATTTTCTTTGGAAATAGCTATCCCATCCCACACACTCAAATTTGTTGGATGGAGATTCTATTTTTGAATTAAATTATAATATAAAATTGAAACTCCACTTAGCATACTTCACATGTGCTAGAGTTGAAGTTTTCCCTTTTTTTGAAAAGCAATAAATCATACACACAAAAGAGAAGTCAAGACATATTTGAACCCCCCCTTTACATACCCAAATTTGTCAAATGGGAGTTCCCCTTCCCTTGGAGAAGGTAGAGCAAATTGAATTCTATTTGCATTTGTCTAATAAAACTCCTTGCCAAAGTCTTGGACTTCATACCACATTGGGAGCTCATTTGACATGTCCAAGTATATCAAATGAGAACCCCTTTTTAAAAATCATAAGAACAAATTGAACTCCATTTAACATACCTAAGTTTGTTAAATAAGTTCTTTTTCTTTCAAAAATCATAAACACATTTAACTTTCACTTAACATACCAAATTTGTTAAGTGAGAGTTTCATCTTCAAAATCATAAACACATTTGACTTTCACTTAACATACCAAATTTGTTAAGTGAGAGTTTCATTTTCAAAATTCATAAATACATTTGACTTTTGTAACATACCAAATTTGTTAAGTGAGAGTTTCATTTTCAAAATCATAAACACATTTGACTTTCACACATACCAAATTTGTTAAGTGAGAGTTTCATTTTCAAAATCATAAACACATTTGACTTTCACTTAACATACCAAATTTGTTAAGTGAGTGTTTCATTTTCAAAAGTCATAAATATATTTACCTTTCACTTAACATACCAAATTTATTAAGTTAGAGTTTCATTTTCAATTGACTTTCACTTAATATACCAAATTTATTAAGTGAGGTTCTCTTTAACATTTGATCTATTTTAACATACCAAATTTGTTAAATAAACAATTTTTCATGTCAAACACACTTTGACTTTCACTTGTACCAAATTTGTTAAGTGAGAGTCTCATTCTCAAAGAAATAAACATATTTCAAACACATTTGAGGATTTCATTTAACATACCAAATTTGTTAAGTGGAACTCCCATCTTCAAAAGAAAAAATCTCACAATCACATTTAACTTTCACTTAACATACCAAATTTGTTAAGTGAAAGTCATCATCAAACAAATCAAACACATGTGACATTTACTTAACATACCAAATTTGTTAAGTAAAACCCATTTTCAAATCAAAATATCACACAATCAAATCTTCACAAGCAAAATATTTCAAACACACAATCACAACCTCTTCTTAGCATACCCAAATTTTCTAAGTAGGGTCTTTCAAACTATCAATATTTTCAAGATGCACAAAACACAAATATCTCCAAGAAAATCTCTCCTCAAATTTTAGAACCCCCACCAACCTACCTAAATCGGGTTGAGTATGGGTTCTAAATCATCAAATGGCAAAGACTCTCCTCAATATCCAAAATCTCTCAAAATTTCAATGAACCCACTTAACATCCTTAAGATTGTTATGTGGGTTCAAATTCTCAAATCTTGAGATCAATGATTGAAGGTGAATATCAAGGCAAGTGTACTTGGTTATATTTCAACAATCGATTTATAATGGTTCTTCCAGTCATTTTACACATCTATGGCTCCCAACAAGTTTTGTTTTCCTTCCCATGGTCTAACAGCCTTGGATGAGCTAGCTCTCTACCACTCCCGAGGTCATCTGGCCATGGTTTGAGGGGGGTGAGATTTCTTGCGGACTCACCCATTTAGCAATGAGGAGGTGGCGGGACTGCTTATTGATTCTATGCCATGATTCAGTTTCCTCCAAGAGGAAGGTCACTATTGTTCTACTACCACGTATCTTTCTATGATAGTTGTTCCAAGGGTCTTTACTCTACTGCTACAGCCCCCCCTCTTGACACCCCAAGGGAAAGGCTCTTGGTTTTCAGATAGTCTCCTCCACGTTCAAGGTGGGTGCTAGCTCTCTCGCCATACCTCATGCCTGCAACAAGAACCACAAGGTCAAGCAACATCATGGGGTAGAGAGAGAGATGGATGCCACTTCCCATGTGGTAGGAGGATCTCCCAGGAGACCTCTCACATTTGAGTGGTAGTAGGTTTCACCCCTCTAGATGGAGAGAGGACTATAGAGGGGACTACCTCCACCACAAGCATATTTGACAGGGAGAAGGAAGCTATCTTGCTCAAGATAGTCTTACGAGTTGGTGAGCTGGACTCGAGTTGGGTATAGTTTTTTGATCGAGGCTTATCCCTAGGAGAGTCAGTCGGATCAAGGGAGATCCTTGGAGGCTGCATTACAGATGAGTAAGAGGGGCGAGAGGTTTGTTAGCTTGGTGGCCTTTCTCGATAGATTTTCTCGTTATCTACATCGATCATTTGACAATCATCCTTGTGGTCTACCATCATAGGAGGGTAGGCCTATTCGAGGAGTTATGTTACCTCCACCACTCCGCACCCCCTCATCCATCACTCCCATCCCCATTCCAACCAAGATCCAGAAGCCCCCATCCGGGGAAAGAGCATCATTGGTGATCCTATGCCCCGATCCATCTACTCCACCCATTGAGGTGAGGTCGAGCTCTCCGACCTCACGCCTCCTAGAAGAAGGAATGGCGACCCAAATCGTGGTGGTCACCACCACAATTACAACATAGCTTGGTCTCCAGTAGCGGCATTGGTGAAAGGGATAAGGATATAGATGTAGTGTCCATGGCGGTAGATCCTCCACGGTCATGTTACATGGGAAGATATACGTCATAGCATAGTTCTCCAGAGACAGTATAGCGGTAAAATGATATGTATTTACGTGGTGAGCATAGCCCCACTAGTCATAGTGTATCCCTCTGCGATTAGACACTCTTTAGATGAGATAATTGCCATTTCGAGAGGAACTCTTGAGGAGATTGCTTCATGAAGATGATACTAGGGTTAGTTTTGATCCAGATGAGGATGATCTCTTGGAGGACTTAGCAAAAATTTATATGGTCAACACTAGGGGTTCCCTCCTTAGGGATCAGCACTGCCAAGAGGGTGTTGTAGTTGAGGAAGAAGACACAGCTCATTCAACCCAACAACTTCATCAACAATGGAGGAAAATAGATGAGCATATCAGTAAGATGGAGAAAAGAGTTGAAGACTTGTTAGCAGCAGTCCTAACACTTCAAGGCCAAGCTCCATTGACCTACTCCATTGAGAGACCATCAGGTTGTTGCATGTTCTAGATCGACCAAGAGTACATCTCCATGGACGATAGTGGCGATGCATAGGAAGGTCATAGATAGTACCTCCATGCCTGAAAGAGATATAAAGCATATGGTGGACAGTGAAGCATTGCGTAAACCGAGGTGGCTCATCTGTTCCAAAGGGTAGACCTACCTAGAGGAATTTGATGTAGTCCAATATCCCAAGGGTTTTGTGCCACCATCCTTCAAGATCTTTGATGATAGTGGAAACCCTCGTACATATAAGCACACTTTAGAGTGTTGTAATGCGGTAGTGATGCACTTCTCTTTCACTCTCTTAGTTAGTTTGTCGGGATTGCATTTGATTGTACTACCCAATGGTTTAGTGAAGACTTTTGTTGAGTTGGTACACCTCTTCATCAAGAGGTTTGTTGGAGCCCATTAAATGGTAAGTGTGGGTGACCTAGTTATTGAGCAATAAAATCCCAATGAGTCCCTTGTTGATTATATATTCTGGGTGGCAAGTATGAAATCTGAACCACAGTCAAACATCTGCTATAGAAATTCTTCTCAAGAATATTCATGGCGGTTGCCCTCAAGGGATTTACAATCAAAACCTTGAAGAAATTAATCAACAAGGTGACCTTTCAAGGGATAGCAAGCACCTTGAGGGATAGCATAGCGAAAACAACCATAGAAGAGACTCCATCCACCATTGCACACTTCTTCTCCCTAACACCTCTTCAGGAGCATTGTACGGTGGACAAGCTATACCCTTTCCACACTTTTATTAGATATCATGTACCTCCATCACAGATCAATAGCTTTACCCACATCTTGTAGATACTCTAGATTTTATTCCTTCAAAAAACTCTACTCTAAAATAATAAGATAACTCTTTTGATCATTCCTCTTGATTTAGAAATGGATTTTCCATTCACGAATCATTGAGATTGCATTAAGGTGATTTAGAGTCATGGACTTGATGATCCCATGGGAGAAGTTGTAGGTGAATCGTGAAGCGGTAAAACTTTATAAATCTCTCACAAAGTCATTTGATAAACCTTCTTAAGGCAAAGTTCTTTGTAGCACCTCAGATAAGGTAAACAAATCATTGGTTCTAAGAAACTTAACACCTCCACGGGATGCTCCAAAGATACTTTGGAGGATCAAATAAGAACTATAATGTCCTACATCTTATAAGCTCACCAAGTTAAGCATATACCTTATCTTATCCTTGAGATGCATTTCATTACCATTAGAGTATTTTAATCAAAGAGAAAAGAAACTACTGCATTTCCATCTATCCATAAGAAAAAAACTATAGATTTATTTATCCTCAAACTCTCCAAGTACAAAATAAAATGATAACTCTAGTTCATCATTTCTCTTTGAAAAATAATTTTATTCTTCACATTCTGGAGATGATGGTTGATATTTCATTATTGAGAATGCGGTGATACAGATGTTTTATGATAATCTTGTAAGTCAAGTAAAACATAATCACTCATCTAGAAAATGACCTCAAGTGATAAGGTGTAAAATAATGACATAGGATGCCACTTTCTCCACAAGATGATATGGTCCCATGGATACACCTTGATCAAGGAGGCACCACAATGTTGATTTGATGATATTTGATGAATTAGCAAGAAAAGCTTATCCAAAGAGATGAGAATCTCTAATCAAACTCTTCTTGATTTGAAGATATGCTTAGCCTGATCCTATTGAGGAGGAAGCTCGTTTAGAGGACACTCAGAGTTACATTGATGAAGACTTGCTTCTGGAACCAAGCACAACGCCTCTTTACACATAATGGATATTAGATACAAGATATCCGTTCTTGTTGACCGAGTGCATCGGTGAATATTATGAGTCTAAAACCCTCACACTTGAGGATTGACATCTCCAAACTTTCAAAAGAGAAGATGATGTTGAGAGGATTCAATGAACAAGGCGAGAGGGCTTTAGGCTCTATAGTGTTGCCATTAGAAGTAGATGATTGGAAGACTACCACCAAGTTTCATATTATAGACTTAGATACATCTTTTAATGCTTTGCTTGGGAGACCATGGATACATGAGAATCCATCTCTCTAGTGCATGAAGTTCATGAGGGGTGGGATTGAATACGCATCAAAGGAGATCTTAAGCCATTCACAGTTCATGAGGTCGAATATATGAGGATGCGACTACTATCTCCTCAAAATCAAAATTATTCTTGTGAACTTGGAAAAGTTCAAAAATAAAAAAGAAAAAGAAAAGGAAAAAAGAAAAGAAAAGAAAAGAAAAAAGAAAAGAAAAAAGAAAAGAAAAAAAAAGAAATGAGAAAGAAAATGAGAAATAGACTTGGAGGAGAAAGTAGAGCCTAACATTAGATTCCACCCATAGTTCATTACTCCATTCAACATATGGGTAGGATGACTCGACCTCCACCGGGAGAGGAAAGATCAGAGACATGCCTAGGGAAGACCTTATTGGCCATCATAGGAGTTATGTCCCTACTGCAGTACACCTACTATCTATATAGACTTAGAATCTAGTTTTAAGGATGAGTCATATATGATTAGTATGCTAGCTAGCACTTCCAGACAACAGATCCCCATGCAAGTGACAGTTGAGCTAGACAATGATGAAGACCGGGCTCCTAAGCAAAGCATAAGTGTATCCAAGTCTATATGTGAAATAGTGAGGCATCGGTTTGGAACTTTAGCTCTAACTCCACTTTCTCAAAAGTTGAGGGTTTGGTAGTTAAGGAAGCCCTAAGTCTTCCACAAATGTAAAGTGTTCTTTCTTGGAGCATCATCCTCAAGTCAAGAAAGATGTAGAACTTGAGGATGATTCATACAAAGATTTAATAAATTACCTTTTGATTGGTACTCACCTTGTGTTCTTAATTTAGCAAAGAAAGGATTAATTCCACATGCTTGGTCTAAACAGGTGGTACTTTGAAAGGTTATGGGACAACAAATGCAAACATTCACTCAAGACCGAGGTAGGATTTATACTGATTGATAATGATGATTACTGCTTAATTATCACCAACCATTTATAATCTGATAGGTTCTTTTCAAATCATGCTAACTCATATGAGAAGGTGTGCTTAGAAATTTTAGATGATCCAAATGACTTTGAAGTCAAGGATGCACCAAGTTCAAGAGGAGATCGGATCATATCGAGCTCGAAATCAACTTGAAGAAGATCCATCCCAACATACTTCTATTGAATGAAAAAGAAACAATGATTTAGTGAATTGGAGTTTAAGGATTGCTTTGCATGGAGTTATGAAGAGATGCCCTATCTCTCGACATAGCGGTCCATAAACTAGCAATAGAACTGCTAACCCTATCAAGCGAGCTCTAGGCATGATTAGACATTGAACAAGTCACTTAAAATCAAGAAATTGATCGATATGGCTTTATTAGGGAAGAAAAATATCTACATGGTTGGGTGTCATCCAATTAAGAAAAGAATGGCCAAATTCACATATGCATTGATTTTAGGGATCTAAATAAGGCATGTCCCAAGGATGAATTTTCACTTCCTATACTAGAATTAATGGTGGACATCTCATCTCATGTAGTATTCTCCTTTATGGATGGGTCATCCAGCTACAACCAAATTAAGATGGCCCTGAGGATGAAAGAAACACCTTTTGAACCCGATCAAAATTTATTATTATAAGGTCATGCCTTTACCCTTAAAATGCGGTGCCACATACCGGCCATGACCATGATTGATGAACTCATTCATCAAGTTGAATGCTACGTGATGATCTCATTGTCAAAAGCAAAGAAAAGGAAGACCATCTCTTTGACTTGAGTAGTTTTGAATGGTTAAGATATACAACCTCAAAATGAACCCCAGTGTGCATTGAGTAGCTTTAGAAAATTCCTTGGGTTTGTTGTTTGACATGGAGAATTGAAATCAATCGAGAAGATCAAAGATATCTTAAATGCCACCCCAAAGCCTAACACAACTCAGTCATTCCAAGGGTGGTTGGCATATCTAAGATGCTTCATTTCCAACTTATCAGGAAGATGCCAATCTTTCTTGGCACTTGTCAAAAGGATTACAAGTTCAAATGGGATGACAAGTGTCAGGATGCTTTCAAAGAAATCAAGCAATATCGATGGCCTCCTCTATCCGGGCAAGCTCATATTATATACTATTGCATTAGATGACTCCCTTGGCGCTTTGTTGGCTCAAACCAATGATGAAGGGAAGGAGAATGCTCCCTATTATCTCAATCGTCATCTAATCCCTGTTGAGGAAAACTATCCTCCTATTGAAAAACACTACCTAGCTTTAATCTTTGCATCCCAAAAGATACGACACCACATGGTTTCTCATAAGGTGAACTTGATCTCTAGAGTCAATCTACTGTAATATCTCATGACACGACTGACCTTATCTGGATGGTTGGCACATTGGTCCATGATTTATCTCGGTTTGACATAACATTGTATACCTGGTAAAGGACAAGCACTTGTTTCTTAGCGTCACTCCTCTGACTCTCACTTAAGATGATCTCCGATGAACAAATCATGAACTTAGGGGTACTAGTGCTCCTTCGGGAGATGTACTTTGATGATGTGCTTCCTCTCAAGAGGAGAAGAACCATAATTTACTATCAGGAAGGCGGTAGGAATAGTTCTCCTAACTTGATGTGATGAGATTCTCATATCATCTATCAATCCATGCACCAAAAAATGAGGCTCGATTGCTGGTCGAGTTATTCATTATATGCATCCGTATCAACATCTTTGGGATTCTCGTTAGTCATCAACCAAATCTCTTTGGGTCTAAGTTCTAAACTAAACTCCATCATTACCACAAGTATACCATGGAATTGTTGGCCCAAATCCCAGAGGTTACCATTTATAAGATTCCTCGAGAGAATGCAATATGCATTGCCAATTAAAGCTGAGTTGGCATGTCAGGAAGATGAGTCCATTCCAATAAGGGTCCAAAATAGACAAGTCTTATCCTTATTGATGCTGAACTCATCGAGATTCTCTCTTGAAGGGGAGGTTGCCATTGCCAAGGATGAGTCATTGGAGGCAACCATTCATAGATTATTTAAATATAGGCAAACTACCTCAAGAGAAATCACGGGTGAAGAGAGCCCTTTCCTATGCTCTCGTGGCACCTTATCATCAGTCCTTTAATCATATGTGGTTACATTTTCTAGACAAACATGAAGCTTGTAGGATCTTGATTGAGGTACACTCAGGGTTATGGGAGCACATCAATTCGGTCCGAAGATGAAAGCCAAGATCAAGAGACTAGGATACTACTAGCCTTGATGATCACAGCATGGGCGTGTAGGAGATGCCACCAATGTCGGTACATGGTGGTCTACATCAACCCAATATTCTACATCTACATTGGCCTCATGGCCATTTGAGTGTTGGGTACCAACATTGTGTCGATCCTTCTTCTTTTAAGGTCGATTCATCTATCCGCTACTTTTCCAAGTGGAGGCAATCCCACTTAGAGGTCACCGGCATGTGCTCCAATTTTTTAGAACCATATCGTATATAGGTTTGAGTGCCTCAAATTATATCGATAATGGTATTGCATTCAAGAGCACTAAAATCAATAGCTTTGCTAGACTAACATAGATTAGATATTACCATCTACATCTAGGAAAATGGGTTAGCGAAGCCTTCAAAACTCTCATTCAAATATTAGAAGATGACAACAATGATGATGGCATGGCGGTTAGTTGAAGCTTGGCCTCACATATAACTCAACTCAATCTACCCCTTTCTCCCGTGTATGGGTAAGCCCTACCATTAGAAGTCCAACTCCCATCACTAAGGATAGTCATGGGTAGTAAAATCACGAGGTAGAATGCCAAGTTATGGTTGGAAGAGCTCAAGGTTTGGAGGAGGCAGCCTGCATG
Source organism: Cymbidium sinense (assembly GCA_021442155.1). Lineage (NCBI taxonomy): Eukaryota > Viridiplantae > Streptophyta > Magnoliopsida > Asparagales > Orchidaceae > Cymbidium > Cymbidium sinense. Next base: position 57,400,565 of record CM038231.1, on the reverse strand, counting down.
CCAAATCAGTTATACAAAGCCAAGATGATTCAAGCTCATAACAAGTTTGGTCTAGAGCTTTTCAAGTAGGAGAGCTTATTTTAGTTCTAAGGAGGATTGTTGCGTCAAGATAGAGGCAAGTTTGAACCCACTTGGGAAGGCCCTTATGCCATAGAAGGCCTACCAAGGAGGTCTATCAACTCATAAATTATAAAGGAGAGCCGATGCTTCCAATGGGCTCTACTTAAAGAAATATTATCCATAAAACTTGTTTGAAAATAATTATCAATAAAACTTCTTTTCATCTCAAATTTCATTTCTTCTGTATTAGAAATATCTTTTGCTTGTGAATCTGCCATGATGTATTTAGGGTAGGTGTAAGAGAACCCATCTATCCCTCCATAACACAAACACTATATAAATGATCCTCAGTGCTAGGATGGGTAAGAGTGGCGGCGTATTCCTCTTTCACAAATATAATATATCTTTTTTTGTCTTGGGCTATTTTGATGTGAGCAAGCCTGGCACTCACTCATTTGTTGCTTTGGGTTAGGTTTCATGCCTCATAGTATGTCAGTGGTCACTTGAGGATGTGAGTCCCCACTTTCTTAACTTGACCATTGCAAACCAATGCCTTGTTGATGGTAGATTTCTAGCCCGTGAGCTACCTCATGTTGACTTTGCTTAAGGAGATGTGAGTCCCTTTTTCTTGAAGCCATCATGCACTAATTAGGTTGAGTATATTTGAGGTTTAGGGAGTCCCAGAGCTCCTTTCCTTGACTACATTTGAGTTGATGTAAGTCCTCCAAGCATTCACTTTAGGTCCCTAGGTCGGATGGCACCTTTCGGTAGAAGATGACTATCCGACAATCAAGCTTTAGAGATGTAAGTCCCAGCTTTCTTCTGATTGTTGCAAACCAATGCACCTTGTTGGTTGATGTTGTTATGCTACTTGACTCACAGTGGATACACCACTCTTGGCAGATGTGAGTCCCGCTTTCTCCTTGAGTTGGACGAATACCTATTTGATATGATAGCCATGTCATCTTCTCAGGTGTTGGATTAAGCCCCATCCTGGGCATTCTATTTGGATCACATGTCCTTTGACCCCATTTAGACTACGGTTACTTTTGGATTGTGTCCCCTTTCTAGTAGTACACGTGGTTGGAGAATTTGTTCAGATATTCTATTCTCTTAGTTCAATAAATAGATCTAGGATGATATAAGCTCCTTCTCAGTTTGATCCCTCGTAAACCAATAGGGTCCATGTTAAAACAAACTAAATAAATAAACAAAATTAATTGCTTGTGGATTAGAATTCAAGTGGCCCCTTTCCCAAGTAGCATCCTATCTTTAGGGCAGTGTTAGCAAAACTCCCATAGAAAGAGATAAGTCCGTGGCACTCTCTTAGTGTAGGTGGGGTTCAACTTATGCCACCAATGAGTTACCCGGCGTATCTTTGCTTTGAAAGATATAAGTCTATTATGCATTCTTTCGCATGATCATTATGTAACCGATGGGTAGCCTAGGTCGATTTGATTTATTGCGCGGTGTCACCCCTGGTTCCTTGTTTAGGAAGATGTGAGTCCCCACACTTTCTTCTAACTTGACCATTACAAACCGAAAGGCACCCCTTAGGTTGGTTAGTTCTACTAATGGCGGTAGACTATCCCTTTGGATTTGTAAGATAGACAGGCGATATTAGCTCCTTCTTAGTAGATCCATCACCGAGGTCCATCTAAAATTAAATTAATTCTTGATTGATATGACCGCATTCATTGAAAAATTCTAGTGGATTGATCTTTTATGCCATCGATCACCCCAATGGTGATCCTACTTTGGAAGATGTAAGTGCTTTCTTTCTTCTAGTACATCATTGCACCAGGCAACCCTTAGGCGGATAGTCCTACTTTTGGTAGACTACCCTTTGGACTTATAAATCGAGATAGGTCAAGGCCAACATAGCTCCTTCTTAGTGGGTCCATGCAGAGGTCCATAATATACACACCAAATTAAATTAAATCAATTCAAATCAAATTATAAATCAAATTAATCATCAGACTACTCTTGAGTTGAGGTAAGACCAATGCTCACTTGGTAATTAGGTAGGTTCAATTTGTTGCATCTCAGATCACCCCAACGATCCCTTTGGAAGATGTAAGTCTGTACCTTCTCTATAGTTTATTGCACCAAAGGCAACCCTTAGGTGGATAGTCCTTATGGCTAGTAGACTACCCCTTTGGACTTATAAATCTAAGGCCAAGGCCCGTGGTTCCTTCTTGGTGTAATCCATCCGCGTCCACATCCATAATAAAATAAATTCAAAACCAAACCTCCCAGTGAGTCAAATTAAACATATCATAACCAAATTTCTCCGGTGAGGCACAAATCAAATTGGCCTCCTAGTGAGCTTAGATCTAAATCAAACAATTTGGCCGTGTACATCCAATTAATATGCCTCAATCTGAACCCTTCTATAGCCCAAATTAAACCAACCTCCCTAGTGGAGTCTAATTAAACAAATCAAAGAAATCAAATTTTTTATCCCCTGGATAGCAACTGTTTAGTGGAAGTACTCAATCCCCAATGGATACACACCCAAACAAATCATACTCATAATCAAAATCCATCCCCGATAGCTTGAACCTATTTCCCAAGGTTCATGTACTCAATCTGATTCTTTCTTGCTCTCTCTTATGCCCTTGGCATAAGAAACTACATTACACTAAGATTGTGATTCTATCTACCTTTTGAGTCTAGGTATAGATCACTTCATTGTTATTTGTTACAATCTTACGGATGTTGTTGATCATCATGTCAATATGTGGTGTGCCTTTGATTACACCACACCTAGTCCTTTTGTTGACCTCACTTTTGGGTGAGCTCTTAACCTCCTCTTCTTAGACTTAGGACTCTTCTAGACACTAAGAACTCCTTAGTCATAAGACACTTCTAGTGATTAGGTGAACACTTAACTTTAAGCAGAGACTTAGAAGTGTTAATCATAAGATTAGGCTATGCTTGGGCTTAAGAAAATTACCATCCATAGCTCCAATCTAGATACACTTTCTCAAATCAAACGATTAATTCTCAAACCAAATCTCAAATTCAAATTCAAATTCAAATCTAATTTCAAATTTGACTCCAAATGATTGAAACCCAAAATCAAATTCAAATCCTAAAACCCTTCCTAAGCCATATGAACCACATTCATAAGCTTAGCCAAAACTCCCTTTAGATCAAATCAAACTCAATTGATCTCTTTATAAATCAATTATTCTTTCATTTATATTCACAAATATAAATGAAATCCAAATTCAAATGACCAAAACTATATCAAAATCAAATCAAACTTTTTAAGCCAATTCTTTGGACTTAGCCAAATTCTATCAAATCAAGTCAAAAACTAATGAATTTCTCTTGAATCAATCATTCATTCAATTATCTATCAAATATAAATAAAACCTACAATCATCAAATCAAATCAAAACCAACCCAAGTCAAACCCAACTTAGCCCTTTTGACTTGAAAATTTCAAATGAGCCAAAATCCCACTCCAAATTGATTCGTTGAATTTATATTTCAATCTAGGGCTCATATATAAGTTCAACTAAACTCAAATCAAACAAAAAATAAACCATCCACTTGACCCAAAGTGACTTGAAGGACCCATTTGAGCCAACTTCCAATCCAACCAAAATTGGATTGAACCAAGCTCACCAAAATCTTCTACTATGATTGTTGTTGATCACCCAGATGATCAATTCAATTGGTCAAACCAAGTCAATTAGTCATTTGAGTCAATAGCAAATGACAAAACTAACAAAACTCATACACAAATTGATTGAAACCAATGATTTGAATCAAAATCAATATTTAAATATGACTTGATGAATTAGCCAACCAAATTGGATTTGATAGTTGACCCAAATTGGCCTAAGGACCAAATTGTCAAATCATGATCTAACCAAATTGATTGCAACAATCATTTAAATTGATTATTGAACTTGCAATCATTGAGCAATTTGACTGGTCAACTTGACAACTAGCCCAAATTGGCCTAAAGGGTCAATTTGGCCTAAAAATTAAATCAAATTAAACCAAAGACCACATTCATCTTCAATTGCCAATTGAACATGAATCAACCCATAACAAGCTAATTTGGCCAATTTTGTCAAATTAATTTGACCCAATATGACCCATATGACCCAAATTGGGCCAAATCCTTGAAACCAAGCCATGACCCATTGGGGCTGATCAAACGACCCAAACCCTTTGGGATCAGCCAAAATCAACAACCCATTTAAATCCCTCATGGATCCTCCCACATAGGATTCCACCCAACCTCATTTAATTCTCCCCATCACATGCACTTAACTCCTCCCAATATTTGCATTGAATAGAGATCATATGCAACAAGAGAGGACTTTGGAAAAAATCAAAGTCCTCAATCAATCATCATCCACCCCAAGCAAGATGATAATCAATTTGGAGCCAAAAAATTCAAAAAATGGATTTTTTTGGCCATTATAAAAGGAGGGAAATGAGGCTTTCTCTTTCACCATCATTCTAAAGCTCCCAAAGAAAAAAAGGAACCCATCCCCACCTCTTTGAGCCATTTTGAGCTCAAAATATAAATAGTTACTTTTCGACAAAGGCGATGGAAAGCATCAAAAAGATCCAAAGCTTTCACATACCTAGAGTTCCTCATCTTCACCACGGAAACCATCCCATGAGGTAAATTTTGCCAAATTTTAGCCTTAATTTCTGCATTTGTGTTAATTTTCTTTAATTTTAGGAATTTTCCTAGATAATCTCATATTTTACTTTAAATCATCCCAATTAGAAAATAGAATTTTTTTTTTGTCGACATGAAAATCATCCAATAAGTTTTTAGAAATCTTTTCCCTTTAAAAAATTAAAACACTATTGTTCGGCGGCTATGCGTCCAATCCAGTTCATGGATTGATGGCTGGATCATGTGTGGATCGCGATCGGCCTTGATCGCTGATGCGTGGGCCGTCGTCGGCGTGGTTCGATCGGACGGCTCGGTTTTCGTCGATCCATTGATATCGATCGGACCATTGATCTATCGGATGGTCCAAAGTGAGTCACTCTCCGGCCGTTGATTCTTTCGCCCAATGGTAACGTCGGTGTCGCCAATTTTTTTTTTTTTAAAAAATTAATTTAAATCACTAAAACTTCAAAATTCATAGAAAATAAAATACTTAACCAAAATTACAAATAAGGCTGGATTATTCTTTTGAGAGGAATCCAACAAATCCCAAATTTTACTTAGTATTTTGAGCTTAATTTGAGTTTTAGTAAAAATCAAAATTTATTAATTAAACCAAAAATACATGTCAGATTAAGTTGAAATTTTAGGGATTGAAATTATAGTTAAAACACACCTACCATAAACATTTCAAGTGAAAAGGACTTCATTGGGAGAAATTAAATTTTGAAATTGATCCATTTTAATAAAATAAATCAAATAAAAATTAGAAATTTACAAAATCTTCATAATGGCTTAAATCACTTCAATTGACATCTAGGACTCTTAAAAAAATAATGTGATCTTTTGAATCTGAACCCAAACAAACACTTAAAGTTTAATCAATTAAGAGTTAATTAAAACATAATCTAAAAATAATTTAAATATCAAATCAAAATTAAATGAAATAGCACTTAAGCAATCATTAATCAAACCTCAAATCAAAAATATCATTCTTAGAGGAAATTAAATTAAATATGAAACTATTTAAGTTAATAAAACTCAATTAAATGATTAAATCTTAAATCAAACTTAAAATTAAACAAATCTAGGAAACTTTAACATGGGTGAACTAGTATAACTAAACACTAAGCATAATCTTAATCATATGAAACCCCTTAATGTATAAATAAATGAAACTAATTAATCATTAAATAAACTAAAATCAAATTAATTAATAAACCAATCAACATAATCATTTTATAATCAATTAAACCAAATAAAGTTAAAGTAAACTTAATTAACATATGATTAAATCACATCCATTTGGAATAAGATAATTAATTAACCATTAAATATTTAATACTAAATCAAACATGTTGAAATCAAACAAACATAATAAATGAATCAAATCAAATAAAACTCTCATAAATAATCAAACTTAATTGAAATAAAATAAATAATTAATTCACTTAATAATGATGGTAATAACAATAATCCTTTAATCAAATCAAACTTAAGTAAACTTAAATCAAATCACTCACGTGAGAAATTAAGTCATTAATCTCTAATTAAAATTTAATTAATAATGATTTAAAATTTAATTACCCTTAATCAAACTTAATTGGTCAAACATCTAATTAATGAATTAATATCATCTTAATTAATCAAATTAATTTAAATAAGTTACATTAAAGCTAACTCTAAAATTAAATCAAACCCACTAATTAAATTTAATAATTAATCACAAGTAAGCTAATTAAGTTAATCAAATTCATATTAAACTTTCATCAACATAATCAAAATGCAATTAAATACTAATCAAAACTAAATTAAACCTAAATCATTAAGTCATTAATTACATCATTAAGTTAAATAAATCTTTTATTTAATTTAATAATTAACTTAAACACTCCATTAAATAATTACCCTTAAAATAATCCAATTGAATAAACACTAATTTATGCAAACTTAATAAATTAATCCATCATCTTAATAAACCAAATTAACTTTATAAATCAGATTAAAATTAATTCAAGCAAACACTTAATTAATCTACTAATTAATTTGATCACATCTTAAAGTAAACTAATTAAAGTTAATCAAATTAATCATATTAAACTTAAACTTAATCAAACTAAATGCAATTAAATACCAATGAATTCTTAATTTAAACTTAAATCATTAATTCATTAATCACATCTTTAACCTAAACAAACATGAAATAAAATTTTAAAAAAAGTAAATAAATATTTACTTAATTTAATAATTGATCACACCTCTTAAAGCTAATTAAGTTAATCAAATTAATCATATTAAACTTAAAAGCAAATATAAATTTGAACATAATCAAAATGTAAATACTAATCAAAACCTAAATTAAACTTAAATTATTAAGTCATTAATTACATTATTAACCAAAACAAATATGAAATCAAATTTTAAAAAATAAAACAAATCTTTACTTAATTTAATAATTAATCACACCTCTTAAATAAGCTAATTAAGTTAATCAAATTAATCAGTAAACTTTAGCTTAATTAAACATAAATGAACATAATCAATGCAATTAAATATCAAAACTTAAATAAACTTAAATTTAAGTCATTAATTAATCATTGATCTAAACAAATATGAAATCAAATTAAAAATTAAACAAATCATAATTAACATAAATCACTTCTTAATTAAAATAATTACATATCATTGAATATATAAATAATCAAATCAAATTATTAATTAAAGAAACTCAAAATTTAATATGTAATCAAAATCAAATCTCAACTTAAATAAGATAAAGTAATTAACTATCCAATGTTGAAATCAAAATGCAAATATGATAAACATGACAAATGGATTAAAATATAAAATCTAATTACAAATCAAACTCAATTAAAATCAAAATAAAATCTCAATTAATCTAATCGAACTACAAATGAATGAACCATAATCAAATCAAATAAACATAAAGTTAGGTCACATAACCATAATCAAAGAAAAGAATTAAATATTAATTTAAAAGGATATTGAATTATCAAGATTTAATTAAACCAAAACATCTAATCTAAAATTAATCAATCAAAACACATGAATTTAAACAAACTTAAACTTCATTAGAATTAAGGATATTGAATTATCAGATTTAATTCAAAATATCTAATCTAAAATTAATCAATCAAAACACATGAATTTAAACAAACTTAAACTTCATTAGATATAGGATGTTGAATTATCAAGATGTAATTAAACCAAAACATCTAAATCAAAGAAATTGATCAAATACTTAAACCAACTAAATTAGCTAAATCAAATATAATCAAATCAAATAAATTACATTAAATGGGGTAATTAAGATACTTGGACTTTAGTTAGATTCTTTAGGAATTAAGATGTAGAATAGGGTGAGTTCCATCCACAAATGGAATTCATTCTACTCTTCATTCTTGAAAACCTAAACATCATTTTAACCAAATAAAAGTGAAATAAAATGAAAAAATAAATCATTAAATCATTTAATTGAAATCACCAAAGGTAAAATTTAAACAAATTCAAACACAAATTGAAACTTAAACTAAAGAAGCTAGTAAAGTCTTGCCATGCCTTAAGCACACACATTAGAATACTAAGTCACCACTTCTAGTGTAAGTTAGCGTTGTATGTATGATGTTGTGTTTATTTTTGTGATGTAATGTTTTAGATTAGATGTTAGGGTGTATGTTTAGTAGACTAGATGTTATATTAGCTAATCATATTTCTGAGGGGTTTAAGGGCTATAATAAAATATAAATGCTTTCTCTATGGGTTGCTTAGCCCCTAAGCATAACTCACGTTAGGATAGTGAGCTTGGTTACCCATGTGTGGGTGCTAAGTCCAAATTATTCATATTGGTGCTTGGGTTGTATGGTGTGTTTAGCTAACATTTATTTTATAGGTGTAGCTAGATTTACTTTTCTATTTTTGATGTAATTTTGCATTAGGAATTAGGATTAGTTATGGGGATTAGGATGAGCGGTGGCGAAGGCTTAGTCCACAGGCTGTGATGCCTTTGAGAAATCAAATCAAAAGAAGAGAAGGAAGAAATGAAGAAAAGAAGACCCCCATAGCATATATTATTTTTTATAATTTGGGTTGTATAAGGTAGAGCTTGGCAACCCATCTTTTTTTCTCTTTTGAGGTGTATCTGAGAACTCGCCTTGCCTTTTATTCTTTTAGTAGTCTATAAAATTATTTGATGTTGTGTTTAGATTATGCATTACAACATACTTTTCATAGTTTCTTTATGATTGATGCTTGAATGTGGCACGGATGCGATAGCTCTTAGATGAAATTAATTTTTCTACCCCAATTAACAACTCATAACTAAAATTTTAAAATAACTCATAACCTCATAAAAGCCTAGAATTAAATCAAGATAATAAAATTTTTAGCAACCCCTTGGTTAGATGAATGAATGTATAATATCATGCATGTCATATTATTCACTCTTGTTAAGAGGGGTTCCATCTTTGCGAGAATGAAGGCTTAACTGAGAGCCTTTGATGAAGAACACCCCTTTTCTCTTGATTTGATTTGGCCCATAATCAAATTCTCATGCATTTAGGCATACAAAATCCCTAGCAAAATAAGAGTCCAAAAGAATCAAATAAATTTGATAAAATTTGCATTAGATTAAGTCATGGATTCATACCACTCATGCTCTAGTATCTTAGGGAGTGAGTTTAAGGACTTAGTCTCCTTTCTAAATGAACAATACCCATCTTGCAAAGCATAAGACTTGCTACATGGATTTAAAGGAATTGGAGGTTAGTTGGGCGCCACTCAGGGGTAATAAGTCCATGTCGGTGATTTATTCTCTCTTGTGGAGGTAAACCATATACCATTTTGCCTTAGATTTAGGTCATGCCACCTTCAAAGCTCCTAGATTTAGGATCTGAGGTTGTTGTTTCTCTTTATGGGCTACAAGCATAAATCCTCACCTCTTAGGTATTTCCATAATCTTATGTTGTGGAATTATAAGCCCAAGCGATCTAATAAAATGTCAAACTCAAATAATTAACTCTCTTTAATTTCAAAAATATAAAGCCCAATTATAGGGTAGATTAGAATGCTCAGGCTTCCTAGTATCATGAGCATTTCTACTTTCTCCTTTGGATTCCAAAAAAATATCTTCTCATTGATCTATCCCATTTGATTTTCTAAAATAGCCAATCCTTTGATAGTCTTAACCTTGAAATCTTTAGAGACCCTAATATTCTACTTTAATCGAGAGTATTCTTAAGGAATTCCCATTCCTTAGGATGTAATTAACTATGGGGGCTTGCCTCCATAGGGAATTAACGAACAAGGCTTAAAAGAAGCCCTACATTACTTTTCCATGTAAAGTAGATGAAAGATCTCTGGTATATTTGAAGACCCATCATGCCTTAGGAGTCCTTATTAGGTGATTAGGTCCATTATAGGGTGGTGATTTCTATCTTTCGAGATAATACATCATTTCTTAATGTCATACCCGATCACTTCAATAAGTACCCCCGAAGATCTACGTGGTGTCCCACATCTCAAAAATAAACACCACATCATGATATCAAGCACATGTGTTGGATATCATCACATGAATGCCCATAACTTCACATAATTTCCAAATCTCAGATTTGAGTTCTGTTAGTTGCATCTTCTTCTCCATCAACTATAATTTTATATGCAATGAACATGGGGCTCAAATTATGAAGATTTTATGTGAAATTTATGCAAGCAAGCTTTTATTCATGAAATTATCATCCACATAAAATTTTAAGATCAAAGCATCATTTCATAAAATGGATTGAGCCATTCAGTTCTCATCATCGAGACAAATCAAATAAGTCTGTTCACACTAAAATCAGGCATGATTTGGAGTAAGTAGTGGGATTATATATTTTGTCAAATTTTATTTTTTATTTAATTTTAAACTAATTAAATTATATTAATTAATAAAATCTCATGTCTTGTGCATTCTTCCAACTCAAGAAGCCGTCAGCCACCCTTCTAATCCAAACTATCCACTATCCTTTTTCTCCAATCAGCTTTTTAAATATAAAAAATCATAAATTGCTATTGAAAGGAGTAGAAGAAGCATCCACTAAAAAAGGGGAGAGGCCATTTTTCTCATTTTCGAAGCTGAAGCTGGATACTCCCATTTCGTCTCCTCTCGTGTGTTCACCCCAGGCTGACGGTGACCTGAAGCTAGGCCCCCTTTCTTTAGCTTGTGAGCAACTGAGCCACATTCGTAGACAGATTCTATTCGCCTCCTTTTTGAGCATTCATCACATTCATCTTAAGTCTTCATTTTTCTTATGAGGCCTCTTCATCAAAATCATTGCATCACCGCCATCTAACGATAGAATGGTGAGGATGAGAATGAGAAGAGAGAAAAAAAAATGAAAAGATAAAATAGAAATGATAAATAAACAAAAAGGAGTGTGGAGGGTCTTCATTATATAGTTTTGTGAAAACCTATGAACCTATGAATACTCACCATATATGAGAATATCTACAAAAAGAACCTATGAATACTTACCACAAATAGACAAAGAATCATATTTATTTTTGTTATGGGTTCAAGAGCAACTCCTAAGAGGATTTGCCCAACCTGATTAAATACATATTGGGTGAATACCCAAGATTAATTTTGATTAAAGGGATCTTGGTTGTGTTTTATATATCTCCATAGAATTAATCAAGAAGATGATTCTCATTTCAATAGGTGATACCTTTTGTTGTTAAGGATAAACTGGGCCATTAGGTAGAGGGTGAGTCACCTTATTCTAACGGGCAACTGCCTCTCAATAATGAGGGCCTATGAAACAACATCAAGTGATACTTCAAGGAATAGAATGGGGTCAAAAGGAGTTTCAAAAGATAGGTAAGGAATTTCTAAGATCGGTAGAAATAACCTAGCTAAAATTTCATGGATCCATCATCCTGAGTTATCAGACCTTAAGTCTATTTAACCATGAAGGTAGTCAACCCAATATAGCTAGGAATCCCATGTCAACAATCCATGAATTGCATCATCCAGAGGAATTCCATAAGCTTAAAGCCCAAGAAAGAGACCAACCTAGAATTCTATGACTCTATCCAGATGAAAAAGGCAAGAATAGGACATATTCTCCTCAAAAGGGAAAAGATGCCTATGGAAAATGAATGAGAAGGAGTAGCCCAACCGCTAGAGTTATATTACTCGACATGGACTTATAATCTAGTCTTGGTCAGAACAACCACTAACACTTTAGAGCATTCTAGATAGCCACTTAAGAGAATATAAACCATAAGTCTAGTTAGTTGGGGGGGAAGCAAGCATACTTCTCAACGGAGTCGCTAGATTATGTTCACGCCCTTTTTATGCATTCATTGCTTTTATTTTAAGTCTTCCCTTTTCTCATGAAGCCCCTTCATCAAGATCATCACATCACCCCATCTAACAATAGAAGGGTGAGGATGAGGATGAGAAGGGAAAGAAAAAAAAATATGGGAATACAAAATAGAAATTACAAAAAAAACAAAAGGACTATTGTGGGTCTTCATAAGATAATATTGTGAGAAAAGATAGGAACAAAAGTCAGAAGAAAATCAAACTAACTCAATCCAAGCATATATACAAAAAGAACCTATGAATACTTGTCAAATATAACAAATAATCAAATTTAGTTTTGTTCTAAGTTCAAGAGAAACTCCCAAGAAGACCTATCCAACCTGATTAATTACATCTTGGGGGAATATCCATAAATACTCTTGATTAAAAGGGTCTTGCTTGTGTTTTATAAATCACCTAGGATTAGTCAAGGAGATTGTTGTCATTTTAATAGAGGATACCTCATGTTGTCAAGGATAAACTAGGCCATTAAGTAAAGGGTGAGTCATTGTATCCTAATGGGTAGCCACTCTCAATAATGAGGACCTACAAAACAACATCAAGAAATACTTCAAGGAATATAGTGGGGTCAAAAGAGGTTTAAAAAGATAAGTAAGGAATTTCTAAGACCAACATACATAACCCAGTTAAGATTTCATGGATCCATCATCCTGCGTTATCAGACCTTAAGTCTATTTAGCCTTGAAGGCAGTCGACCCAACATAGTTAGGAATCGTATCAACAATCCATGAATTGCATCATCTAGAAGAATTCCTTAGACTTAAAGCTGAAGAAAGAGACTAATTTAGAATTTTATGACTCTATTTAGGTGGAAAATGAGAGAATAGGACTTATTCTCTTCAAAGAGGAGGTGAAGCCTATGGAAAAAGAAAGAGGAGTAGCTCAACTGCTAGAGTTAGACTACTCGACATGGACTTATAATCCTGCTTGGGTTAGGATAGCCACTAATACTTTAAAGCGCTATAAAATAGCCACCTGATGGAATATAAATTATGAGTCTAGTCAGGTGGGGAGTAGCAGATGCTAGTTTCCTCAATCTGAGGTGATTTTTTCTTAGCATGTTCTCATGCCTTCTGGCTCTAACACAAAAGAGGCCAATCTCATCCATGTTCGATCTTTAAAGTTGCAGCTGATCTTAGTATTTAGCCACCATTCACGATCTCAATCTATCAATAAGCAAATGTGCGTCATTGGATTAAACCTTTGTGGTGTTTATTTTGGTTTGATGTGTATGTGTGTGTATGGAAGCGTCGGGCATGATATCAATAAATAGTGCACTATCTTGAAAGATAGAAATCACTACCCTACGATGGACTTAATCACCAATAAGGACTCTAGGCATGATGGGTCTTGAATGTACTAGATTTTCCCTACTTTACATGGATGAATAAAGTAGGGTTTATTTAAATGTTCTAAAGCTCCCTATGGGGCAAGCCCCCCATAGTTAATTACATCTAAGGAAGGTGAATTCTTTAGACTACTCTCGATTAAAGTGAACAATTATGTCTCAAAGAATTCAAAGATAGGACTATCAATAAATTGGTTATATTTGGAAGATCAAATGGGATAGATCGAAAGGAAAGACTTATTATCGAGACCAAAAGGAGATAAGTAGAGGATGCTCACGATATTAGGAAACCTAGTGACCATCCCAAACTATCCTATGGTTGGGCTTTATATGTTTGAAATTGAGGAGAATTATATTTTTGAGTTAAAATTTTATTAAAAATCTAGGACTTATAATTCCACAAAATAAGATTATAGAAATGCCTAAGAGGTGAGGATTTATGCTTGTAGCCCTGAAGGGAAACTGTAACCTCAGACCCTAAATCTAGGGAGCTTTGGCGAGAGCCAAAGCATGACCTAAATCTAAGAAAAAAGTGGGTATATTATTTACCGCCACAAGAGAGGGTAAACTACCCGACTGCTGGACTTATAATCGCTTGGAGTGGTAGCTAGCTAACTCCTCCTATGATTTGAAACCATGTGGTCAAGTCATATTATTTTGCAAGATGGCTAGGCTATTATTGTTTAGAAAAAAAACTAAAGTCCATAAACCAATTCCCTAAGAGACTAGAGCATGAGTGGTATGAATAATGACTTTGTCTAATGCAAATTTTATCAAATTTTCTTTAATTTTGGACTCTTTATTTTGACACAGGCTATAGGATTTTATATGCCTAAATGCATGGTGAAGTTGATTATGGGCCAAATCAAAAGAGAAAGAGATGTTTTTCCATCATAGGCTCTCAAAGATTAAGCCTTTTTATTGTCTCACAAAGATGGAAGCCCTCTCTTAGTAAGAGTGAAACAAAATGATATGCATGATATTAAACATTCAACATCCAACTAAAGGGTTACTAAATAATTTATTATCTTGATTTAATGCCTAGGCTTTATGTGAGGTTATAAGTTATTTTAGAAAATTTAGTTATAAGTTGTAGTTGAGGTAGAAAATTTATTTTATCCAAGAGCCAAATCTCATCCAGGCCATACATAAATCATCAATCATAAATAAACTATGAAGAAATATACTTTTTTCTAATGTATAAGCTAAACAAAACATCAAACAATTTTATAAAGCTAATGCAAAAGAATAAGAGGTCGTTGGGTACCACATAACAGAAAAAAGAAATGGGTAGCTGAGCTCTACCCTTATACAACCTGGTAATGTAAATGAATAATTACAAATTACAAAATGATAAGTGTTATGGGGGATCTTCAAGTCTTCATGCTTCCTCCATCTCTTCATTTGATTTGCTCCATTTGATTTGGTAGGCTTTTAGGCATCACATGGCACCCCAGGATTAAATCTTCTAGCCATTGTTCATCCTTAACCCCCATAACACTTAACCAAATTCCTAATGCACAATTACATTAAAAGAATGGAAAAGTAAATCTAACTACACCTGTAAAACAAGTGTTATCTAAACACACCATACAACTCAAGCAGTTATATGAATAATTATGACTTAGCACACTGCACATAGGTAACCAAGTCCACCTGTCCTAATGTAGATTATGCTTAGTGGTTAAGTAACCTACACAGTATAATATTTATATTTTATTACAACAGCCCTTTAAGCATAATCTCCTGCAAAAAATATGATTAGGCTAACCACGACCTAACATCTAGTCTATGCACATACACCTTAACATCCAGTCTGTAACCTTACATCACAAAATGAGCATACATTAAACCATACCCCTCCCTAACATAAAGCTAGAAGTGGTGACTTAATCTAATGTGTGTGTTAAGGCTTGTGTGGTATGTCCTAACTAGGCTTTAGAGTTAAGATTTCCTAAGTATAAAAGACATTTAATTATCAAGGGTGTTTTCATTTTAAATGGTTTAATTAATTTGTAAATTTTACTTAACATTTTCTTTTGTTTCATTTGACCTACACAAAATAACTAAGTGTTATAAAGAGTAAGAAAGAGAGGACCACTCCTACCTTAAGTCACATATAAAGAAAATTAATTAATTAATTCCCTTTAACGAATAACTTATTACATGCTTTAATTAATCCTAAGTTTAGGTTCACTTTAAATAAACTCATTCAATAAGAAATGCATCTTAAGGTTAGTTGGAATGAATTACTATCACATAACACATGTTTGTTCATTTCTTTTCATCATGTATATCATGCACATGATTAAATCCTAAGCATAACTATACATGCAATTTGTATCTCAACAATCTTATATGATGAATGTGAGTAAATGCATTTAGAATTAATATTTAATTTGGTTGAATGATTTTGACATATTAATTTAAAGCTCTATCTAAATTCTTATGCAAAAGCATAAGGAAAGAACCTTAAATCAGATGACCAATCAACTCAACCAAATAAACAAAGTATAAATGCATGTCTTTTAATAGAAAGAGTTCATTCATTAGTTAAGTACATATCCACATGTATAAAAGTTTTAAGCAAGTACGTCACCATTGTTCAACACCAAGGGAACGAGGTAGGAACCTCCTTGGGGCTACTTAAATCTGTGCATCCTTGGAATGTCCAGACTAATATATCACTATCCGTAAATACATGCAGATGTACAAACAACTACAAGAATAGAAAGCCATGCAAAAATTATATATTTGATTTGATTGATTTATTTTGTGTAAATGAATTAAAGCTCTATCTAGATTCTAATGTCCAAATGCATAAGAATGAAATTAGGCAGGTACGTCGCCATTATTCTGCACTAAGGGAACAAAGTAGGAACCTCTTTGGGGCTACTTAAAGCCATGCATCCCTGGAATGTCCAGACTAATATACCACTAATAATCTTACTTATGAAAATCAACACATGAATGTAAGGAAGAGACTTTATTTCATACACTAAATTTATATTCACTTGCATTTCCTATGTATATGTAACTAAAATTACAATACATATGTATATTCACTCATTAATAAAGTTTTGAAAATATATCTGAGATTTAATAGTGATACTAGCCACGCATATTTTTAATTTAAATCAATACATGCAATTTGACATAAAGGAAATCATTTTTATTTGATTAATTTGAAAGACGTGAATGCATGAGTACAAGTGGCATACAATATTTTTCATGATTGTAAGGAAATAAAATAACACAAACATGTGATTTTATTCAAATCAATTAACTCCCAAGGATAATCAAGTTAAATAAAATTATTTAAAATAAACCAAAGTTCTTTAATGCCATTTCATTTTCATGTTTGATTTGATTTAAGGAAAGGTGAAAGAGGTTCTCTAATCCTAATCCCATCCCCCTTATGTAAGTTAATTTATCTGAATGAAGAATAATCAGGTTGATTTTATGTCTTAATTAGGTTAGGGTATAAATGAAGTTAATTAATTAACCCTTACCTACATCACCTTAAGTTAATTAACTAATTAATAATGTGCCAATATGATATGCAACCACATAAAAAGTAAATTAATGTTAAGAAATGAGGGCCTAATGCAATTGGCTCATGATTAATAGTTAATTAGGCTTAAGAGATTTAATTACTTTTATGGTTCTCTTACACATGTAAGCTAATCATAATTTCATTAAATTCCTTTAGACTATTAAACATCTAAGGCAAAATTGATTAAAGGTGATTAGATGTGAATGAATGGATTTCAAATTAAGTTTTAATTTAATCAAGTCATTAATTGATTAATTAAATCTCTTAATTAGGATGCTGAAATTAATTTAGGGAAAGGGATCAAGAGATGGGTCTCAATCCCAATCACTAAGTCATTCCAATAAACAAAGCTTTGAAATAGCTCACATCTTTAATTTAATCAAAGGTTAATTAATCACTTAATCTTTAATTAAAATGGATAAAGTCTTGAAATGGTCATAAATTTCTAAGACTCTTCACTATTAACAGAGGGCCATGAACTTAATTCATGGATTAAGTTATAATTCATTCACTAATTATCACTAATTAAATTAAGAGAGTGGTTAAGGCTTAATCAATTAATTTTCTTAATTAGGAAAACAATAAAGTCCAGCAAAAATAGGGGAGGCAGAGGTCATCCCGTAAACATCCACTGAAAGTTTGAGATTAATTGGGTGATTAATTAAGGAGTAATTAAGCTAATTAAATTTTCAATAAAACCTTAATTAAGCCAAAATCACTATTCAAAATTAATTAATAACAAGTTTAATGGATTCTTCTCTGAAATATCTTCAAAATGAGCCCTCATTTGTATTTTTTGAATTTTTCTAGGATTAGTTATGATTTTTAAACATTTCAGCCTTAAAATAGATTATTTAAGCTTAATTAAAGCTTTAATCCCATTGGGCCACATGGCGTCTGATGCAGTGTGCTTTCCGCATAGCATGATGGGATTGGCTATTTAAGTTGTCACATCCACTGCTAACTCGGATTGTGATGGACACCAACTCCGATGGTCCGATCTAGATCGATGTGCGATTGATCCGTTTAGAAAAGAGGTATTTAACATGGGATTGGGATGATGTTCATTCTGATCACATCGAATAGTTGGTCCGTGATCCATCCCGTTCATGAGCGATGAAAGATGGATGTCGTCCATCTTTTCTCATTTGATCTGAGCTCACCCAAGCTCGGATTGCCTCCAAATTGATCCCACACCTTCAAGGAGGGGAGGCACACACATCCAATGGCTAAAAATACATGACATTCAAATTTTCTTTACAAAAGACCAAACAATTTTCTATACAAGGCTCAATTTTGAAAAATTACCTCACTGGAGCTAATGTTCCGCAGTGGGATCGACGGAGGTAGCTTCGCCTAGTTGAGGCGAGGCCCTATTTAGAAGCTTTGGGTTTGATTTAGTGTAGAGCTCTCGGTTGACCAATCCACATGTGTAAAGGCTTTGGCTTTGATCAAACTCAGATCTCTGGTGGTAGAAAAGGTTCGGGTATGATTCGGTTGGCTTCAATGAAGTATGAGGATGGTGTGGGTGCAAGGAATTGAAGTTTGATTGAGTAGAGGAGGAGTATTGCTCTGAAGGAGGTTGCTCTATTTTGACTTTGCTCGGGGAGGAGGAATGCCGATCAAGGAAGCTCAGGGAATGCTCTTGGGTAGTCTCTGGGATTTTGAAAAGGCCTTAGGAACTCACACACATCAATTGATGAAGAATCCTGCTCAAATTGAAGGGGTATACCCCTCAATTGCACTAAATGGATGGAAGGGATGGCTTCCAGAAATTCAACTGATTTGCCACCTTCAGGTCATCAGAGGGGTTGCCGTCAGCTCCACGTGGCATGCCAAGAGTGGAGGAAGTGGTGGCAGGAGTCTCAAGGCTTGATATTGGGAGATTATGTGGGATTGATCTTTGCCTTTGCCCATGGGGTTTGACCATGGAGGTGGCTGTTTGGCTTGCCTCCCTTGGTCCATGGAAAGTGCTAAGATGGATTAGGGTGAGGTAAGGTGGCCTAGGAGTTCCTTATTAGGAAGTTTGATGGCTTCCAAGGAGATGGGAGAGTGGACATTGCCTCTTAAGGCAAGAATCCAATGCAAAGAGAGGTGTCCATTGGTTAATCCCCTTGGATTGAGTCCCACTTAGATTTAAGCTGGCTTGGGGTTGACCTAGGGTTAATTTGGGTCGGGTTAGGTCAGCCACCAAGGTTCTATAATGTGGTTTTGGGTGATTTAGCTTCATATGGTCAAAATAGGCTTGTTTGGGTTAGGTTGGGTTGGGTTGACCAATTGGTCAAATTGGGTCAAACCAAGATTTGGGTTAGGTTCATATGATGATTTGGGATGTTTTGGCTTAATTGGTTTTGATTAATTTGGCTTAGGTTTGATTTTGGCTCATTTGGATTCAAATAGGTCAAATGGGATAAGTTGACCAATTTGATAAATTTAACTAAATTGGGTTGGGTTAAGTATTGGTTCATGTTCAATTGGTTAATTGAAAATGATTGTAGGCTTTAGTTTTATTTAATTTGGATTTAATTTAGATTTTAGCCAATTTGACCCTTTAGTTCAATTTGGGCTAAGTTGGGTCAAGTTAACCAATTGGTCAAATTGGGCTTAATCATGGCTTTGGTCAAGTTCAATAAGTGATTTGGAATGAACTTGAGCCATTGGTTGTAATCAATTTGGATCAAATCATGATTTGACCCATTTTGGCTTTTTAGGCTAATTTGGGTCAACTTAGGTCAAATGGCCAATTAGACTTGGTTTGGCTCAATTGAGGGTTTGGTCATGTTCAATCATTGATTATAAGTGGGTTTGAGTCAATGATTTCAATCAATTTGGTATATGGTGGGTTTTGGCTAGTTTGGATTTCATTTGGGCTAAAGGTTGACTTGGTTTGACCAAATTCAAGATAATTGATTAACCTAGAATGATTGTTGATCAGGATACGGGGTTTGGATGGGCTTAGTTCAATCCAATTTGGGTTGAATTAGAACTTAGCTCAAAAAGGTCTTTTAGGTTACTTTGGGTCAAGTGGACCTATATGGGTCAATTGGCTTGATCATGGCTTGATTCAAGTTTAATTGAACTCACATATGGACTTAGGATGGAAATATAAATCCAATTGCAAGTGGTTTGAAGCCCTATGGATTTTGGTTCATATGATAATTTTAAGTCAAAAGGGGTCAACCTGGGCTTGACTTGGGTTGACTTGGATTTGGATTGTTAATTATAGTTTGTGTTTATATTTGGTACAATGATTAAAGGAGTGATTGAATCATGAAGATATCCATGTTTTGAGTTGATTTAGATATCATTTAGCCAAGTTCAAAAATTTGGCTAAAAGGGCTAAAATTGGGAATTTGATTTGATTTGGGTTTGGTTTTGGCCATTTAGATTTATATTTCATTTATATTTATAAATATAGATGAAGATATAAATGATTCATGAGAAAATCACTTGGGTTTGGAGTGATTTGGAAGCAAATTTGACCAAATTGAGGGATGTAGGTCAAAAGGGCTTTAGTAGGAAATTGATTTGGATTGATTTATTTTGATTTGATTTGAATGGTTTGAAATTAGATTTCATTTATATTTTTGAATATAAATGAAGGAATGATTGATTTACAAAGAAATCAAACAAATTTGATTTGGTTTAAAGTAGGTTTTGGCTAAGCATATGAAGATAATTCATATGGCTTAGAAAGGGGTTTTGGAGTTTGAATTCAATCATGGGTTTCTATCATTTGGAGTTAGATTTGATTTATGATTTGGGTTGGGATTTGATTTGAGATTGGATTTATGATCTTGAGAAATTCAATTGAATTAGGGTTTATTTGAATTTTGTTTAGGCTAAGTCCATAAGATAAAATCAAAGGGCTTAGGAAAGGATTTGGAATTTGAATTTAATCATGGGTTTCAATCATTTGATTTGGGATTGGATTTGATTTGGAATTTGAATTTGAGATTTTGTTTGGAAGAATGTAGCAAGGATTGGGTTTAAGACTATAGGATAGGCAATTCTTCCTAAATCCCTAAGACATAACCTGTTCCTATGGCTAACTCTTCTAAGTTTCTAGACTTAAATTAAGTGTTGACCTAATCACTAGAAGTGTCTTAAGACTAAAGAGCTCTTAGTGTCTACAAGAGTCCTAGATCTATGATGAGGAAGTTGAGGGCTCACTCCCAAAAGTGAGGTCAATAAAGGGCACCCAATAGGTGTGGTGTAACTGACTAGGTGCTCCATACATATTGGTGTTGACCAAGATGATCAACAATGTCCAAAGAATTGCAACCACTAACAGATACAGTCTACCCCTAAACCTGAGATGTAGATAGAACCAATATCTTAGTGCAATGCAACTCAACTTTTGCCAGGCATAAGAGAGGAAGGAAGGAACCACTGAGGGATCAGGCATGTGAACCTTCCACTAGGGAAGCAGGTTTAGGTTATCCATAGTGGATTAAAGCTGAGTTTGATAATGATTTAAAAAGAAAAGATCCATTAGGGATGAGTGCATGAACCTTCCACTAAGGAAGAAGGTTTAGATCATCCACTAGGGATAGGGATTTGATTAGGTTTGATTTTATGAGGGCTCCACTGGGGAGAGGAAATTAGTTTAATTTGATTGATGGGGCATCCACTAGGGATGAGAATTTAATTTAATTTGTTGGCTTATGGTTTGAAGCTCCACTGGGAGAGGATGATGGTATTGATTTTGAGGGCACATCTGCTAGAGATATGAGCTAAAATCCTTTAGGGATAAGGTAGATTTAAATTTGGCTTCCCTCAGAGGGAGGATGGTGAATTGGATGAAATGGACCCTATCGGTGTGTGATGAATCCACTAAGAAGGGGCTAACACCAGCCTAGTTCTGTCTTAGATTTAGAAATCCAAAGGGATAGTATACCAGCCATCAGGTAGAGCTACCCAACCTAAGGGTTTCATTTCGGTGTGCAATGGTCAAGCCAGGAAGAATGCTTGTAGACTTACATCCTCCTAAACAAGGAACCACTGGGGTGATCGATTGATAACACAATAAATCAAACTAAGGTGAATGTCATTGTGGACTCACATTGACTAAAGAATAGTTAGAATCAATTTAATTTAAATTTTAAGATGGACCCTGTGGGTGTGCGATGAATCTACTAAGAAGGGGCTAATATCAGCCTAATCCTATCTTAGATTTACAAATCCAAAGGGATAGTCTACCGGTTGTGAGGTAGAGATAACCAACCTAAGGGGTGCCTTTCAGTGTGCAATGGTTAAGTTAGGAAGAAAGCTTGTAAACTTACAACTTCCTAAATAAAGAACAACTAGGGTGATCGATTGATAGTACAATAAATAGAACTCGACCTAAGGTTGCCCGTCGGTGTATAATGGTCGTGCTGGAAAGAATGAGTAATAACTTATATCTTTCAAAGCAAGGATGACCGTCAGGGTGACTCATTGGTGGCACAATAAGTCAAACCTGACCTAAGAGTGACTATAGAGAGAGTGTCGACCCGGGGACTTACCTCAACTCGTAGTGCGATTCTATAGGGAGTTTTCTTGACATTGCCTAAAGATAGGATGTCGCTTAGAAAAATATGCTGGGGTTTTCTCCTAATCCACAAGTGAAGATATATATATATATATATATATATATATATATATATATATATATATATATATATATATATATATATATATATATATATATATATATTATTATGTTGGACCTTGTTGGTGTGTGAGAAGAACCATGTAGGCTTACATCCTCTTAAATGAAGTCATCTTGAGGTAGCTTACTAGTTGCGTAGTAAGGCTTACCAAACTAATAGGGAGCTCGTCGGTGTGCAGTGGTCAACTCAGGAAAGAAAGCATAGCAGACTTGTATCTTCTTGAGCAAATGACCATTGGGTGTCGGGTGACACACTAGCGAGGTGGCATGTCAGCCTGAATTAGAGTAGGTAATGAGTGAGTACCATAGGAGGCTTGCTCCCATATCAAGATAGCCCGAGATAAAAGATATGTGTTTGTGTGTTTGTCATATATACTCCACCAAGTCAGTTTATGATGGCTAGTTTAAGAAGAAGGAGTAGCAAACTTACATCCTCTTAAATGGAGCCAACATGAGGGTATCTTATAGATCGTGCGGTAAGGGTTACCATGCTAATAAGGCGCTCGTCATTGTGCAGCAGTCAAATCAGGAAAGAAAGTGTAGCAGACTTACATCTTCCTGAATAAGGGACCACTAGGATGACACACTAGCAAGGTAGCATGTCAGCTCGACTTAGAGCAGCTACTAATGAGTGAGTGCAATAAGGGGCTTGCTCCCATGGTGCGTGTGGAATGGTTATAGCAGCAAAAATCATCCCATTGGAAGTAGAAAGGGGAGAGTAGCACCCTTAACTTCTTCGCTACCTCTTTATCTCACTCTATCTAGTATTCTTGTTGCGTTCTTGCTCCTGGTGTTCTGTGCTTTCTACAGGCATGCTTTCCATTGCTAAAAGAATGATCTCTCATCTACTCTAGGTAAAAGATTTTAAAAATAATGTTTCTTTTACACAATTTTCTCTCTGTAAATTAAGTTTAATTAAATTTCCACCATCGATCTAGGATCCGTTGAGAAATAGAAGAGCACATCTCCATCAATCTTGGATCTGGAGTATAAAAGAATGCTCCTTAAGACTTAAAAATTCTTAAATCTTGAATGTTGAAGGTATTTGTGATTGAACTTGGTTCTAGTGTGAGAAGAACACCATCTCGAATCTGGAACAAAGGAGAAGAGTGTATTTGAATTAAAAAAATGTAAAAATCTAGCAATGCTAAGGTATTATGTTGCCAAATTTTCATAAAAAACCCATTAAAATCTTCAAGAATTTGGCTCAATACATATGTTCCACCCCACAGTGCCGAGGCATCGAGGTCCAGTGCTGGGGTACCAAGTTCTCAAGAATGAAATGTTGGATGCTCTGTCCATGGCGCTGCGACGCTAAGCTCTCGAGTTTAGATGTAATTTTATTAGCACCGAGGCACTGTCATCTAGTACCACCTTGCTAAGTTTTTGGGTCCCTCATCTCTCATGTGGCATCGTAGTACCATCCTTTTAGCATAGAGGTGCAGTATCCTCCACTGTTGAACTTGGTTCCTATGTAAAATGAAACCCTCCCTCCATCAATTTTGAATCAAAAAAAGGGAGAAAAATGCTAATGCATTTAAAAAATTATGAAAATTAGCACTACTAAGGCGTTATGTTGCCAAAAATTTAAAATTCAGACATCAGTGAAATAGTGTCGTAACGCTGTAGGTCTAACATCAATGCTCTGTGTCCTCAAAAAAATTTAACTTAGACAGGAATCTCACAGCGCCATGGCTCTAGTATCATAGTGTGTTATCATAATTGAAACCCAAGTGATAATGTTAAGGCATTTATATCATAATCTAAATTATACCCATAACACCGTGGCGCTAAGTCATCAGGAAAATTAAGTTTAGGCAGGTATCTCACAACGCCATGGAGCTAGTATCCTAACACCAAGGAGTTGTGTTTCCACACTCAATTGACAATATTAAAATATTCACAACTTAATCCAAATTATACCCATAACACTGTGGCACTAGAAATATTTTGTCGAAGCATTGAGCTCTCAGATTTCTAAATCAATCATTTCAGCTTAGTAGCGTTGAGGTGCTGAGTCCTTGATGTTGGGCAAAAAAATTTTTATTCTTAAGAAAAAAAGTTTTAAATTTTTGAGCATTCCACATTGACTAATATAAAGTGGTAGAAATGAAGAAAATACATCTTTATTACATAGAAAAAATCTTTATTACAAAAATTATTACAATAAAAATAAAAAAAGGAAAAAGAGAGAAAATACAAAATAAAATAAAGAAAGAGAGGGTGGGGGGAGGGGTGCCTCTGTTTTTAGCTCCAGCGAGGTTGCTACATTGGGGGATATTGAGGAACCATAGAAAAAGAAGCCTTACTTAGATTCCCGAGACCACAATTCTCAAACATATGAAACATTACTATATTGAATTGAGCTATATAGGAAAATTGCTTTTATTAATGATCCATATGATAATCTAACTTTTTTCTAAAGCCCACTGCCTATGATTTCTCTCACCCACCACTCTCTTTAAATCCTAGATTTGCTCATTTAAGGGTTTAAAGGATTGAGGTTGTGGGACACGTGAGGTCTCCACCACTTCATACCTTGAACTAAATCCCTCAATAAGCTATTTTGTTAGATGAGCCTTTTGAATAAGAACTTCTTCATTAGGATCCCCTAACGCACCCACCACAGTACACTAACCATAAATAAGAGAGGGATGACCATACTTTATAGTAGTACTACCTCTAAGCATATTACAAATGGAACTATAAATAATCTTTCTTATATCAATTATAAAGCCCTTTTGAATTGGAAATTTTAAAACGACTGTATCCTTGGTTACCTCACTAATATTAATAGTGGGCATTAGTTTGGCAGAAATGAAATAGTACCAAACCTTAGATTCTGCCATTAGGCTAGCAGCAAGAAAGTTAATAATCCTTTCTTCCTGTTCTTTTCACTAGACGTTGGTATTTTTGCTAGTAAGAAAACCAAGAATTTTATCAAAACTTGGTTGCTTATTATAATAAAAAATATTGATCGCAGTCCACATTTGACTCTTCATAATATGCATTGATGGTAGTGTTGTTGAAACTTACTAATTTCACTAAAAATAAAAACTTTATTGTTATAGTTTTCCTTTGTGTTGGAAAAAAACTCTCGCATCATGGGGACAATGCAAGAGCTACTCTTGTAAGCTAGCTTCACCAAATTGCATTCATTGACACCCCTTTTACTCTTCCACCTTGGTTGTAGAAGCACTTTTTTGGGATGAGATGCTTGATGGGTGAGTGCATGCTGCTACCTCTATTTAGCTTCCATGCTAACAAACCTGTTAGCCTCACTTGAAGTCACCCTCCTCTTGTTAATGAGTCTCTTGAGCGACATGGTTTCTTTGGATTAAGAGAAAACTAAGAGAGAAGAGAACTAAAGGATCTATAGAGAGAAGATCTTCATAATAGAAATTTTCATAGCCCTAGGCTTCTATTTATAGACCAGACATAGTGCCATGGCATCATATCTGGGCAACGAGGTGCTAGGCTCTTGGGTTCTGAAATAGAGGACCAGCACTACGACGCTCACATGCAGCACTGAGACGCTGGTCAGCTAGTTAAGTTAGTTACTATGTCGGTCAAATTAATTTCATAATTGATACAATATGAAAAGCACATCGGACATTGATGGTGCGCTACGGTGCTCTGACTCAGCCCCTTAGTGCTGGTAAAAAAGTTTATCCTTTTTATTTTAAGTGTTTATCCATTTGCTAGCTTTTTTGAACCGACTTCTTACTAGCACCATGATGCCATATAGAAGCCGATAACGGTCAACTAGTCAGCCTGAATAAACTAGACTAAATAAATCCAACATTAAGCATCGTAAATGCTTATCCTTTACTTTTTCAAGACACAGGTACTTGTCCTAGAATGCTACAATAATAAACACTCAACGCCAAGGTGCCAATTTGACATTACCATAGCACTATCAAGCACCTAGTTACTATGTTCCCAACACCGAGGCACTAGATTAATAAACACTTAGGCGCCATAATTTTAGCACTGAGGCACTTAATAAAAATTGATTTGAATTACACACATGGGCCCCGACACAATAACAATTACTAAATTCAGTATTTGAGGGATGCTACATAGGTTAATTTCCTAGTTAGTTCTCATAATTGGGACCAAGTTAACAAAACCTAATCACTCCTTGATGATTGTCGTGTTGATTATAGAATTTATCTGGAGGAGATATGTTCAAATGAATAAAGTTTATCGTTCAAAATAACTTAAAGTAAAAATCTTCCACCCATCCAACATTATTTGTCAAGGATGATAAACTAAGAAAATATTTGCTCATAACTAGCTAATGTTAAATTAAATATATCTATATTCATACTTAAATAACTCATGCAAGCAACGATGTGGCTAATGTCATTTATCTTCATGGCTTTGTCATCAAATGACACCACATGAAATGCAGATATGATCCAAACCCTTTGACTGGATGGCTTGGCTTCTATATGGCTCCACTATGTTCTCTAATGGCTTTGCTTCTTGAGCCATGAATCATGGAAACCATTTAATATGAGAAAGCATTTTGTTATCTAAGATTGACTTTTAGGTAAATACCACCGCAAGTTGACAATAACACTTTGGATGAAGCAACCCATGGTTATTGACAATGATTCTTTGATTAAGAACTATTTTCATTAGCTAAGTAGACTAGGGACCATAATAGCTTGGGATGATGAAACCATGAGAATCTTGATCAAGCGTGTCATCATTACCCCCAATATACAGTTTAAATTAAATGACAGTCATTTATGCCATATTACACACACCACTAGACACCAATGCATATCAGAGAGATATGTTTGTTTTCAACTTTAATCAAGAGTACTCTCTTACTGCAGTAAGAGGGGTAATCAACTATGAAGGCTTACATTCATAAAAAGTAAAACATATATCTAAATAAATACTAACATAATGTTAGAAAAATCTGTTGAATATATATCAATCTACCTCATGAGAACACATATTCCTACCCATCTCAACAAAGATGGCGGAGACAACCCTCAAAGGTGCTTTTTTGAGTGATCATAGATATACTTGAATTAATTAAATATCATTCCATTAAGTTTAAATCATAACTTTCAATTATCTCTTTATGCCAACTTTCAATTATCTCTTTATGTCTCATTACATCATCACTTTCAACTATCTCAGAGTGCAAGAAGGCTTTTAATGATTTAAAGGTCTTACTTATCTCACCACCCTTATCTCATAATATAAAGCCCAAAGAAAGGAGAAACTATGTTACTAGTGTTAGAGATGATGTAGTGAGCTTAATTTTAATAAAAGAATAATTAACAAAATAGTAGCCAATATACTATGTTAGCGCGAGTTGCTCTACTCGATTATAGAAACACTCACACTAGCCCTCATTATGTTATCTCAATGACTTTGACCATACTTTTATGCTCACTCAATCCAAATTATTACTGCCCATCCACTCAAGTTGATACTCATAAAATTAGTTCATATTGGTACGTTACTAAATTAGTCAACTAAGCTAAGTAAGTTTGACATCTTGTACTTGTTGACTTCATGAGCCCAGACACATTTGAGATTGATTTTGATGATAACAAATATATGTTCAAATTCTACTAATTAGTTTAAATTTAAGTTCCATAGAAAAAATTCTTCAATTCTAGACTCTTCAATCAATTTGAAAAGCTAAAGCTGTTGGACTTGAACTAGTTGGGAATTTTCTAGGAATTATAATATTAAGAAAAATGGAGAGCTTAATAAAATATAATAAATGATTCATTCATTTCAAAATAATTTATTTTAAAATTATTCATATTTTCTACATTTCATATTTGCAATTATTTCTTGAATTAATATTTTTGGATAATATGAACTAATTGTATAAGTTCTATTTAATGTGTTCTCAAGCAAGAGAAATTAAGTTCACACTTCATTAAATCATTTCCATGCTTTTTATTCATATATTTGTTGCATGAAAGTTAAATTATTCTTGAATTATCCTATTATTCTATGTTCTCTCTCTTATAATCCTCATCATCCTTATATTTATTTGGCCAAATATTTAATAGAAATTTGGCTAATAAATCATGTGATATTTATTCAAAATATCTCCATAAATAATTCCATCAATTTTCATAAAAATTCATTAATTTGAATTTTTGAATTTGAATTATTTTGAATTTAAATTGCATAATTCATTCCAAATCCATGCTACATTAAATCTGATTATTTATGGATTGTTTTGAACGCCCCAAGCATGATTTAATTTAATCATTTGAAGTTTAATTAAATTATTCCAAATCATTTTAAAAATTAAATTGAAATTAGCCCTTATTTATAATATTTCCTTTTTAATTAAATCCCATTTAGGAAATTGTTTGGTTGGCCACATCTTTTTAAATTTGGGTTAATTTAAATATTATTTAATACTTAAATAGTATATTAAATAATCAGCTTGGATTCTAATTGATTCATCGCATTAAATTGAGATCATCCCATTTATGGAAATTATAAACGGCTGAAATTCCCATTGATTTTCTAGCAATTATTTTATTCATAGTTTTTTCTTATTCATTCTTGATCAATTTAATTCATATATCATTATCATATCATGCACCTAATTTATATTAATCCCAACTTAGAAATTCTTTTTAGCCGGCCACTACATGGGAATTTGAACACTTATGAAAATTGCCTTTCCCTGCTTGGTCGATTATTACTATATGGTATTTTAGTTTGATTTAACAATTCTCTCTCTCTCTCTCTCTTACTATATCCATCTTTGCCAAAACTCCCTTGGACATATTCCTCTTGAATTGATTAAAATCCCCATTCAAACTTTGAATAGTTTCCCTTAAGTGAATTCCCTCCTTAGACGACCCATTAAATCCCTTAAATCAAATTCAATTTATTACCAAATATACTTTCCTTCTTTTCCTCTCATGGGCTGAAATTACTAGGGATGAAATCTTTGATAATTTGATTAAAATTATGAAATCCTAATCAAATCTTTTCCAGAACAAATTTCTCTCCAATATCTTCATGCTTGGCCGACACCTTACCTTTTTCTTTTCCATTTGAAGTGGTCTTAAATCTAAGGAAAAGATTCTTCTTACCTCTTCTTCACTAGGCCAATCTCTTGCTACATAATTATTGGAGACTTTCTTATGATTGAGGTGCTAAAACACTCTTTACATTCTTCTTCTTCCCTTGGCCGAAAATCTCACTTGAAGATAGCTTAGGAAAACTTGAATGGGTGAAACAGCCCTTGGTCGAAAGTTTAAAGTCTATTACTTATTCTCCAAGGTGCAAAACTCTTCATCTCACCTTATTTCTTTTCTTGGCCAATCTATGTGATCATGGTTTTCAGGAAGAAAAGTTTTTGCGATTGAAGATTTCATCTTGGCTAATATATTTGAATTAATTGGTAAGGTTTTGTTTTAAAGTTCTCTTCCTCTCCTTCATTTTCATATAAGTTTAAGTGGAAGATGCTTTGTGTTTGATTTCAAGTTACATTCAAGTGATTTGCAAGCTTACAATTACAAATCCTTTTCTATCTCTTGCATACTACCATGTTCTAGTGAAAGATCTTAAGTGAACTTTTGTCTTGAGTTTTATAGAAACTTGCTTATTGCATATCATAAGATTAAATATATTATTTATTTTAGTTTATCATTCATCTATTGTGTTGTGTTTTAAATTGTTAATTCAAATCATTTTGAATCCAAGTTTTCATATCTTTAAATTAAATCAAACTTCTTTAAGATCTACTTGTATTTAATATTTCATTGAAGGTCTTACATTAACTTCAATCTTAATTAATATTTAAGTGAGCTCTCTTTGTTTTAAATTACTTAGCTTAATATTGATATAGTTAGGTCATGAGTGCAAAATATTTTTAAAATGAGAGTTAGATCTTTGTATCTTTTCTCTTCATTGTTCTTATTCTTTGTTGGGGTTGTACTTGCCCATATAAGAAAGTATGGTGTTGGGTTGTACTTTCCCATGAAAAAGAGTATGGATGATTTGCTATAATCTCAACTTTGACTTAGTGAATTCCTAGCTTGGGTTGCTAGAATTGGAAGTAGGCCAAATTTTAGGGTTTGGCCGAACCACTTAAAAATCTCTGTATTCTCTTTTACTTTTTCTACACCTTTACTTTTCTACAAAGCATTGGTCATTATTATTGTGAATCATTAAAAATATAATCATTCATAATTAACCTTTCTACAAAGCATTCAAATTAACTTTTAATTTGAAATTACTTTAAAAACCCAATTCACTTCCCTCCCCCGGTTCTTTGGTGCCATAACTTCATAACAGTACTCACCATAGATGGCAATCAAGGTAGAAGCACTTACTGACTTCCTTATAAACTTCAATAACTCGCAACATGCCTTAATTATCCTAGAACTGTTATGGCATTTATATGTGGATGGATCATTTATAGGAATCAAATTCACCAAATTAGTAAGATTTAAATTTAGAGTAACCAACAATCAGTTAAAGCATGAAGCCTAACTCATTGGACTAAACTTTACGTAATGTTTAATACCAACATATCATAACTTATTCAGATTCACAACTTATGGTGAATTAAATCAATAGAGATTACAAAGTGTGATACAAAATTTTATAGGAATATCTATATAAAGTCAAAGCAAAGATAAGGAATCTTGAATACCTCAAGATGAAAATAATCTCAAGGGATGAGAACCAACTTATATACCTACTATCCACAATAAGTGAACTTGGAGAACAACACATCTTTGAACTCACCTAATAGAGAATAGAAGAAACAAAATATATGCAAATAATCATTGAAAGTTCACCTAGCTTGGTTGATCCCTTCAGAAAGTATTTGTGGACTGAGAATCTTGAAAAAGACACTAAAGACTAATAGAAGGTTCAAAATCAAAGCCATCCAATATGTTATAATCAATGGTGAGTTGCTTTAAAGGTTGGTCACCTCACTGAACTTGAGCTATGTCCAAGAAATCGAATAAGAGTAGATACTTAGCAATGTATATTAGACAAAATGTGGAAGTCACTTTGTAGGAAGAACACTCTCCCATCATATCATAAGTTAAAGGATATGACTGGACCACTTTGATAAAAAATTGTTAAAGATTTTTCTATAATATGTAAGTAATGCTAGAAATTTGATCTTATGCAGTTTTAAGCACCATAGTATCTACAACCCATCACGTGTCCTTGGTCATTCATACTATGGGGGATGAGCTTGTTAGGCCCCTTACCAATCACAAACGAGCAAAGAAAATTCATACTTGCCATGATTGACTACTTCATCAAGTGAATTGAAGCAAAATTGATTGCCAAGATAACTGTCTAAGTAATCTAAAATTTTATTTGGACTAACATTATCTATAAGTGTGGTCTATCTATATCGATCACATGGATAATAGCCCCCTAATTTACTGACAAGAAAATAATGAGTTATATATTCGCAAGGAATCTACCCCAAATTTACTTTAGTTCATCGCCTATAAATTAATGGTCAGGTAGAAGCAAAAAATAAGATGATCTTCAATAATACAAGTGCACGGTAGAAATGCCCGTTAAAGCTAAAATGAATTAAACTTACTCACTTTTAACTAATTAACCCATGAAATAATTGAGCCTTGCACACACTTAAGTTTTTAGGAAAATGGGAAATGCACCTTGTAAATCACACAACAGTACTTGAAGTGGATAAGAATAAGTTGATAACTATTGACCTCACTTTTGGAGTGAGTTCTCAATCTCCCCATCTTAGATTTAGGAGTCATCTAGACACTAAGACTTCCTTAGTCATAAAACACTTCTAGCACTTAGGTGAACACTTAACCTAATCCTATAGAATTAGAAGGCATAGAATGAGGCTATGCCTTAGGACTTAGGGAGATCTGTCTACCCTATAGCCTAAAGCTAATCCATGTTCACATTCTTAAGCCATAACCTAACCTCAAATTCAATTCAAATACCAATTATAAACCCAAATCCAAATCCAAATCAAATGATTAAAATCTATAACCAATTCCAAACCAAATCAAATCAAATCAACCCTTTCTAAGCCCTATGACTTTATTCTATGGACTTACCCTTAATCAAATTCAAATCAAGCCAAACTTAATTGATTTTCTCAAATATCAATTCAACCCTTGAATCACTCTAACAAACATACAATCAAACTCAATTCTAAATATAATCAAGATCCAAATCAAATCATACCTAAGCCATGTGAATCAACTTTCATGAGCTTAGCCAAATCTTAATCTAAATCAATCCAAAACTAATTGATTTTCTCATAATCAATTTATATCTTCAATTATCTTCCCAAATATAAATCAAATCTACATTCAAATCATCAAAACTAAATCAAACTATTCCTCTTTAAGATCCTTTGAGCTCACTTCATAAACTTAGCCAAATTCCTTCATTCCAATACCCAAATTCAAATGATTTTCTCATGAATAAATCATACTTTCAATCATATTCATAAATATAAATCAAATATATAATAATCAAGCCAAATCAAAATCAACCCAAGTTAAACCTAACTTAACCCTTTTGACTTTAAATATTCAAATGAACCAAAACCCATTTGAACCTAAACCAATTAAAATTGAATTTATATATCAATCCCAAATCAATATATAAAATCAACTATATCAAACTCAACTCAAAATCAGGCAAACTAAACCCAATTGGTCCACTTGACCCAAAGTGTCAATTTGACCTATTTGAGCCAAGTTCCAATCCTACCCAAATTGGATTGAACAAAGCTTACCAAAACCCCCCATCATGATTATTGATCACCCTAGGTTGATCAATTATCATAAATTGGGTCAAACCAAGTCAAATTAGTCCTTTAACCAAGCCAACCCCTTAACCCATATGAACCTATACTAGCCAAATTGCATTCTAAGACAAATTGATTGAAACCAATGATTCATGCTAACCCAAAATCAATACTTGAACATGACTTGACCTTCAATTGAGCCAAACCCAACCCAATTGGCCCTCTTGACCCAAGTTGACCCAATTTGACCTACATGGCCAAAATTAGTCAAATTAAAATCTAAATAAAATTGATCGCAACCAATGGCTCAGGTTCATTCCAAATTGATTGTTGAACTTAACCAAAGCATCAATTGAGCCTAATTGACCCACTAGACCCGAATGACCTATTGAACCTAACTAGACCTAAAGGGTCAAACCAACCTAAAACCTAATCAAATCCAAATTAAACTCAACCAAAGCCCACAACATACTCCAAATGATCAACCAAACTAAAACCAAGCCATGACTCAAGCCAATATGGTCAATTGGGTCAAATTGGTCAACTTTACCCATTTGACCCAAATGAACTGAAATGAGCCAAAACCAAATCTAAACCAAATTGAACCAAACCAATGACACCAATACATCCCAAATGATCATATCAACTTGACCCAACCCTTAGTTTGACCCAATTTAACCAATTGGCCAATCTAACATGATTTGACCTAATTTGACCTAAATGGGTCAAATTGAGCTAAATCAAACCAAATGGACACCAAATGACATAAAATTTGGCCCAACCCAATTTTGAATCATTCCAAATTTGGCCAAATCAAATTAAATTCCAAATGACCATTCTACCCTTGGGTTAGGGTATCACATGAGACAAATCACCCATGTAGGAGGTCATTTCCATTCCTTGGCCACTTGGCACTCTCCCATTAGTCCACCTAGGCTCCTAGGACATTGTCCAACCTGACTCAAAGGTGGTTGGGTCTGCCATGACCCAGGGGGAGGTGAAATCACCTCACCTCCCCCATTGGTGCACTTGAAACACCAAGGACACCCACTACCCTCCTTGGCAGCCACCTCCTCAGCTTCACCCAACCGAATTGAGCCAACTCCTCACCTCCAAGCCACCCATGACTCCCTGAGGTGGCCAGATGATCACAAACATCCAAACTCAGCACGTCCATTTGATCCAAGGGATGGGAGTATACACCCCCTCATTCCACTAAAACACACATAAATTCATTCCCTATAGCCCTAGCTACGCAAGATGAGCAGCCAGAGACATTTTCCAAGGACCTAAGCTCATTCTTCAATCCCTAATCTCAGTTTTCTTCAAGCCAAAATAGGGCACCCTATCATTCACTCCCATTTGATCAAGGCTCAACCAAGGTGCCATTAACTTTACACACACTATCCTTAGAGGTAGTTGAGCAAGAATGAATTGTTCCCCAAGCTTCTTGATGACCGGAGGGTGGATTTTGATCAACGCTGACCACCAATGCTTCGGGTATTGGCCTTCTAAGAAAACCACCTCAAATTGGAGCTCATGTTGATCAGTAGAGCATCATTTCCACTAGAGGAAGCTTCCTCAATCGAGATTTCCACTAGTCTTGAGCTTTAGTGAGGTATGCCCTTGAAACGATCCTTTGTATGAAAATTGGTTGGAGCTTTTTGAAGAAAACTTTCATCTCGTGTGATCTTAGCCGTTGGATACACTTAGAACATTTGCACGAAGGCGTGGGATCTGTTTGACTCAATCTGAGTTTGGGTGAGCTCGGATCATGTGAGCAATGGCAGACGGACTCCGTTCCCCCTTGCTCACATGATGATAGATCACACACTATATGTTTCGCATGATCGAAACATATGATCATGATTAGATTTGATAGATTGATCTATTTTAATCCTTTTGCACCATGAGATTAATCATATCCGTTCGATCTTAGATTGGATGGCTCATGAGAAAGTTCATCCGCCGTCGCCATGCAAGTGCTGACTAGGATTATGTTTAAATAACCAATCTTGCAGTGCCATGTGGAAAGCATGTCGCGCCAGTGTGCCACATGGCGCCGATGGAATTAGAGGTAAATTAGGCCTAATTAATGTGTTTAAATGGCTGAAACTTCTAAAAATCATAACTAATTATAGAAAAATCTAAAACATATAATTAAATACATATTTTAAAGGTATTTCAGAGGATAATTTCTTAAAAATATTCTTAATTAATTTTGAATAGAAATTAGGGCTTAGTTAAAGTTTAATTACAAAATTAACTAACTTAATTATCCTTTAATGGGATGACCTCTACCTCCCATGATTTTCTTGGGATTTATTGCTTAGTTAATTAGGGAAATTAACTAAGCAAGCTTTAATTACTCTCTTAAGTTAATTAATCCCATGAATAGTAATAAATTGATTAATTAAGTTCATTAATCACTATCCAACAGTGAATGAACTAAGGAATAGGGTTGGGACCTCTTTCTTAACCTATGCCCCTAAGTTCATTTCTCTTTTTCAAAAATCAAATTAATTAAAGCTTAATTAATTAAACTACTTAATTAGTTAAACTGAAACCATAATCACATCAAAACTTAATTAATTAAGTCTTGGGTAGACCCTTAGGTGTTCAACAACCTAAGGAAATCCATAGGAAATTATAATTAACTCACATGTGTGGGAGACTTATAAGAGTACTTAATTAAGTTCCTTAGCTTAATTAATCATTAATTGTGAGCTAATTACATTAGGCCCATTTCCTTTCTTAGGATCATTGCAAATTATATTTCCAATGCATGTCTATATCATGTTGGCTCATAATTATTTGGGTAATTATGCTAAAGTGGCATAGGTAAGGGTTAATTAATGAATTTACTGCATATCACAACTTAATTAATCCATAAAATTAACTTAATCATATTTAATAAAACCAAATGAATTAACAAACATGGGAATGGGTTAGGACTAGCAAACATTTCCTCACATCCTCAAATCAAATCAAAACATGAAATTAAAAAAAACACTAAAGAAGCTTTGGTTTGCTTTAAATGGTTTTATTTGATATGATTATACTTAGGAATTAATTTGATCAAATGAAATCATGTGTTTATGTTCATTTATTCCTTACAATCATGTTAAATGTTGTATGTAATTTGAAATCATACATTCATCTTTTCAAAGTTAATTAAATTAAATGGTTTTCTTTTATATGAACTTGTATGTATTGGATTAATTGATGATATATGTGGATATTATCATTAATAAATTCAAAAAAAATTTTCTAAAGTTTAAAAATAAGTTACATTGATTAGAGTGATAGTAGTTATAAACATATATAGGTTTGCATGTGCTTATAGCTTAGGTATGTAAAGTAAAGCTTTCTTTTCCTTAATTCATATGTAGTTTTACATGTAGGTATAGTCTAGACATCTCGAGAATATGAGGCTTTAGGTAACCCCAAAGAGGTTATTTGATTACCTCACTTCCCTAGTTAATAGCAACACATACTTATTTGATTTCATTTACATGTGTTTCAACATTAAAATTTGGATACTACTTCAATCCACATGCCTAAATATTTTATTCAAATAAAAATACAATCTTTGCATGGTTTTCCTTCCTTTATTTATGTATACATCCATATGTATTTGAGAAAAATAAGTGTTTAGTTTGGACATTCTGGGAATATGAGACTTTAAGTAACCACAAGGAGGACATTTGATTACCTCACTTCCCTGGTTAACAATGGCACATACTTGCTTATATTTCTTATACATGTGTGTGTGTATTTAATTATGGAATTAGAACCCTTTTCTTTTATTAAGGATACATGCATTCTATAATCAGCTATATGATTAGTATGTGTTACATATAAGTTAATTCTCTCTTTCCCATGATTCATGCATACAAATTTACATGTGTTTGAAGGTAAATAGGTTTACAGTTGGGAATATGAGGCTTTAGTTAGCCCTAAAGAAGTCATTTGACTACCTCACTTCCCTAGTAACAATGACACATACCTATTTATTCCATCCTATGTATTTTTGCATAATAATTTTGATAGATCATTAAACTAATATGATTAAATAATTCAATCATATAAATGAATATAAACTTCAAATACACATCTACATTCATTATATAAGTATGTTAAAATGTTTTGCATGGATAGATACCCTTAGGATTAAATCATATGCATGTTACATGTGATGGAAAGGAATGATTTAGCATGTGTCATGTGATAGTAATTCAATTAGATTAATCTTAAGATGCCTTTCACATTGAATAGAGTAATTTAAAGTGAGCCTAAACTTAGGATTCATTTTAAAATGTGTAATAAGCCATTCACTAAAGAGAACTAAATCAAATTAATATGCTTTAGAAGTAGCTTAATTTAGGGATGAAAGAGGAAAATCTTCTTTTCTTCTCTTTATAACAGTTGCTAAATGTAATCATATGAAACAAAAGAAAACACAAATTAAAATTCTCAAATAAATTAAACAACTTTAAGTGAAATCAAACCTTTCATGTTAAGTTAAATCCTTCTAAACTTAGACAAATCATAACTCTATTGATTAGTAAGACATACTACACAAGCCTTAACACACACCTTAGAATTAAGTCACCACTTATAGTCCTAAGTTAGGATGGTGTATGTCTAGCGTATGTTTTATTTTGTGAGTAATGTTTTAGACTAGATGTTAAGGCGTATGCTTCGTAGACTAGATGGTAGACCAATATTAACCTAATCATATTTTTTGCATGGGATTGTGCTTAAGGGGATGCTTAAAATAAATATAAATGCTCTCTTTACAGATTGCTTGAACCCTAAGTATAATCCAAGTTAGGTCATATGGGCTTGGTTACCCATGTGCAGGGTGCTAAGTCTAAATTATATATATAACTTCTTGGGATTGTATGTGTGTTTAGTTAACCTCTATTTTGCAGGTGTAGTTAGATTTACTTTTCCTATTTTCAATGTATTTTTGCATTAGGAATTAGGATTAGTGCTATGGGAGATTAGGATGAGCAGTGGCTAGAAGGATTTATCCTGGGAGGCCTTGTGATGCCTTTGAAGAAAGCACATACAAATCAAAAAAAAAGAAGAAAGAAGATATAAAGAAATGAAGGAAAGAAGATCCTCATAGCATTTTATAAATTATAATTATTCTTTCATATTTCAGGTTGTATAAGGGTAGAACTTGGTTACCCATCTTTTTTTTTGGGCTGTATGGCGGTACCCAACCACACCGGCCTCATATTCTTTTGTGCTATTTTATAAAATGTTTGATTATTTGTTTAGATTATGCACTAAAAATGGCATACTTTTCTTAGTTTCTTAAATGAATGATGCTTTAATGTGTGGCCTGGATATGATTAGGCTCTTAGGATAAAAAATAAATTTTCTACCCAAGTAATCACTCATAACTAAATTTTTTTAAAACTCATAACTTCACAATAAACCCTAGGATATAAATCAAGATAACTAAAAGACTCAACAACCCCTTAGCGGAATGATTGAATATTTCACAATATGCATATCATATTATTTCACTCTTGAAGATAGGGTATTTCCATCCTTGCATGATAGGGGAATGCTTGACTTGTAAGGGCATCCCTTGTGTTGAAAATACCCTTTCTCATTGATTTAGTCAACAATATTATTTCATTATGCTTGAAGGCATCAAAATCCTAAAGTCTTTGTCCAAATGAAGTGTCAAAAATTAAATAAGACTTGAAAAGATTTTTTTTTGCATTAGATTAAGTCATTACTCATACACTCATGCTCTAGTCTCATAGGGTGTGGGTTTAAAGACTTTAGTCTCTTTTATAAATAATTAATAGCCTGACTATCTTATAATTTCATATGACTAGACTATATGGTTTTAAAATCATAGGAGTTAGCATGCCACTCTGGCGGTTGTAAGACTAGTGGGTGGTTTATCCTCTTTTATGGAGATAAATATTATGCCCATCTTTGCTTAGATTCAGATTACACTTTAGCTTATGCTAAAGCTCTCTAGATTTAGGGTCTAAGGTTGCTGTTTTCTTTGGGCTACAAGCATAAATCCTCACCTCTTAGGCATCTCCATAACCCTGTGTTGATGGATTATAAGCCCTAATAATCTAATAAAATTCAATTCAAAACATATAAGTCTCTTCACTTTCAAACATATAAAGCCAATTATAGGATAAATTGAAATACTCACTAGGCTTCCTAGTATCATAAGCATTCCATACTCATCTCTTTCGGCTTCTGAAGTAACTCTCTCCATTTGATCTATCCCAATTGATTTTCCAAATATATCCAACCCTTTGATAGTCTAACTTTAAAATCTTTGGAGAACCTAATTGTCAACTTTAATCAAGAGTTTTCTTACAGAATTTCATTTCCTAAGATGTAATTAACTATGGAGGCTTGCATCCATAGGGAATGTTAGAGCTTGATTTTATATCAACCCTGCTTTATTCATCCATGTAAAGCAGGGGAAACATCTCTGGTATATTCGAGGACCCATCATGCCTTAGGAGTCCTTATTAGGTAATTAGGTCCATTGAAGGGTGATGCCTCTATCTTTCCAGATAGTATGTCATACCTCAATGTTGTCATCACTTTTAAATCCCCATGATCTTGCTGGTGTCCTCCTATACATCCAAAAATAAACACCACAGATTTTTCTAGTGCCTCCATTGGGGACTGTTCCTCTCTCCATCTTTACTAGACAATTATTGTCTCTAAGCATCGATAGTGGACTTATATTTTATATAATCCCAAGACTATTTTTCTTTCCATTCGCACTTAGCTTATTTCATCCTTAAGCAAAACTAGCCAACATCCTTAAGGTTTTAGGACCTCACTCCATATAGGTCTTGAAACCCATATTAGGTCCCCCAATAGATAAATAATAAATTAACTAATGAAAGGAGATGACTAAACTTAGAACCTTTTTACCACTAGCTTGATGAGGCAAGGTTCATCCCATATTCAAGAAAGTTTCAATTAAATTCAAACTAAATAAGTAAAGTCTTTTGCAAAATTTTCCAAAAACACACTTTCTAAATAAAATCATTTTTGAAATGCACTTCACATTACATAAGATTTGCAAAATATAAAA
Organism: Cymbidium sinense; assembly: GCA_021442155.1. Lineage (NCBI taxonomy): Eukaryota > Viridiplantae > Streptophyta > Magnoliopsida > Asparagales > Orchidaceae > Cymbidium > Cymbidium sinense. The sequence goes on along the minus strand of CM038231.1, from coordinate 57,360,010 downwards.
TCTTCAAGTCTCTTTTTAAATATTAAAGATAATCAAGCCTCATTTAACTTACCTAAATTTGTTAAATGAGGATCTTTTTCAAAAATCAAAATCCAATATGCATCATCAAAATCCTTCTCAATGAATTTTCAAAAGCACATTTTTCAAAATAAAATCAATCAATCAACCAACTCCATTTAAAATATCCAAATTTGTTAAATGAGACTTCTTCAAAATATTCCAAACACAGTTTTCAAAAATTAACCAACTCCACTTAACATACATAAATTTGTTAAATGGAGTTCCATTTTTAAAATCAAAATAAAATAAAAAATTAATATATCATTGAACCTCACTTAACATACCCAAATTTGTTAAGTGAGAGTTCCCTCTTTTCGAAGCAACATCACACAAAAAATCAAAACATATTTGAACTCCATTTGACATACCCAAATTTGTCAAATGAGAGTTCCATTTTTTAAAATCAAAATAAATTGAACTTTATTTAACATACCTACATTTGTTAAATAGAGTTCCCCTTTTTCAATATCATGAAAATCGAAACACATTTGAATTCCATTTGACATGCCCAAATTTGCAAATAGGAACTCCATCATCAAATAATAGATAAAATAAATTAAACTCTATTTAACATACCCACATTTGTTAAATAAGAGTTTCCTTTTTTTAAATCAAAACAAAAATATCAAACACATTTGAACCCTACTTAACATACCTGAATTTGTTAAGTAAGGGTTTCATTTTTCAAATCAACCAAAATATCAATCACATTTGGGATTTTCTTAGCATACCTAATATTGTTAAGTAAAGATCCCATTTTCAAAATCAAATCAAAGATATGACAAACATCACTTCAAATAAAAATGCTTTCAAAAATTATTTTCGAACATACATTTGAATCTCATTTAGCATACCTAAATTTGCTATGTGAAGATTCTAAAATAAAATTTTCAAACAAAGGATAAAATAAGACATTCATCTCCAAAGTCTCTCCAAATGAATGAACCCCATCCAACATACCCAAATTTGTTGAATTTGGGTTCCAAATCAAGATCAAATTCTATGGAAAGTTATCTCCTCAAATTTCAAAATCTCTCCAATTTAATGAACCTCACTTAGCATACCTAAATTTGTTAAGTGTAGGTTCAAATTCCAAAATCAAAAATCATGATTGAAGGCAGATATTAAAGCAAAGGTCTGGTTCAATTCTATTTTAAATAAATGCAGAGATAGCAGTTTAGTCCTCTGTTGGCTTCTTTAGTCAATCTTTCATCATGTCTGCTTGAAAGATGATCTTTTCCTTCCCCTATGGTGTGGATTTGGCCTTAGATCAGACCATACTCACCAACACCATCACACATATTATTTAGTTTGGGCGTGAATTTGGGGTTGTTTGAGTCACCTGCAAGGGGCCATCCCTCATACCATCAATAAATAAGAGGTGGTAGGACAGAAGTCCCTCCTTCATTTTGATATCCCATCAAATTTTGAGTTTCCCTTACTAAAGAGGAAGGCTGTTGAAGTTCCCATGGTAGTGCCAGTATCAGTCCCATTTATTTTGGAGCTAGTTTTAGTTTGAGTTCCTACAGTTCCAGTTGTTATAGTGCCTATCATCCAGTATGTTATCACCCTTGCTGTAGTCCCCTCGCCTCCTTACTAGTCTCCCTCATTATGAAGGGGAAAGCTATCTTGGCCTTTGAGATAGTCTCCCCTACCTTTGAGGTAGGTTCTAGTTCTTATTTTGCTCACAGGATGCAACAATAAGAATAGGAAGATCAAGCAACATTATGAGCATAAGGCTAGGCAGGTCAAAGAGTCCTCTCACATTACTAATGAGGGTTCCCCACGTGAGATCTCTCCACTCTTCAGTAGTAGTAGGTTTCACCCCCTCTCAGCTTAGATGGAGAGGAATACTATAGGAGGATTGCTACATTGCCTCCACCATCAGCATAGTTTGAGGTACTAGCTAGAGAGAGGAGGAAACCCTATGCTGATCTACAATCAGTTCTTCATCAAGTCGGTAGAGCCCATGGACGCTTGGAGTCTAATGCATTATTTGATTTGATGACTATAATCTCTAGGAGTGTTAGGAATCAGATACATAGAGAGAAAGCCTCAGAGGCTAGAGTTGCAGCCCAAGCAGACAGAAAGGAGAGAAGGAGGTATGCCAAATAGTTGGCAACCTCCATTTTAGTAGATTTCCCTAATCGACGGGTTACCCGAGCCGATTATACTTATAGTATAGTTTTGATAGGCACTACTAGCTGGAGGAAGAGAGCTCTGGCGGAGAGGTAGTTGGTGTCTCCACTATGACATCGCTCCACTCATCGCCCGCCATCATCTTTTCAAGGTCCCCCTTCCACAGTCTCCACTAAAGTATAGAAACCTACATCTAGAAAGAGGACATCTCCATTGGTGATCCGACTACAACCTAAGGATCCCGCTCTATCTACTTCACTTATTGTGGTGAGGTTGAGCTATCCCATTCGACCTTTCACTTCAATAGTGGTGAAGAAGGAATGGTGACCTAAAAGCGTCATAGTCGCTCCACCACCATAATCAATAGTAGAGGAAGTAGGGAATACTAGTGCAGTCCCCATGGTAGTTGATCCTCCTAAGGAGAGTACTCTATCAGTAGCTTGTGTTCGATATATAGATTCAGATGAGCATAGTCTTACAATTAGCTATCAGTGAGTGTTTGTACCAGTTCAACCAGGCATAGTAGGAGATCATTCATTAGATGATATCCTAAAAGACTACTTTGCTGAGAAAAAAATAACTTCTTGGGAGTGATCATTCAGATCAAGAAGAGGGTAGAGTAGATTTTGACTCCAATGAGGATGACTTATTTGAGGATTCAGTAGAAATCCACATAGTCGATACTCGAGGATCCCTCCATAGAGACTATCAGAGTTAAGAAGGTGCTGTGATTGAGAAAGGTGACACCTCTCACTGGACCCAACACCTCCTTTAGCAGCTCAGGTAGAAGAATGAGTAGATCAACAAGATAGAGAAGAAGGTTGAGGATTTGTTAGCAGTAGATCTAGCACTCCAAAACTAAGCTCCAATTTCACAACCCAGTCCCATGGAGGTTGATTGGCCTGAACTTTTACATGTCTTAGATCCTCCCAAGAGTGCCTCTCCCATGGATCGGGACAGTGGAAGTTTACATAGGAAGGTTGTAGATAGTACCTCCGTGCATGAGAAAGACATCAAGCAGATAGCGGCGCAACAAGTGAGGGAAGTGTTGGCACATGCCCGGGGAGCTCATCCATTCCAAAGGGTATACCTTACCCAGAGGAATTTAATGTAGTTCAATACCCCAAGGGGTTCGTGCCACCATCCTTCAAAATTTTTGATGGCAGTGGGAAGCCACGCCAACATATGACATATTTCAGAGCCGGTTGTTGCAACGTCGGTGGCAGCGACACACTTCTCTTTTGCCTTTTTTGTCGATGTCGAGTGTTGTATTTGATTGGTATCGAACCCTTGATTTGGTGAAGACTTTTTTTTGAGTTGGAGCAACTCTTTGTCAAGAGATTTACTAGAGCCCAGCAAAGGTTAACTATAGGTGACCTCATTGTAGCAAAATGAAATCCTAATGAGTCCCTTATTGATTACATTCTCAGGTGGCATAACTTGAGTATGAATAGAGAACCACAACTGTTTGAACAGCATGCTATTGAAATTCTCCTCAAGAATATCCATGGCCTAGTTGTTTTCATGCTCAAGGGCTTCACAATCAAAACCTTTGAGAAATTAATCAATAAGATGGCTAGTCTATAAGAGAAAGCCAAATAGTTTCCTTTCCAAGATCAATCATCCAAACCCAAGCTACAGAAAGTGTTTGTGAAGAGGCCAAGGATAGTGGTGTCAGTGGACAAAAAGAAGCAACCTGCTAGAGTTCAGTTCGAGAGACCACGACCTCAACAGCCTTCTTTGCCACCTCCTCTTCAATCACCTCGGCCATCATACCGGACACCACAGCAGCCGCCACCACTGCCTCCATAACAGTACACTCAGTAGTAGTATTCATATCCACTGCCAGGTAGCTACTATCCACATACTCTTCTAGATAAATTAAACAAGCCCTATTCATTCAAGAGGGAGGTAGTCAAGAAGTTTTTTAAGAATCTCCTAAAGAAACCTGATTTTCAGCTACCAGAGGAAGTGGACAAAATCGATGATCCTAACTTTTTCTCCTACCACCGCATGTTAGGCCATGTCTTAAAGGATTGCATCACTTTCAAAGACTAGCTTGAGCACATCTACAAGTCGAGAGCCATTGTTATCTTTAAGGAATACTTGTTGGAATAACCATGTAGTTCTGTTAGAGTAATCCTTGGGGATACATGTGATCCTCTCAAGATAAAAGAATGTTGAGATATCTCCTTATCCCAAACCTCTAAAAATATTATCTCTAAGATCAAGACACTTTCCTTGCAAGTGCCTGAGGAAGCTCAAACCTCCAACATCAAGGAAGGTTTACAAGTTACCAAAGATAACTCAGAGAAGGTGGGAGCTCAGCAGCTGATGCAGTCCACACTTTCCTAGGATAGTCCAGTAGCGCAACTACCATCCAAGTCTAGCATTCCTTCCACTATTAAAGCTACTACCACTTCATCCAGCTCTTCTTCTACCAGCAGGAGCATTATATTTATGGATGAGGGCACTAAACCCTCTCGCTCTGATTACTTTACTTGATTTCTATCATGTATCTCCATCTAAAAATAAATCAATGAAGAAAGTAGATTCTACTTATATCTTGTCCACTTCTGATGCTCCTGATTTTATTCATGTTGAAAACTCTCCAAGTCTAAATAATAATAATAACTTTAGTAATTCCTATCCTTTCTTTTCTGATTCAGAATTGAACTTTTCTTTTCTGAGTCAATCAGGTTCACCCATTGAGATTGACTTAGAGTCGACTGACTCTGAGGGTCCCATAGGAGAAGCTGAAGGTATGCCCAATGAGCAAGTAGAACTTTACACCAACCCGTCACATAAAATCACTAAAGTCAACCTATGTAGTGGCAAAGTTCTTCCTCCTAGGGTAGCACCTCAGGATAAGGGTAAGCAAGTCATTGGTTTCAGTGAGCAGATAGCCCCTCCACAAGATGCTCCACCTATAGATATGCTTGTGGAGGACCAAGCGAAAGTTGATTACAATGTCCTAGCTCATCTTAGAAAGTTGTCAGCCAAGTTAAGCATATACGATGCCCTTATCTTATCCAAAGAGATGAGGGAATTTCTAATCAAGGCCTTACTTGATCATGAGATATGCTTAGCTTAGCTTACCGCTACTGAAGAGAAGACATGCCACTCAAAGGACATCTTAGGAGTTACATTTCATGATGAAGACTTACTTCTAGGGACGACCGACCACAACCATCCTCTTTACATTACAGTGAATGTTGGCAAATATAGACTATCTACAATTCTAGTTAACCAAGGTGCATCAGTCAACATTATAAGTCTAAGAACCCTTGCCAACTTGAGGATCAATATCTCCAAACTTTAAAAAGAAAGGATGATGTTGAGAGGATTCAATGAACAAGGTGAGAGGGCCTTAGCCTCCATAGTGTTGCCCTTGGAGATAAATGATTGGAAGTCTAAAGCTAAGTTTCATATTATTGAATCAGATACATCTTTCAATGCTTTGCTTGGGAGATCATGGATACATGAAAATAATACAGTTCCATCCTCTCTACATCAGTCTATGAAGTTTGTGAGAGGTGGGATCACCTACTATGTCAAAGAAGATCTCAAGCAATTTTTAGTTCACGAGGTCAGCATATATGAGGATACAGCCTACTAGCTCCTTCAAAACCAACAAGTCCATTCTTGCAAACTTGACCAAAGTTTAAAATAAATGAAAAGAAAAGAAAAAGGAAAAGAAAAAGAAAAAGAAAAAGAAAAGGAAAAAGAAAATGAAAAAGAAAAAAGTAAAGTCGAAAAAAGACTTGAGGAGGAAGTGAGCGACATTAAATTCCACCCATAGTTCGTTACTCCATTTGAACATATGGGTAGGATGACCCAACCTCCACTAGGTAGAGGAATGGGGCTATTTTAGAGCCAGTCTCAGGGGTGGAAAACCTTGTTATTGGCCACCCAATATGAGATATGTCCCAGCTACCAAGAGTACACCTGCTATCCATATAGACTTAGAATCTAGTTCAGAAGATGAGCCTTATATAGTTAGCATGCCAACCAGCTCTTTTGAGTGGCAGATTTCTTTGGAGGTGACACTTGAACCAGATAGAGATGAAGACCAGCCTCCAATGTAAAGCATAAGTGTATCCAAGTCTATATGTGAATGTTGACCTCACTTTTGGAGTGAGTTCTCAACTTCTCCATCTTAGACATAAGACTCCTCCAGACACTAAGAGTTCCTTAATCTTAAGGCACTTCTAATGATTAAGTGAACTCATAACCTAACCCTAGAGACTTAGAAGAGTTAGCCATAGGAATAGGTTATACCTTAGGGGTATTAGGAGGACTTGCCTACCCTATAGCTTAAACCCATTCCTTGCTTCCCTCCTTCAAACCAATCTAAATCAAATCTTAAATCAATTCCAACTCAATTGATTTTCTCAAATCGTAAATCAATTCCAAAATCCAAATTATAAATCAATTCCAAATCAAAATGATTGAAACCCATGATTGAATTCAAATCCCAAAATCTTTCCTAAGCCCTTTGATTTCATCTTATGGACTTTTCAAATCAAATCCAAATCACTCCAAACTCAAAAGATTTTCTCATAACCTTTATATTCTCATTTATATTCACAAATATAAATGAAATATAAATTTAAATAACCAAAACTAAATTCAAAACTCAAATTCAAATTCAACTTAAATCTAACTTATACTCTTTCAAGTTAAATCCTTGAACCTAGCCAAACCATCCTCAAATCAATCCAAATCCTTGGATTCTATCTTCAAATAATCACTTCTTCAATCACATGCCCAAATATAAACATAAACTATAATCATCAAACTAAAATCAAACTAACCCAAATTAAACCCATGCTCATCTTTTGAACATGAAATTGTCAAATGAACCAAAACCCATTTAACTCCAAATCACTTGCAATTAGATTTATATTTCAATCATAAGTTAATATGTGAGTTCAACCAAACTTGAATCAAGCCTTGAACAAGCCAATTGACTCATTTAGGCTCACTTGACCCAAAGTGACCTAAAGCACCTTTTTGAGCCAAGTTATAATCCAACCTAAATTAGATTGAACTAAGCCCATCAAAACCTCACATTATGAGCAACAACCATCCTAGGATGATCAGTCACTCAAACTGGATCAAACCAAGTCAAACCTAGCCTTTGACCAAGTCAACATTTAGCTTAAATGAAACCCAAACTAGCCAAAATTCACTACAAGCAAAATTGATTGAAATCATTATTCTAAACCAATCCATAATCAATGACTGAACATGACCAAGCCATCAATTGAGCCAAATCAAGCCTAATTGGCCACTTGACTAAGTTGACCCAAATTGACCTAAAAAGTCAAAATGGGTCAAATCTTGATCTAAGCTAAATTGATTGCAACCAATGGGTCAAATTCATTCTAAATCACTTGTTGAACTTAACCAAAACTTCAATTGACCAACTAGACCCAACCTAACCCAATTAACCATGAACCCAACTTGACCTAAAAGGTCAAATCAACTTGAAATCAAAACAAATCAAAATTGATTGAAACCAAAGCTAGCAATACATTTCAAATGATCAACCAAGCCTAAACCAATCAACAAATCTCACCCATTGATAAAAATGGCAAAACTACTCTTCACCGTTCGATCCAAGGAGGGGGAGATATACTCCCCCTCATTCCCACTCAAGCCACAAGCATTGATTTTGATGGACCCAAGGAGAGTGAGTTGAAGCTCCCCAAGCTTTTTCAAGCCCTTCCCAAGCTCCATTGATTTCTCCTTCTCGATTTTGCTCAAATCCAAAATACAGGAGGTCCATCCCAATCCCAATTCACTCAATTCTCCATCAAAACCAAATTAACCTTGCACACACCCTCAGTGGACCTCATCGAGCTCAACCAAGTTGTTTCCCAAGTCTCCAAGCGACAGGAAGCATCACCTTGATTGAAGCCATTTGCCATTGAAGGGGAGCTTGGTCAATCGAGCCATCCACTTCAAATCAAGATCTAATACCTTCAATAGGGCTTCACCTCTACTAGATGAAGCTACCTCCTTCGTTGGAATCACGAGTGATAGTCTCCAGCGAGGTAATTGCTCAAAATTGACTTTAGGATAAAAATTGCTTGGTCCTATTTGAAGGAAATTGTAATCCCATCAAATCTTGACTATTAAATACATTGATTGTGCTTCCCCGAAGGTGTGGGATGAGTTTGAACTCCATCCAAGCTTGGGTGAGCTTGGATCGAGTGATGATCGACGGATGGCATCCATCTCTTATAGCTCGAGAGAAGACAGATCACACACCATCCATTCCACGTGATTGGAACGGACACCCATGATTAGATTAAGATAGATCCCCTTCTCATTTAAGTCTAAACCACGGGATTAATCCCGCCATCGATCTTAGATCGATGACTCATGGAGAAAGCGCCATCGTCACCGACTCGGGAGGATGTGATAACTTAAATAACTTATCCCATCGCACCACGTGAAAAGCACGACACGTCAGCCGCCACGTGGCCCGACGGAATTAAGGGGTTAATTAGCTCTAATTAATTTAATTTTACTGATGAAACTTCCTAAATTCATAACTAATTATAGAATAATTCAAAAAAAAATGCAAACTCAAGCTCATTTTAAAGATAATTCAAAGGAGAATAATAAAAATTTAAAATCAATTGATTTTGAATAGTAATTTTCACTCAATTTGGGTTTTAATAGAAATGTAATTAAGCTAATTACTCCTTAATTGCTTCAACAATTAATTCTAAACTTCCTAAGGTTGATTTGTGAGATGACCTCTGCCTCTCATGATTTTCTTGGAATTTATTATTGGATTAATTAGGGAAATTTCTTATTTCATCCTTAATCCCTCCCTTAATTAATTAAATGATTAATTAACATATTAAATAGTGATAAATTCATTAGTTAAGATTGCTAATCATCATGAAATAGTGAATGGACTTATGGAATGAGATTAGGATTTATTTTCCAATCTTTTCCCGAAGTTTACTTCATTTGGATAAACACTTATTAATTTGAAAGTTGATTAATGGCTTAATCACTTCATTAATTAGTTCAATTAATCAAACTCAAAACTAAATCACTCTAGAACTTAATCACTTAATTCTTGGGTAGATTCTTAGCTGTTCAATAACCTAAGAGGATTTTTAAAGGAAATTATAATCAAACTACATGTGTAGGATGGTTCAGAAAGTACTTAATTAAACCCTTTAGCTTAATTAACCAATAATTGTGAGCCAATTGTATTATGTCCCTTTATTTCTTAGGTGCATTGCAATTTAATTACATGTGATTGCATATCATATGTTGGCTCATAATTGTTTGGTTAATTATGTTAAAGTGGTGTAGGTAAGGGGTAATTAATGGATTTAATTCATACCTTAACCTAAACAAAACTTAAAATCAACCTAATTGTTCTAAAATTAAACTAAACCAATTCACATATGGGGGAAATGGGTTAGCACTAGCAAATCTTTCTCACATTTTTTAAGTCAAATCAAATCCAAAAAAAATAAAAATCTCCTTAAGGAATTTTGATTCATTTTAAATAATCCTGTTTTATATGATTATCCTTAGGAAGTAATTAGGGTGAATGAAGTCATGTGCTTACATCGCTTTATTTCTTTCCAAGTATGCTAAATATTATTTTTCATATGAAATCAGGCAATCATATCTTTTGAAAAATCAATTAAATAAAATGTTTTCTTTTATGTCAAATTGCATGTTTTGGCTAAAGTTAAGAATATGAGTGGCTATTCTTACTATTAAACCAAAAATTATTTTCAAAAACCTATAAATCAAAGATTATGAATGAAGTGATGCTACTTATAAGTACTTATAAGCTTGCATATGATTATAACATAAGATGTGTTTTTGTGTTGTTTTCATCTCTTCTCTTAACATGGACTTGCATAGAATTTGCAAAGTGTATAGTTCTTTTGAAAAGAACATAACACTTGCTTAAATCTATTCCTATGTACTCCTATGTTATGACTAAAGAAGGATCCTCACATTACAAATGTAAATTATACAGCCAAATCAAACACAAAAATATTTTTTCATGATTCTTTATCCATTTGATCCTTTTTTGTACATTTATATGTATTTAAGAAAAGTGGTATATTAGTCTGGACATCCCAGAGCTATGAGGTTTTAAGTAGCCCTAAGTAGATCTTGTACCTTATGCCCCTGGTGTAGAAAATAATGGCATCATACTATGTCTTTTATACATGTGGATGTGCATTTTATTAATGGATGAGAAATCTCCCTTTTCTACATAATAAAAACATGCATCAATGGAGCATCCAAATTTTAAAATCATATCTCTTAGCATTCATCACCAAAGTGTGCTAAAATTTGCATTGCATGTATAGGTATGCTTAAGATCATTCATATGCATGGTATACATGGTGGAAAGAAATACATGATTGTGTGTCATATGGTAGTAATCCACCATAATTAATCTTAAGATATCTTTCTTATTGAATAGGGCTATTTAGAGCAAATCTAAACTTAAGATTAATTAAAACACATAATAAAATATTTACTAAAGAAAAATCATTAATGAATTTACCTTAGAAATTCTTTAAGGTAGAGATGAAAGAGAAGTTCTCTTCTCTTTTCTCTCTTCATAACATTTAGTAACTAAGTATAGGTTCATTCAAACCAAATCAAATCACCTACTAAAATTGACAAATCAACTAAATCACTTAAAATGAAACCACCCTCTAAATTGAATCCTTCACACTTAGAAAATTCCAACCTTAAAGCTTAGCTAAGACATGCCACATAAGCCTTAAATGGTACACACATTAGGCTAAGTCACCAATTCAAGCTCTATGTTAGGTCCGTGCATGGTTTGATGCATGTTTTTATTTTATGATGTAATATTTTTAGACTGTATGTTAGGGTGTATGTGTGTAGTTTAGATGTTAGGCCGATCTTAGCCTAATCATGTCTTCTGTAGTGTGTTATGCTCAAGGGGTGCTGTAATAAAAAATATAAATGCTTTTACTGTGCAAATTGCTTATACCCCTGAGCGTAACCCAAATAAGGACAAGTGGACTTGGTTACCCATGTGTGAGGTGCTAAGTCAAAATTATTTATACAACTGCTTGGGTTATGTGGTATGTTTAGCTAATCTCTATTTTACAGGTTTAGTTAGATTTATCTTTCCCATTTTAATGTAAATTTTGCAATTAAGATTTGGAATGAATGTTATGGGAGAAATTAGGATGAACATTAGATATAAGACCATGTATTATGTATCATGTGAAGCCTTGGAGCAAACTATATCCCAAGTAAAATTAAAAGAAAGAAAGAAATGGAGCAAAATCAAAATGAAGAAATAAAGAAAGAAAGAAATGAAGAAATGAAGAATGAAGGACCCCATAACCTGAATTTCATTTTAATTATAATTATTCATTTGTAGTCCAAGTTGTATAAGGGTGGAGTTCGGCTACCCACATTTCTTTTCAGGTTGTGCGGTGGAGCCCAACCACATCAACCTCTTATTATTTTACGCTAATTTTATAAATTGATTGATGTTTTTTTATGATTATGCAATTAGGATGACATGATTTTTCTAGTTTTTAATTGCTTGATGGTTGTTGAATGGCCTGGATGCGATTAGACTCTTAGAGAAAAATAAATTTTCTATCCAATTAATCAACTCAAAATTAAACTAAACAACTCATAACCTCACTTAAAGCCAAGGACCTAAATCAAGATAATAAAGATTTAGGAACCCCTTAGCTGGATATTATATATCTCACATCATGCATAAATCATAATGCTTCACTCTTGCTAATGGAGGGCTTCCACCTTTGCTAGAAAAAATGGCTTGACCTTTGAGAGCCATGGTGGAAACACATCTCCTTCTTTCTGATTTTGGCCCATGACCAATCTTCTCATACATTAGGCATATGAAATCCCATAACCTGTGTCAAATAAAAATATCCAAAAATAAAAATAAAACTTAACAAAACTTGGATTAGAAAAAGTCATTTATTCATGCCCTTCATGATCTAGTCTCTTAGGGAGTGTGTTTAAGGGCTTAGTCTCCTTTCTAAACTAGCAATAGCTTAGCCATCTTACAAAGCATAAGACTTGCCTGCATGTATTTAAAATCATAGGAGGAGTTATTGCGTTCACAAGCAGTGGTTTATTCTCTCTTGTGGAGAACCATATAAATTATTTTCCTTAGATTTAGGTCATGCTCACCAAAGCTCCCTAGATTTAGATCCAAGGTTGTTGTTTCCTTGTGCTACAAGCATACCTCTTAGTGCATTTCATGATCTTGTGTTGTGGAATTGCCTAGATTTTAATAAAAATTCAACTCAAATAAATTCTCTCAAAATATAAGCCCAACCATAGATAGTTTGGGATGCTCACGGTTCTAGTATCATGAGTATCCCTCATTTATCTCCCTTTGGTTTCAATAATAACTCCATTCTTTTGGTCAATCTCACTTGATTTTATAAAAATAATTAATTTGTTGATAGTCCTACCTTTGAAATCTTTGGAGACAATGGTCATTTACCTTAATCAAGATTATTCTTAAGGAATCTCATTCCTTAGGATGTAATTAACTATGGGGGCTTGCCTCCATAGGAAACTTAACAAACCTAGTTTAAATAAACCCTACTTTACTTTTTCATGTAAAGTAGGGGAAAGATCTCTGGTACATTCAAAGATCCATTGTCCTTAGGAGTCATTATTAGGTGATTAGGTCCATTGTAGGATGGTGACTTCTGTCTCTCGAGATAGTACATCATTCCTCAATGTCACACCCGCTCACCCTAAGGAGTACATCTGCGGATCTATGTGGTGTCCCAACAACATTTTCAAATTCCAAATTTGAAAATAAAAAATACACCACAGTGAGATAGTTAGACATCATCTGTGAACCTTAGCTCTAACCCCACTTTTCTCATTAAAAGTTGAGGGTTTGGTAGTTAAGGAAGCTCATAAATCATCCATAGATGTGAAGACTCAGAGGTTCTTTATGGGAGCTTCATCCTCAAGTCATGAAGTTGATGTAGAACCTGAGGATGATTTCTATAGAGATTTAATATAATTACCATTTGATTGGCACTCTCCTTGTGCTCATAATTTAGCAAAGAAAGGGTTAATCCCACACACTTGGTCAAAGCACTAGTCAAACTATTTCAAAAAAATATGGTACTCTCCAAGTGTTTGTGGTGTGGAGGCAAGCTTCCATAGTTAATCCCTAAGAATACTCTCGATTAAAGTAGACAATCATCATCTTCAAAGATTTCAAGGTTAAGACTATCAAAGGATTGGTTGTATTCGAAAAATCAATTAGGAAAGTTCAAGGAAAAGACTTATTTTTGGAGTCCAAAGGTGGGAAGTAGGGAATGCTCATGATACTATGAAGCCTAGTGAGCATTCCAATCTATCCTATAATTGGCATTTATATATTTGAAATTGAAAAGAATTATAAATTTTGAGTTGAAATTTTATTAGATTACTAGGGCTTATAATCAGACAACACAAGATTGTGAAGATGTCTAAGAGGTGAGGATTTATGCCAAAGAAATAGCAACCTCATATTCTAAATCTAGGGAGCTTTAGCATAAGTTAAAGCATGACCTAAATCTAAGCGAAGATAGGCATAATGGTTTATCTCCATAAGAGAGAATAAAACCGGACTACTGGCTTACAACCGCTTGGACCAAGACCTAACCCTTCCATTACATGGTCAGCAATACGTAATAGAAAATTGCAAGATAGTTGGGCTATTATTTATTTAAAAAGAGACTAAAGTCCTTAAATTCACTCACTAAGAGAATAGGGCATAAGTGTTATGGATAATGACTTATCTTGATGCAAAATCTTTTCAAATTTTATTTTATTTTTTGACACTTCATTTGGACAAAGGCATTAAGATTTTGATGCTTACATGCATGATGAAATAAGATTGTTGGCTAAATCAGTGAGAAAGGGGTGTTTTCTAATACAAGGGATGCCCTCACAAGTCAAGTATTCCCCTATCATGCAAGGATGGAAATCCCCTATTTTCAAGAGCGAAACAATATGATATGCATGTTGTGAAACATTCAACTATGCAACTAAGGGGCTGCTAAATCTTTTAATTATCTTGATTTATATCCTAGGCTTTATGGTGAGGTTATGACTTGTAGAAAGTTTTAATTATGAGTGATTACTTAGGTAGAAAATTTATTTTATCCAAAGTGTCTAATCGTATCTAGGCCACACATTAAAGCATCAATCATTTAAGAAACTAAGAAAATCATGCCATTTTTTATGTGTAGATTAAACAAATCATCAAACAATTTATAAAATAGCACAAAAGAATAAGAGGCTGGTGAAGTCAGGTACCATCATACAACTTAAAAAAGAAAAGATGGGTAGCTGAGCTCTACCCTTATACAACCTAGAATATGAAAGAATAATTACAATTATATTAAATGATATGGGGGCCTTCTTTCCTTAATTTCTTCATATCTTCTTTCTTCCTTCTCTGGATTTGGATGTGCTTGCTTCAAAGGCATCACAGGGCCTCCCAAGATAAAGTCTTCTAGCCACTACCCATCCTAATCCCCCATAATATTAATCTTAATTCTTAATGCAAAAATACATTGAAAATAAGAAAAGTAAATCTAACTACACATACAAAATAAGTGTTAGCTAAACACACATACAATCCCAAGCTATAATGTATATAATTTAGACTTATCACCATGCACATGGGTAACCAAGCCCACCAGTCCTAACTTGGATTATGCTTAGGGGCTTAAGTAACCTACAAATAAAGAATTTATATTTATTTTTAAATGGCCCCTTAAGCACATTCCCTTGCAAAAAAATGATTAGGCTAATATCGGGCTAACTTCTAGTCTACGAAGCATACACCCTAACATCCAATCTAAAATATCACATCATGAAATAAAACATACACCATACATACACCATCCTAACTTAGGACTAGAAGTGGTGACTTAGTTCTAATCTATGTGTTAAAGCATGTGTGGTATGTATTACTAGGCATTAAGATTTTATTTTTTTCTAAGTTTGGAAAGATTCAATTTTAACATAAAGGGTTTATTTCACTTCAAGTTGTTTAATTGATTAGTAAATTTTAATTTATGATTTCTTTAATTTCATATGATTAGACTTAGCAACTAAGTGTTATAAAGAGAAGGGAGAGAATTACCCTCTTTCATCCCTATCTTAAGCCACTTTCTAAAGCATATTACATTGGTTTAGTTTTCTTTAGTGAATGGCTTATTACACATTTTTAAATTAATCCTAAGTTTTGGCTCACTTTAAATAAATCTATTCAATGTGGAAGGCATCTTAAGATTAATCTACTTGAGTTACTATCGCATGACATATATTAACTCATTCCTTTCCATCACATGTAACATGCATATGATTCTAATCCTAAGTGTATCTATACATGCAACATAATTTTAGCATACTTATTTGATGAATGTAGATATGTATTTGAAGTTTATATTCTTTTATGTGATTGGATTATTTAATCAAATTAGTTTAAAGCTCTATCTAAATTTTTTATACAAAATGTAAAATTAAATAAGCAATACGTAACTGAACTTAATCAAGGAAGTGAGGTAATCAAATGACCTCCTTAGGCTAACTAAAGCCTCGTGTTCCTAGGATGTCCAAACTATATACCCATTCGCATTCAAATATATGTAAATTTGTATGCATGAATCATAGGAAAGAGAGCATTAACTTATATGTAGCACATGCTAATCATTTAGATGAGTATAAAATGCATGTATACTTGATAAAAGAAAATCTAATTTCATAATTAAATACACACACATGTATAATAGACATACGAAAGTATGTGTCATTATTAACTAGGGAAGTGAGGTAATCAAATGACCTCCTTGGGGCTACTTAAAGCCTCTTATTCCATGGATGTACAGATTAAACACTTATTTTTCTCGAATACATATCGATGTATACATAAATAAGGGAAAGAAAACCATACAAAGATATTATTTTTATTTGATTGAAGCATTTATGCATGTGGAGTAAAGTTTTATCCAACTCCTAATGCAAAAACACAAGCAAATGAAATCAAATAAGTACATGTCATTGTTAACCAAGGAAGTGAGGTAATCAAATGACCTCCTTACTACCTCGTATTCTGGATGTCCTGACTATACTTATTAACATTCAAATACATGTAAAAAGCATATGAATTAAGGAAAAGAAAGATTTATTTCACATATCTAAGCTATAAGCATGAAACCTATATGTTCATAACTACTATCACTCTAATCAAATGTAATTGATTTGTAAACTTTGAAAAAATAATTTGAATTTATTAGTGATAATAGCCACACATATTATAAATTGGTCCAACACATGCAAGCTCACATAAAAGAAAACCATTTAATTTAATTAACTTTGAAAAGATGAATGCATGATTTCAAATTCCATACAACATTTAACATGATTGGAATGGAAAAATAAACATAAACACATAATTTTATACGATTAAATTAATTTCTAAAGGCAATCATGTCAAATAAAACCATTTAAAGCAAACCAAAGCTTTCTTAGTATGATTTTTAATTTCATGTTTTGATTTGATTTAAGTATGTGAGAAAAGGTTTGCTGGTCCTAACCCATTCCCATGTTTGTTATTTTATTTGGTTTAATGAAATGTAATTAAGTTGATTTTATGAGTTAATTAAGTTGTAATATGCATCAAATCCATTAATTAACCCTTTACTATGTTACATTAACATAAATACCCAAATAATTATGAACCAACATGATATGCACATGCATTGGAAATAAAATTAGCAATGATCCTAAGAAAGGAAAAGGGCCTAATGTGATTGGCTCATAATTAATGATTAATTAAGTTAAAGAACTTAATTAGTACTCTTATAATTCTCCCACAAATGTGGGCTAATTATAATTTCCTTAGGAATTCCTTAGGTTTTTGAACACCTAAAGCTCTACCAAAGACTTAATTAATTAAGTTATGATCTGATTATGATATTAATTTAATTAATTGAACAATTTAAGTAATTAATTAAACCTTAATTAGTTTGATAAATGGAATGAACCTAGGAGAAATGGGCTAAGGGGGAAGCCTCAACCTTATCCTATAGGTTTATTCATTGTTAAATAATAATTAATCACTTAATTAATTAATTTCATCATGGGATTAATTAATTAATTAACTTAAGTGACATGCCTAATTAGTCAATTTCCTACCTACAATCCCAAGAAATTCATGGGAGGCAGAGGTCATCCCATTAAATTAAACCACAAAGTTTGAGGTTAATTATTTAAGTAATTAAGGGATGACTAAGCTAATTAATTTTGTAATTAAACCCTAATTAAGCCTTAATTACTATTCCAAATTAATTAAGAACATTTTAAATAAATTCTCCTCTAAAGTACATTTAAAATGAGATTTTATTTATATTTGTCTAATTTTTCTAAATGGTGAAATGTTTGCATCATTCGATCTAAGATCGATGGCTAAACATTAATTTCTAAAAAGAATTAAATCAGATAATTCTAATGAATCGAATCATGATTATCCATTTCTATCACATAGAATGGACAGTGCATGATCTATCATCACATAAGCATGGAGGAATGGAGTTCATCCACCATTGCTCGTGTGATCTAATCTCATCCAAGCTCAGATTGATTCCAAACCGATCCCACACCTTCATGCAAAGGATCCAAAGGGATCCAATGGATAAGATCACATGGGATGAAAGTTTTCTTCAAAAAGCTCCAACAAATTTTTTACCCAAGGTCAGTTTCAATGGCATACCTCACCGAAGCTCAAGACTAGTGGCAAATCTAATTGAGGATGCTTCATCTAGTGGAGATAAGGCCCTACTGATCAGTACATGCTACAATTTGAGGTGGATGGCTTGGAAGGTTAATCCTTGAAGCGTAGGAGGTTGGTGTTGATCGAAGTCCACCCTTCGATCATTAGGAAGCTTTGGGGATGTTTTGTTCTTGCTCAACTAGCTCCAAAGATGGTGTGTGCAAAGTTAACTGCACTTTGGTTGCAGTTTGTGTAAATGGGAATCAAGGGAGGAGTGACCTATTTTGTCTTGAAGGAAATTGAGAATAGGGAGGCTTGGGAAGGATTTGGAACTCTAGGAAGAGGCTCTGGCAGCTCATCTTAGGGTCCTCTATCTCTGAAGAATGATTTTGTGTGTGTTTGAGTGGAAATGATGGGGTGTATACATCCCTTTCTCTTGATCAGACGGGTCAGCCTAGTTTGGATTTTTATTATCATCGAGCCACCTCAGGGAGTCATGGATGGCAGGGAGGTAATGAGTTGGCTCAGTTTGGTTGGGTGAAGGTGTGGAGGTGGCTGCCAAGTAGGGTAGTGGGTGTCCTTGGTGTTTCATGTGCACCAATTGGGGAGGTGAGGTGATTTCACCTCTCCTTAGGTCATGGCTGATCCAACCACCTTTGGGTTAGGTTGGACAGTGTCCTAGGAGCTTAGGAGGACCAATAGGAGAGTGTAAAGTGGCCAAGGAATGGAAATGACCACTCTCATGGGTGATTTATCTCATGTGATACCTCTAGCCTAAGGGTAGATGGTCATTTGGCATTGGATTTAATTTGGGAAGATTTGGGATGATTCAAAAATGGGTTGGGCCAAATTTTATGTAATTTGGAGTTCATTTGGTTTGATTTGGTTCAATTTAACTTATTTGAGTCAAATTGGGTTATGTTGGGTCAAGTTAACTAATTGGTCAAATTGGCTCAAACTAAGGGTTCGGTCAAGTTCATATGACATTTGGGATGTATTGGTGTCATTTGTTTGATTTGCTTTGGCTTAGATTGATTTTGGCTCATTTGAGTTCATAACAAACAAGTCAAAGACCCACCAAATTGGCTAAATCAGCTTGGTTTGGACTCATCATTTATAATATGTTGTAGGCTTTGAGTTTAATTTGGATTTGATTGTGTTTAGGTTGGTTTGACCCTTTAAAGTTAGCTCAATGGTCAATAATTTGCTTTTAAAAGCTAAGTTCAATAATCAACTTGGAAGGAACTTGAGCCATTGGTTACAATCAATTTGATTTAGATTTTATTTGACCCATTTTGGCCATGGTCAAATTCAACTTGGGGTTAAGAGGCCAATTGTTTGGCTCAATTGAAGTTCAAGTCATATTTAAATGTTGATTTTGAGTTGGTATGAATCATTAGTTTCAAGGGATTTGGCTAATTTATGTTCATTTGGGTTAAGAAGGTTGACTTGGTGAAAGGATCAAGTTGACTTGGTTTCACCCAATTTATGATAATTGATCAACCTAGGGTGAGCAACAATCATGATAGGAGGTTTAGGTAGGCTTGGTTCAATCCAATTTGGGTAGGATTGAAACTTGGCTCAAATAGGTCAAATTGGCCACTTTGGGTCAAGTGGGCCAATTGGGTTTAGTTGACTTGATTTTGAGTTGAGTTTGATTTAGTTGGGTATATATATGGATTTGGGATTGATATATAAATTCAATTACAATTGGTTTGGGTTTAAATGGATTTTGGTTCATTTGAATATTTCAAGTCAAAATGGTTAAGTTGTGTTTGACTTAGATTGATTTTGGTTTGGCTTGATGATTGTAGATTCATTTATATTTGAAAAGATAATTGAAGGAATAATTGATTTATGAGAAAATCAATGGAATTTGGGTTTTGGAATGATGGAATTTGGCTAAGTCCATGGAGTTAGGTCATGTGGCTTAGGTTTGGATTTTGATTTAGTTTGATTTAGTTTTGATAATTTAAATGTATATTTCATTTAGATTTGTGAAGATGATTGAAGATATGATTGAGTCATGGGAAAATCATTTGAATTTGAACTGATTTGAAGGCAAATTTGGCTAAGCTCGTGAAGGCTGATTTATATGGCTTAGGAAGAATTTTGATTTGATTTGATTTAGTTTTGATCATTTAAATGTAGATTTGCTTTAGATTTAGAAAGATGATTGAAGATATAAATTGATTATGAGAGTATCAAATGATTTTGGATTGATTTGAATTTGGCTAAGGCTAAGTCCATAAGATAAAATCATAGGGCTTGGGTTGATTTTGAATTTGGATTTGATCATAGGCTTAAGTCATTTGACTTTGAATTTTGATTTAGATTTGGATTTGATTTAAATTTGAGGCTTGGTTTTGGCTTAAGAAGGTGAACATGGATTGGGTTTAGGTTATAGGGTAGGTGGATCTACCTAAGTCTTTAAGCATAGCCTAATCCTATGATTAAACCTTCTAAGTCTTTAGGCTTAGGTTAAGTGTTCACCTAAGTGCTAGAAGTGTCTTATGACTAAGGAAGTCTTTGTGTCTAGAAGATTCCTAAGTTTAAGAAGAGAGGTATTGAGAACTCACTCTGAAAGTGAGGTCAACAGTATTAGTGCAAATAGTTTGATCTCCTTTAAAGTAGATTATAATTTGGCTCATGTGGTATAGGTCAAATGGGCCAAGTGAATAAATTTGGTTAATTTTGCCAAATTGGTCCAATTGAAGGTTGAATTTTGTTCAATATTAGATTTAGAGTGCATTACATGCTTTGATTGGATTCAATTTATGATGGATTGGATTTTGGCTCAATTTGGCCTTTTAGCTCAAACTGGGCTAGGTGAAACAAGTTAGTCAGTTCTGCTAAATTGGGTTCAATTAGGGGTTAAGACATGTTGATAATCAATTTGTAAATGATTGTAGCCACTAGTTTTATTGCATTTAGATTAGATTGAATTTTGGTTAGGTCAATTGATTGGGTTAACCCAATTAGGTTCAATTGATCATTGAATTGTGTTCAACAATGGATTTTAGATTGGTTGTATGTGTTTGCTTTGTTAGATTTGGTTTGGATTGAGTTTTAGCTTAATTGGGTCATGTATGGTGATCAAATAGGTCATTTGATCAATTTGGGTTAATTGGCTAAATTGAGTTCAATCAAAGGTTCGGTCATGTTTAATAATGTATTTGAAATGTTTTGGAATAAGTGATTTGGTTTAATTTTGGCCAAAGAATTAAAATTGAGTTTTGGCCTTAAAGAAATTAAGTGAGTCAACCTAGGTTAAATTGACCAATATGCCAAATTGGGTTGGAATTGTGCATGGGATAGGCCCAATCATGCATTTGGAGCGATTATAAGATTATAAGGTAGTTCATTTTGATTTAGATATGTTTAATTTGGTTTGGGTAGGCTTAGGTCAAATTTGGGTCATAAAGGATTCACGTGGGTTGACCTGGGTTAGGTGAATCCATTGACTAAATTGAACTCTAATTAGGCCTAAATCCAGTTTGAATGATGTTTAAGATGGTTTAGGCAGAGTTAATTTTAAGTAGTTTGAATGAATTTTGAGTTTAGTCCCTTTAAGCTAAAATGGGTCATGTTGGTTTAATTAGGTGTATTGGTCAAATTGAATCTTAAATGGGTATGATTTAGGTTGTGTTTAAGATCAAGATTCATTTATAATTAGTTTGGCTTGAACTGTGGAGATTTTGGGTCAGTCGGGCTAGGTGGGGTCTACTAGTCCAATGAGGGTCTAACTGTAAGATTGATTCTTATGAGCCTTTGGGCATGCTTGGGCATCCACTTGATAACTAGATGTGTCCAAGTGTCTAAGTAAAGGGAAACCTTAGTGCCTAGATTGGATCCTAGGTCTAAGGAGTTACGGTTGTCAACCTCACTAAAATTGAGGTCAATAGTTACCTTACTTGCCAAAAAGTTGGTAGTACTATTTTTTAAAGCTGTCATGACCATGTTCGAAGCAAGAAAAATAACTTGTACAATAATGAAACTCACAAATGGAGAATAGAGAGAACTCACATAGAATACTACTTACCCAGACCAAAGGATCACCACAATGAAAGCTCACCTAACCACAAGTTAAAGTATTTATTGTTAGAGTAAATTTTTGGCAATGCGAGTTCATCATGTCAAACATTTAATACAAAATCTCAATAAATCATTATAGAATCCCACTAAAAGCCTAAGCATTGCATATTGCAAGAAAATAACAATGAGTTTACTTTCTACTACTATATAAATGAAATAAACTCACCATAAATGCAACAACTTAAATTATAGTGTGAAAACTAATAACCGAGTAAAGCAAACAATTTTTTAATTTAATATAAATCTTCTTTAGATATGAATGGTTTACACACACACTCGCCCTCACTCACTACTTTCTTATTTCATAAGCTACCAAACTATTTGATCAATAAGCTACTTGATAGTGAGTGCTCTCTTGTTCAATTGGTAATCAAATAGAAAGTTGGCTTCTGTGATAAAGTGAGAAGATCCACTCAACTTATTATGGTGTTGAAGAGGAATCAGCTTAGCTTCATGGCCGCCAAACTTCTTTGCAGCTCGACAACCAGTTCTTTTGCCAAGCTCATACCCTCTTCAAGGAAAGTCATTTTTCTTTGTGTAGAAATGAATTCAATTGAGAAATAGTTGACAAGGATTCTTCCATGGTACAACTTTGTTCCCCTAGAGGGAAGGACTTCTTCTTCTCTGACTTTCCACTCTCACAATGAGTCAAAGAAAAAAACTCACCAACACCTCTGTGGTATTTTAATTTGGAGTCATTGGGACACCACACAGATCTTAGGGGATACTTATTGAAGTGATCAGGTATAACATTAAGGTATGATGTACAATTCAAATGACAGAAATATCACCCTACAATGGACCTAATCACCTAGTAAGAATTCTTAAGGTAGATGGGTCTTCGTATGTACTAGAGATGTTTCTCGGACTTTACATGGAAAATTAAAGCAGGGTTTACTTTATGTCGGGTTCTTTAGTTCCTTATGAAAGCAAGCTCCCATAGTTAATTACATCCTAGGAAATAAGAATTTCCTAAGAAAATTCTTGATTAAAGTAGTCAATAAATATCTTCAAAGATTTCAAAGTTAGACTATCAAAGAATTTGGTATTTTTGGAAATCAAGTGGGAGATTTCAAAATAGAAAGAATTATATTCAGATTCCAAAGGAAGATAAGTAGGGAGCACTCATGATACCAGGAAGCCTAGTGAGCACTCCAACGTACTCTATAGTGAGGCTTTATATATTTGAATTAGAGAGTTTATTTTTGTTTAAGTTGAAATTTTATTAGAATACTAGGGCTTATAATCCATCATCACAAGATTATGAAAATTCCTAAGAGGCAAGGACTTATACTCATGGCCAAAAGGAAATAAGTAACCTCGAAACCTATATATAAGATGCTTTAGCATAAGCTGAAAGCATGACCTAAGTCTAATAAAAAAATGGGACATAGTGTTTCACCTCTACAAGAGGGGGTAAACCCATCCACTCTTACGACTTACAATCACCCAGTGGTGTCGCCTAACACGCCCCTACACTTTAAAACCATATAGGTCAATCTTATGTAAATGCAAGATAGCTAGGCAGTTGTTTAATTAGGAAGGAGACTAGAGTGCTAAACTCACTCCCTAGGAGACTATATCATGACTGGCATGAAGACATCACTTAGACTAATGCAAAAATTTACAAATTTTTATATCATTTTTGACACAACCATTTGGATAAAGGCTTTGGACAATTATGCCTATATGCATGATGAAATTAGATTATGGGCTAAATCAGTGGGAGGAGGTGTTCTCCATTACAAGGTATGCCCTCAAAGGTCAAGCATTCTCCTATCGTGCAATAATGGAGACCCTCCCTATTCAAGAGTGAAATAAAATGATATGCATGATTGTTAGAGCATACATCATTATGCTAAGGGATTGCTAAATCTTTTAATTATCTTGATTATAACCTAAACTTTAAGGTGAGGTTATGAGTTAGATTTAAATTTTAGTTATGAGTTATTAGTGGAGATAAAAAGTTTAATTTTATCTTAAAGAGCCTACCACATCTAGGCCACACATTCAATCATCAAACTTAATGAAACCTATGTAAAGCATGCCATTTTTACAAGCTAAACATAATAATCAAACATTCATAGATTCCCGTAAAAGAATAAAAGGCCAGTGCGGCTAGGTACCACCATACACCCCAAAAAATAAAAGAAGTTAGATAGTCGAGCTCTACCCTTATACAACCCAGATTACAATTAGATATTATAATTACAATTGAATAAATTCTATGAGAGTCTTCATTCTTCATCTTTATTTCCTCTTTTTGATTTGATTTTTCTCCAGGCTTCACAGGTCTTCCCAGATGTTTGCCTTCTAGCCACTACTCATCCTAAACCTTGTAGCAGTATGCCTAATTCCAATTGCAAAATTATTTGTTTATGGAAAATAAAATCTAATTAAACCTATAAAATAGATGTTTGCTAAAAAAAATCCACACTAAGCAGTTATAATCTATAAATTTGGACTTAGTACCCTACACATAGGTAACTAAGCCCACCTGTTCTAATGTGGATTATGCAAAGGGGCATAAGCAACTTGCAATCAAAAATATTTATATTTATTTATTTTTTCAGCAGCCCCTTTAGCACAATACTTTGCATTAAATATCATTAGGCTAATAGCGGCCTAACATCAAGTCCAAAATATTACATCACAAAATAAAACATAACATCACAACATACACCATCCTAACTTAGAGAGCTAGAAATGGTGACTTAGTATTCTAATGTGTGTGCTTAGGCTTAGTGTCTTAGTTAAGCTTTAGAGTTATGATTGTCTAAGGTTTGGAATATTCAACTTAAACATGAGGGGAGGTTTCACTTAAAGTTATTAGAAGGATTAGTGGGTTTTTAATTTATAGCTTCTTTTGTTTCACTTGATATTAACTTAGCATTTAATTATTATAAAGAGAGGAAAGAGGTTTGAGCCCCTTCATCCCTACCCTAAGTTATTTTCTAAAGACATGTTATTATGAATTTTGGTTTCTTTAGCTGAATTATTTATTGGAGATTTTTTAATCCTAGATTTGGGTTAATCTTAAAGAATCCCATTCAAACATGAAAGACATCTTTAGATTAATGATATTGAATTAATATCACATGAATAACATTACATCATTCCTTTTCATCATCAATAGCATGCATATGATATTGAACTTAACATACATATACATGTAATGTACATATGTGTATTTTTGACACACTTGAATGATTGTTAATGCATTTATCTTGATAGAAAAGAGAGATTCCTTCCCTTAACTAAGTATACATACACATGCATTATAGATTTAAGCAAGTGCGTGCTATTGTTAAACCAGTAACGTGAGGTAATCTAAGACCTCCTTGGGGCTACTTAAAGCTTCATGTTCCCAAGATGTCTAGACTATATACTTGCTATCTTAAATACATATGCATGCATATGTTAACATAGGGATTAAAATCATGAAAAAGATAGTATGTTAGCAAATTTATTTACTCATGTAAAGCAAAGCTCTATCCAAATTCTAATGCATGTATACATATGAATGAAATTAAGTAAGCATGTTCCATTGTTAAACCAAGGAAGTGAGGTAATCTAAGACCTCCTTGGGGATACTTGTTGACCTCACTTTGGAGTGATGATCAACTCATCCTTCCTTAGACTTAGGAATCATCTAATAACTAGGATGTCTCTAGTTATAGAACACTTCTAGTGATTAGGAGAACATTAAACCCAAGCCTAGAGACTTAAGAAGGCATACCTTTAGCTTAGGTCATACCCTAGGCTAAACAAGTTATACTAATCCTATGGGATAAATCATGACCCATGCCTATCCACTCATGTAAATCCAACCTCAAATCAATACAATCAAACCCCAATTGGATTTCATTTCTTATCCAAGCTCCAAGCCAAATTAACCTAACCCTTAACATAAATTAATTCCACCATCATCTTATGGATCCAAACCAAAGCCTATTCAATTGAAATCAAATCTAATTGAACTTCAAAAAAGCAGTCCAACCATTCAAATCTTTATTTCAAACCCTTCCAAAACCTACAATCAATATCAAAACAATAAAATTGATTCAATCAACCTAAGTTAGCCCATTTGACCTAAAGGGTCTATATGAGCCAAAATCCAATTAAATTCAAGTCAACTGCAATCAAAGCCATCAATCAATCCTAAACCCATCATTAAACTCAATTCAACCCAATTCAACCTGATCCTACTCCAATTGACCCATTTGGTTCACTGGCCCAAAGTGACCTAAAGGACCCATTTGATCCAAATTTTAATCCAACCCAAATTAGATTTAACCAACCCATTCAACCTCTCCTACAATTATTGTTTATTACTTTTAATTGTCCAATTGCAATCAATTGGGTTAAACCAAGTCAATTTTATCATTTGATCAAGTTGACCCAATTAGCCTAAATGAATCAAATTAAATCAAACTTCACTCCAATTCAAATCAATTGAAACTAATGATTCCTACCAACCATAAATTGATCCTTGAACATAAATCAACCATCAATTGAACCAAACCAAGCCAACTTGCACTCTTGACCCAAGTTGACCCAATTTGACTTAAAGGACCAAATGGGGCCAAATTAAATTGATTGAAATCAATGGCTCAAATTCATCATAAATTGATTGTTGAAAATGATCCAACCTTCAATGGAACTCAATTTGACCAAACCAACCCAATTAACCCATTTAGCCCATATTAACCTAAAGGGTCAAATTGAGCTAAATCATTCTTAAATCTAAATCAATTCAAATCAACACTTGCAATCATTCTCAAATCATTAATTAAACCCAAACCAACTCCTTACCCAAGCCAATTTTTTCAATTTGACCAAATTGGTCAACTTAGCCCATTTGACCCATATGAACCCATATGAGCGAAATCCAAATCTACTTCAAATTAAACTAAACCAATTGAACCAAAACATCCCAATTCATTATTTAAGCATGTCCAAACTCTTGGTTTGACCAAATTTGACTAATTGGTCATCCTAACCCAATTGAACCCATTTTGACCAATATGGGTCAAATTGAGCCAAACCTATTCAAACTAAGGCCAAATCCAATAAAACTTGGTATGACCCATCCTTGGATCACTATGGATAAGACAAAATAAAACCTAACTAATCTTAGATTTGAATTAGGCTAAAAACTAATTGGTAAATATCTTCAAATGGGACAAAATCTTCATTTAGATTGTCAAACCCACTCTTCAACCCTTGACAGCCACCCTCAATTTAGACACTTGGACCATTGACTAACCTAACCCAATGTTAATTGGGTCAGCCATGGCTCATGTGCAGGTGAGTTAACCCAAGCCACCCATTGGAACACTTGGAGAAGGGGGTACACACATTGCTAGCCCACTCCTTGCCTTCAGCCACTCAAGACATTCCACCTCAACCCCTCACTGACATTCTTGACCGCCTGCACCGGCCAAGCGCCTGTAAAATGCTGAACCCATCCAAGCAATTAGATCGATTGGGGAGGATTAGATCGATTGGGGAGGAGAGTATACTTCTCCCCATCTAATTTAAACTAGAAATAGAGCTTCAGTGTGTCGAGACGAGCATCCCTATAGCTTTTTAGATACCCCTTGAGCTCCCCATCATCGGCAAGACCAAACTGAGCAAAACTGAGCTCCCTCTCCATCTAACTCCATTTAAACTTCACCAAACTTCAATTAACTTCTCCCACACCTTCCCCAAGCTCTGACGATCTAAAATGAATCAATTCCTGATCGATTCAAGCACCAGAGACCACTCCTAGACCAACTCTAATGACTATTACGGTGGCGTTTGGTCCATAGAGCCACAGGCAAGGAGAAAACTCATGAGCTTCTCAATATGGCATTGTATCTTCAAGACGAAGCTACCTTAGTCATTGGACCACCGATCTTGAGCTCCAACTAGGTATTTTTTTGGCAAACCATAGAAATCCTCTTATGTGTTGGTATTTTGTGAAAGAAATTATGATTTCGTGTAATTTCCTCTATAGGTTCTCCTTAGATCTCTTCCCTGAACATTTTGGAGTCAATCACGATGCCTCACAAGGTCTAGTGAGCTCATATCAAGCGGAGAAGGGAAGATGGTGTCTATCTTCTAGCGCTCTGAGGATGAAGGACCATCCACCATCAATTTCACATGATTAGAACGGATGACCATGATTTAATCTGCTAAAAAAAAAATCCAATTTTATCCTTTAATATCTACGGGATTAATCCCCACTATCTGATCCAAGATTGAATGGTGGGGAGGAAAGAGCGTCCACCGCCACTGACTCAGCATGCTGCATTGAATAATTTGAGTGGCCAATCCCATGACGCCATGTGGAAAGTGCAGCCATGTCAGCCCTTGCATAGTAGAGATATGATTAGGGATTAAAATATGTTTAATTGTCCTCAACTTTGAAAATTATAACAAATTGTAAAAAAATCTAAAAATCTCATTTTGGAAAGGGTATACATAGGAGAATTTAATAAAAATAATTTCCATATATTTTGAATAGTGAACAGTGCTTAATTAAGGTTTGAATAATCTTTTAATTAGCTTAATTAAGCCTTAATTACTTATCTAATGAGTCTTAAAATAAATATGTTGATTCTTTGGGATGTCATCTGCCTCCCATAATTTTTTTAGGATTTATTGGCTAAGTTAATTAGGAGAATTTGAAATTCAAACCTTAGTCACCCTCATTAAGTAATTTAATAATTACTAAAAATGTCAAATAGAAAATTTTGAGTAATTAATGATCACTTATCATTGATTAACAAAGAAATGCTGAGGGGAGGCAATTAGGACCTCTTCCCTAATTATTTTCCCAAATCAATTTCATTAAGGAGGGTAATTAATCCATAACTTAATTAAGCTTAATTAAGCAATTTAAATGTCCAAATTAAATCAAATTAAAATTGTAATAGATTATATAATTTAACTTGAACTTGTGGGTTCCTCTTTATGTGTTAAATAGCACAAAAAGCCTTAAGAAAATTATGATTAACTTATGGGTGTGGGAAAATCATATAAGTACTTAATTAGATTCTTTAATTTAATTAATACTTAATTATGAGCTTCAATGCATTAGGTCTCTAAGTGCATTGCAATTTTAATTTCACATTTGCATATCATTGGAAGCTCATAATTAAATGATTAATTATAATAAAGAAGCATAAGAAAGGGTAATTAAATATATTATTTAATGGTTCCAACTTAATTAATTCATAAAACCCACTTAATTATTTCTCCTTAAACATTTTAAATCATCAACATGGGATGGGGTAAAAATAATAAATATTATTTCTCCTCTCTAAACTTAATAATTCAAAACCAAAATCATATTCCATAAGAAGCTTTGGTTATTCTTAAATGATTTTTTTCAACTTGATTATCCTTAAGAATTAGTTGAATGTATTATGTGAAAATGTTTAACCATTCTCTTTCAATCATTATAAATTTTGTATGTCATTTGATATCATCCATTCATATTTTTTTTCAAATAAAAGAATCAATTGAATTTAATTATGTATAAGTTGCATGTGTTGGACTAATCTTATTATATGTGTGGCTATTATCACAAATAAATTTCATAACTATTTTCAAATTCATAAATAAAGAGTTAAATTGATATTAGTAATGAATATTACAAAGGATTTACATGTGCTTATAACCTAAACTTGCCAAAGTATTATTTTATCTTTATGATTCAGGTACGTGTTTACATATGCTTGGATATTAATTAGTATATTGTCTAGACATCCCAAGAATATAAGGCTTTGAGTAGCCACAAGGAGGTCTTAGATTACTTCACTTTCTTAGTTAACAAAGGCACATATTTATTTAATTTCATTTCTATCTGTACTTGTACTAGAATTTGGATAGAACTTTACTTTACATGTGTAAATAATTCATTAAAATATAATATTTTACATGATTTTCATTCTCATAGTTGTGTGTACATTCATATGTATTTAATATATCAAGTATATAGTCTAGATATCGCAGTAATACAAGGCTTTAAGTAGCCCCAAGGAGGTCTTAGATTATCTCACTTCCCTAGTTTAAATAATGGCATGCATTTGCTTAAAACTTTAATACATGTGTGTGTGTACTTAGCTAAGGAATGAAATTCCTCTTTTGTACAAAGGTATATGCATTCATAATCATTTAAGTATGCCAAAATTCAATTCATACATATGTATTCTAAGTTCAAAATCATATGCATATTATTGATGATAAAAAGGAATGGTGCAACATCATCTATGTGATGATAATTCAAGTTCATTAATCTTAAGATGCCTTTCATGTTGAATAGAATTCTTTAAGGTTAGCCCAAACTTAGGATTAATAGAAATATTTAATAAACCATTCACTAAAAGAAACCAAGTCATAATAACATGCCTTTAGAAAATAACTTAGGATAAGGATGAAAGGGATTAAACCTCGTCCTTCTCATTACAATACTTAGATGTTAAGAGAATATCAAATGAACAAAATAAAATACAAATTAAAATTTTCCAATCCTCTTAATGACTTGAAGTGAAATCGCCCTAATGTGTAACTTGAACATTATAAATCTTAGATAATTATAACCCTAAAGCCTAGCTAAGACACACCACACTAAGCCTAGGAACACACATTAGAATGCTAAGTCACCACTTCTATCTTTAAGTTAGGATGGTGTATGTTTTGATATTGTGTTTTATTTCATGATGTAATATTTTATACTAGATGTTAGGATTGTTGTGCGTAGACTGGATGTTAGGTTGTTATTAGCCTAATGTTATTTTCTATAGGGGATTATGCTAATAGGGCTGCTAAAATAAATATAAAAACTTTTGCTTGCAAGTTGCTGTGTCCCTAAGCATAATCCATGTTAGAATGGGTGGGCTTGACTACCCATGTGCAGGGTGCTAAGTCCAAATTATATAGTATAACTGCTTGGGTTGTATGGTTGATTTATCTAATATTTGTTTTTCAAGTGTAGTTAGATTTTACTTTTCAAACATGTAATTTTATAATAGGAATTAGAATTAGTGCTACGGGATTTAAGATGAGTAGTGGCTAGAAGGCAAAGTCCTGGAAGGCCCTCTGAAGCTTTAAAGTAATTCAAATCAAAGAAATAAATAAAGAATGGAACAAAGAGTGAAGACCCCATAGCATTTATTTAATTTTAATTATAATATTCTTTTGTAATCTGGGCTATATAAAGGTAGAACTCGGCTACCCAAATTTTCTCTCTTCCAGGGTATACGGGGTACCCAGCCGCACCGACCTCTTATTATTGTATGAAATCTATGTTTATTTGATGGTTGTGCTTATGTATTTGCAATAGAAATAAAATGATTTTCAAGATTTCTTAATGATTGATGATTAAATGTGTGGCCTGGATGCAGTGGGCTCTTTAGGGTAAATAATTCATGACCAAATTTTAAAATAATTCATAATCTCTCTTTAATGCTTAAGCTATAATTAAGATAATTAAAAGATTTAGCAACCCCATATTTGAATGATGTATGTTCTAACATCATGCATATCATCCTATTTCTTTCTTGAATAGAGTGTCTCCACTCTTGCACGATAGGGGAATACTTGACCTGTGAGGGCATCCCTTGTGGTGGAGAGCACCTCTTCCCACTGATTTAGCTAATAATCCAATTTCATTATGCATTTAAGGATAATTATCCCTAGCATTTATCTAAATCATTGTGTAAAAATGATATAATTTTTTTTTTAAAATTTTAGATTTAATCTAAGTCATGTATTCATGCCAATCATGATCTAGTCTCTTAGGCTAGTCTCATTTCTAATTAAATAATAGCTTAACTATCTTGCAATTTCATAAGACCGGCCTACATGATTTTAAATCTTAGAGGTGTATTGGCCACCCAAAGATTGTAAGTCTAAAAGAGTCGAACGAGTTTATCCTCTCTTGTGGAGGTAAACTACTATGTCCCCCTTCCATTTAAATTTAGGTCATGCTTCTATCTTGTGTTGAAGCTTCTTAGATTTAGGATATGAGGTTGCTTACTTCCTTTAGGATACGAGTATAAATCCTCACCTCTTATGCATTTTCATAATCTGTGTTGATGGACTATAAACCCTAGTATTCTAATAAAAAACCCAACTTAAATTAAAATAAACTTTCTCTTTCAAACATATAATGCCTCACCATAGGATAGATTGGGGTGCTCACTAGGATTCCTAGTATCATGAGGACTCCCTATAAATCTTCTTTTAGAATCTAAATAAGTTTCTCCAAATTGAACCTTCCCACTTAATTTTCTAAAAATACCCAATCCTTTGATAGTCTAGCCTTGAAATATTTAGAGATATGATTGAATACTTTAATCGAGAGTATCCTTAGGAAATCCAACTTCTTAGGATGTGATTAACTATGGAAGCTTACTTCCATAGGGAACTAAAGAACCTAACATAAAATAAACCCTGCTTTAATATTCTACGTAAAGTAAGGGAAAGATCTCTGGTATATATGAAGACTTATTAGTCTTAGGAGTCTTTATTAGATGATTTGGTCCATTGTAGGGTGATGTTTCTATCTTTCAAGAAAATACATCATACCTTAATGCCATACTCGATCACTTCAATAAGTAGCCTCTATGATCTGCATGGTGTCCACCCTGCATTTGAATTAAACACCATAGATTTTTCTAGCAACTCCGCTGGGAATCATTCCCCACTTCATCTTTAGTAGTCAATCATTATCTCCAAGCATCGATAGTGGACTTATATTTTATATAATCCCAAGCCTATCATTATTTCTGTTGGACACCTTGCTCATTTCATCTTTAAGCAAGGGTGGCCAACATCCTTTAAATTTTAGGACCTTACTTCTAGGTCTTAAAACTCTTATTGGACCCCCAATAGGAAAAAAAAATCAACTAAATAAATTAACCAAAATATAAACCAAACAAAATCAAGAACCTCTTACCAATAGCTTGGTAAAGCAAGGTTCATCTAACATCCTTCAAAATTCCAATGAAGTTTAAAAGAAAAGCAAGAGTTTCCAAAATTTTCCAACATGCAAATGAACCCCACTTAGCATAATCAAATTTGTTAAATGAGGGTTCTAATTAAAAAAAATTTTCAAAGTCAACAATAATAAAGCAAAGTCTAATTCCGTTCTCTCTTTCCAACAGTGCAGTAGTGATCCAAGCCCTGTCTCTTCTTTTTCCTTCCTTTAGTTAGTCAGCATCATGTTGTCTAATAAGCTCATCTTCTCCTTCTCTTCTAGTGTGGATTTGGCCCTTGATTAGGCCATACTCACCATCGCCCCATCATCAAGTTCAGTCTTGGCATTGAGCACTTCAAAATCACTTGTGAGGACCCGCCCTCACCACCGTCAATAGGGAGGAGGTGGCTAACAAGAAGCCACTTATGTAGTTTGATCTTCACTCTAATTCTGAGTTCCCCTCTTTCAAAGAAGAATGGAGGTCTCACATGCTAGTCAATTCCAGCTCCTCATCCTTCTAGGCTAAAACCCAACGTTATAATAAGAACAAAATAAATTAAAAGACATTACGAGCACGTGGCAAAGGAGGTTTAAGAAGCCTCCCATGTGGCTGAGGAAGGTTTCCCTTGTGAGACTTCTCCCCTTCTTGGTGGCAGTAGGTTTCACCCCCTCTCAGCTTCAGAGGGAGAGGAGGACTACAAGAAGATTATTGCATTACCCCCACCATTTGCAGAGTATGAGACACTAGCTAGGGAGAGGAAGAGGCACTATCCTGGTCTATGATCCAAGCTCAGGAGAGCTGGGAGAGCCCATAAATGCTCAGAGTTTGGTACTTTACATGATTTAAGGAGTTTGATCCATAGGAGTGTTAGGGATCAGATTGATAGAGAAAGGGCCACCAAGGCCAAAGTTGCTACCCAAATGGGTAGGAGGGATAGGAGGAGGTTCACTAGGGAGTCAGCGGCCTTTGCTCTGATTGATCATTCCAATCGACAGACTGATAGAGTCGATCATCATTCGATAGATAGTACTCATCCGATCCATAGGAGATCTTGAGAGGCATTGTCACCCTCATTACACCGCACCACTCGTTGACCACCTTCACCAATTCATGTCTCACCGTCTAAAGTTCCCACCAAGTTCCATAAGTCCACATCTAGAGAGAGAGCTTCCCCCTTAGTGTTATGACTATGTCCTAAGGACCCCACTTCATTTACTCCACCCGTTGAGGTGAGGTTGAGCTCCCCCGTTCGACCTTCCATCCCAAAGGTGGCGACGAAGGAGTGGCGGCCCAAGAGTGTCATGGTCACTCCACCACCACAGTTGGAGGAGAAGGAAGGAGGGGATGCCGAGATGACCCCTATTGTTGAGTCAGTTATGGAGAGCACTCTGCCTGCCTAGACCATTTAGTGCAATTCTTCTTCAGAGCTCAGTCCAGTTGGCAGCCACCATTCAGCTTATGTCTTTGTATCACCGGGTCGAGTGGATGACTGGTCTTTAGATGAGATTCTGGAGGACTATCCTGTTGTGGTGAGACATATAGTTGGAGATGATCAATCTGACCAGGAGGAGGGTATGGTTGATTTCAACACTGATAAAGATGACATGTTGGATGACATAGTAGAAGTCCACATGGTTGATACCCAAGGATCCTTGCATAGGGAGCAACCTAGCTAGGAAGGCATTGTAGTTGCGGAGGGTGAGGCATTAGACTTAACTCAATGCCTCCTCTAGCAAATCAATTAAAAAGATGATTAGATTGATAGAATGGAGAGAAAGGTGGATGAGTTGATGGCAGTGGTCTTAGCATTGTAGAACCAAGCCCCAGTTTCACAACCTACCCCCATGGAGGCTGAACGGCCTGAGATAGTAATAGCCTAGATCATCCTAAGTGCACTTTTATGGATGAGGATGCTGGTAGTTTCATACGAAGGTGACTGATAAAACCTCCATGCATGAAAAATAAATCAAGCAGATGGTCGAGCAGCAGGTGAATGAAGCGTCGGTGCAAGCCCAAGGGAGCTCATATGTTCTAAAGAGTAGACCCTACTTGGGGGAATTTGATGTAGTTCAATACCCCAAGGGCTTCGTGCCACCATCCTTCAAGATTTTTTATGGCAGTGGGAACCCAAGGCAACACATAGCACACTTCTGAGCTAGTTATTGTAACGACTGTGGCAATGATGCATTACTTTTTGGCAGTTTGTTAGTAGCCTTTCAAGGGTCACATTTGATTGGTATGTCAAACTGCCCAATGGTTCGATGAAGTATTTTATAGAGTCGGAGCATCTCTTCATCAAGAGGTTTGTAGGAGCTCAAGAAAGGGTAACTATAAGGGACCTTGTAGTAGAGAAACAAAAGCCAAATGAGTCTCTTGTTCATTATATTCTTAGATGGTGTAACATAAGCATGAAATGTGAACCACAGCTGTAACAGTAGCATGCCATTGAGATTCTTCTCAAGAATATCCATGGCTCATTCGCCTTCATTCTTAAAGATTTTACCATTAAGACATTTGAGAAATTAATCAGTTAGGTAGCTAACCTATAAGAGGAGGCCCAATAGTTACCCTTCTCAGACTAGCCATCCAAGCCCAATCCTCATTTTTTGAAGAAGCTGTGGGATTATAGGGCGCGATAAGGGAAGTAGCTCGTGAAAGCATAGTTTAAAGAGACCTAGAGTCTAGTTGCCTCCACTACCACCTCCTCAACCACTACTTCGGCCGCCATAATGACCACCACCATAGCAGCCTACACAACAGTGGTATTAGTATCCACTTCCATGTAGTAACTTTTCACCTACTCTTGCTAACAAATGAAACAAATCATATTCATTCAAGAGGGAGGTAGTCTAAAAGATATTTATCAACCTTCTTAAGAAGCTTGATTTTCAACTACCTAAGCCTAGAATGCCAGAGGAAGAGGACAGGAGTGATGATCTTAACTACTACCCCTACCACTACATGCTAGGCCATGTCTTAGAGGATTATTTTTTGGCAGTTTGTTAGTAGCCTTTCAAGGATAATCTTGAGCATAGATACAAGCCAGGATCTATAGTTATCCATAAAGAATACTTAATAGAAAAACCTGTAGTTCTATTAAAGTAATCTTTTGGGATCATCTGATCCTCTTAAGAAGAAAGAATGTTGGGATATCTCTTTAAACCGTACCTCTAAAAATAATTTCTAAAATAAAAAACTTTCTCTGCAAGTGCCAGACTCAGCTTAGACCTCCACCATCAAGGAAGGTCTACTAGTTGTGGCAGACAACTCGAGGAGGGTGGAAGCCCAGGAGTAGCACCAGCATTCACTTGCCTAAGATAGATCAATAATGCAACCACCATTCGAGCCCAACACTCCTTCTTCTACCATTATAGCTATTACAACTACTAGACATCTACCAACTCCTCCACCTCTAGTATGAGCATTGTATCAGTGGATGAGGGCACCAAACCCCTCATACCGCTTACTTTACTTGATTTCTACCATGTACCATCGCCAAAATTAAAGAAATTAATAAAGAAGATTGATTCCACTTACATTCTCTCTACATTTGATGATCTTAATGATTTTATTCCAATAGAAAGCTCTCTAAGTCATAGTAATAAATTTAAACAATTTTGATCAATCCCACTCTAATTTGGAAATGAAATTCCCTTTTCTGAATCATCAGGGTTCACCTCTTGAGAATGATTTGGAGTCATCCAACTCCAATCATCAATTAGAAGAAGCTGTAGGTATACTCAATGAGCATGTAGAACTTTCCATAAGCTCCTCATTTCAAGAATTCACTGAAGTCAACCTCTGTAATGGCAAAGTTCTACCTCCTAAGGTAGCACCTCAATGTAAGAGTAAACAGGTCATTGGTTCTGGTGAGCAGATAGCCTCTCCACAGGATGCTCCAGCCATGATATGCTTATGGAGGACTAGCCCAAAGTTGATTACAATGTCCTCACACACTAAAGAAAGTTACCAGCTAAGTTAAGCATATATGATGCCATTGTCTTATCCTAAGAGATGAGGGAGTCATTAATCAAAGCTTTGCTTAACCTCAAAATATGCTTAGCTCAGTTAACTTCTACTGAGAGGAGACATATTACTCAGAGGAAGCCTTAGGAGTTACATTCACAGATGAAGACCTACTTCTGTGGATGAACCCTCCCTATACATAGGATGTTGAGATTCAGCTATCAAGTTTTAGTTGATCAGTGCATCAAACATTATGAGTATAAGATCCCTTGCCTACTTAAGGATTGGCATCTCTAAACTCCAAGCAGAGAGGATGATGTTGAAATGATTCAATGAATAAGGTGATAGGGCTTTAGGCTCCATAGTGTTGCCTTTAAAGATACATGATTGGAAGATAGAAGCCAAGTTTCACAAAAATATATTTGGATACATCTTTCAATGCTTTGCTTGGGAGACCGTGGATATATGAGAACAGTATGATTCCATCCTCTCTACATAAGTGCATCAAGTTCCTAAGAGGTGGAATCGAGTATTGTGTCAAAGGAGATCTCAAACCATTTATAATTCATGAGGTCGGGATATGAGGATGCCTATTACTCCTAAGAAGTAAAATGTCTCACCTTAGTCAAAATAAAAAAAAGAAAAAGAAAAGAAAGATTGAAAAAAAAAATAAAAAGAAAAGAAAGAAAGAAAAAGAAAGTGAAAAAGAAAAGAAAAGTGAATGAGAAGAAAACCTTAGGGAGGAGGTAAAGCCTGATATTATATTTCACACACAATTCATTACTCCATTCGAACAAGTGGAAGGCCTCCATACTTACCACCTACCAAGAGATTCATTCCAGTATCCAAGAGTACACCTGCTATCTACATAGACTTAGAATCTAGTTCAGAGGATGCAACTTATATAGTTAGCTCACCGGCCAGCTCTTCTTGACAGCAGATCCCGTTGGAGGTGACACTCGAGCGAGACAATGATGAAGGCTGGGTCCTTAAGCAAAGCATATGTATTCAAGTCTCTATTATGTGAAACTATCAGGCATCATATGGGAACCTTAGCTTTAACCCCACTTTCCTCATAAAAAAAAGGTTTGGTAGTTAAGGAAGCCCCTAAAGCATGTACAAGCACAAAGATCCAGATGTTCTATCCAAGAGAAATATCCTCAACTCAAGAAGTTAATGCAGAACTTGAGGATGATTCATATAATGAATTAATAGAATTTTCTTTTGTTTGGTACTTGCCATGTGTTCATAATTTAGCAAAGAAAAGTTTAATTCCGCAAACATGGTCTAAGCACAGGTCAGAATACTTCAAAAGGCTATGGAACGACAAATGCAAGAACTCTCAATCAAGACCCAGACTAGGCTTTGGCACAATAGGGCTGGTGGATGATGACAACTACTGGTTGGTCATCACCAATCATTTGGAATGTGATAAGTTCTTTTCAAATCACATTAAATTATATTAAGTTGTGTGCTTAGAAATTTTAGATAATCCAGATGATTTATAAGTCAAAGATGCACCTCCAAAATTCGAAGAAGAAATCAAATCAACCATCGATGAACTCAAAGAAGTCAACTTGGGGAATGAAGATAACTCACTCCCGACGTACATCAATTTCTTATTGAATGAAATTGAAACCAATGACTTAGTTAGGGGACTCACTAAGTTTAAGGACTGGTTCGCATGGAGTTATAAAGAAATGCCTAGATTAGCACCTAACGTAGTGATACAGCCTAACGTTAACCCTATCAAGCAAGCTCCTAGATGCATGTGATTAGACATTGAATAATAGAACATTTTTAAAATCAAGAAACTGATCGATGCTGATTTATCCGAGAGGAAAAATACCCTACATGGTTGGCTAGCATCATCTAAGTTAAGAAATAGAATGGCCAAATTTGCATATGCATGATTTTAAGGATCTTAACATGGCATGTCCAAATGATGATTTTTTATTACAAATACCAAAAGACATTAACTCATCTCATGTGATCTTCTCTTTCATGGATGGTTCATCTGGATATAACCAAATAAAGATGGCACCTGAAGATGAAAGGAACACTGCTTTCAAAACCCCGATCAGAATATATTGTTATAAGGTCATGCCTTTTGGCCTTAAAAATATTGGTGCCACATACCAACGAGCCATGACTCGAATTTTTGATGAACTCATTCATCACCAAGTTGAAAGCTACGTCGATTATCTCATGATCAAAAACAAAGAAAAGGAAGACCACCTCTTTGACTTGAGAGTATTTTTTTGAACGATTAAGGCAATACAACCTCAAAATAAACCCTCTGAAGTGTGCATTCAGAGTATCTTCAAGAAAGTTTCTTGGGTTTGTTATCCGATAATGTAGAATTGAAATCGACTCGGAGAAGATTAAAGTGATATTGGAAATGCCACCCCCTAAAAGTCTCACCCAACTCAGATCATTCTAAGGGAGGTTTACTAGTTAAGAAAGATGCCAAGTTCAAGTGGGATGAGAAGTGTGAGCATGTCTTTGAGAGCATCAAACAATATCTCCTGACACCACCAATTTTAGCTGCCCCTATCTCGGTCAAACCTCTGATATTATACTCTACTACATTAGATGACTCACTTGGCACTTTGTTGGCCCAAGCCAACAATGAAGGAAAAGAGAACATGCTCTACTATCTCAGCCATCATCTAATACCTGCTGAAGCAAATTATTCACCCATTGAGAAGCATTACCTAGCTTTAATATTTGTAGCCTAAAAGCTATGACACTATATGCTTTCTCATAAAGTGAACTTGATTTCTAGAATCAATCCACTGTAATATCTCATGACATAATTGATGTAATTTAGAAGGTTGGCACAATGGTCCATGTATTATCGCAGTTTGATATCACATTCGTACCCCTCCATGTGGTGAAAGGACAAGCACTCACGGATTTCTTAACTACACATCCACTTTCTGTATATTCTCCACTTAGTGATGATTTATCCAAAGAACAAATCATGAACTTAGGGGATACGAGTATTCACTACTAGGAGATACATTTTAATGGTACGACTTCTTCTAAAAGACGAGAAGAACTATAATCTATTCTCCTAAGCAAGGTAGGGTAGAAATAGTCCTCCTAACACATGACCACAATATGAAGAGAATCTCATATCATCTATTTGAACCCTACACCAACAACGAAGCCAAATATGAGGCTTTGATCGTTGGTTTGGAGTTAGCCATTTTGCTAGGCATCCAGAACATCGACATCTTTGGGGATTCTTAGTTAGTTATCAACAAGATCGTTGGGTCCTATAAGGTCTTGAAGCCAAAGCTCCATCACTATCACAAAATAGCATAGAGTTACTAGCTCAAATTCTAGAGGTCATAATCTACAAGATTCCTCAAGTAGAAAATGCCATAGTTGATGCCCTAGCTAAGCTTTCCAATGAGTTAGCATGTCTGGAAATTGAGTCAATATCAATAGAGGTCCATAATAGACAAGTATTACCTCTTATTGATGTTGAACTCATCTTAAATACTCTCTTGAAGGGAAGGTTGTTGTTGCCAAAAAAGACGAAGAACTAGATTGGAGGCAAGCCTTCATTGATTACCTAAATAAAGGAAAACTACATCAAGTGAAGCAAAAGGCACTCTCCTATGCTCTCGTGGATGGTGTATTATACCAACGGTCCTTCGATCATATGTCATTACGTTATTTAGATAAGCATGAAGCCTGTAAGATTGTGACCGAGCTAAACTCAGGATTATGCATAGCTCATCAATACGGTCCTAAGATGAAAGCAAAAGTCAAGAGACTTAACTACTATTGGCCAAAGATGATCATAGATTACATGGACGTAGCAAGGCGTTATCACTAGTGCCAAGTACATGGAGTGGTCCTACATTAACAATCCAACATTCAACATCCAACCTTGGCTTCATGGCCATTCGAGTGTTAGGGCACCGATATAGTGGGCCCAATCGATCCTCCTTTATCCAATGGTTACTGATTCATCCTTGCAGCTACGGACTACTTTTCCAAGTGGGCGAAGGTGATTCCGCTCACAAAGGAGAAAGATCAACATGTGCTCTAGTTCTTTAGGAACCATATCATTTATAGATTTGGGATACCCAGCTGAATCATATATGATAATGATATTACTTTCAAGAGCACCAAAATCAACAACTTCACCTGGAGACACAACATAGATTAGAGATACTCTACCTTCTACTACTCATGAGCGAACAGTTTAATAGAATCGTTCAATAAACCTCTCATCCAAATACTCAAGAAGATGCTCGATGATAATAAACGATAATGGAATGAGCATTTAGTTGAAGCCTTGTGGGCTTACCATACCACCTACAGAACTCTAACAGAATCTATCCCATTCTCCTTAGTGTATGGGTCCGAAGCCATCTTACCATTATAAGTTCAACTCCCCTCACCAAGGATAGTTGAGGGTAGCAAAATCACAATCGAGTAGAATGCCAAGTTGCGGCTAGAAGAACTTGAAGGTTTGGAGGAGAGATGCTTATGAGCATGCTAGAACCTCAAGTTATATAAAGCAAAGATGGTTCAAGCTCACAACAAGTTGGTCTATCCTAGAGAGTTTCAAGTAGGAGAGCTTATTTTAGTTCTAAGGAGTTTAATTATTGCTTGTCGCAAGATGGGAGGCAACTTTGAACCTAGTTTGGAAGGTCCTTTTTCCATAGAAAAGACATACCAAGGTGGATCTTACCAACTCATCAACCACACAATACTTCATATCAACTGGCTTTATCTAAAGAAATATTATGCATAAACAATGTTCAAAATAATTTTCATCAATAAAATTCTATGTCAAATTAAACATCTCTTCAAACTGAAATCTTTCCATTTACCGAGCTTTTGAGGTGTGTTTAGGGTAGGTATAAGAGAAACTGAGCGACATCCTATCCTTCATAAGCACATCATAAACATACAATTGTATGCAAACACAAATAGGCCAAACATAAATCCACTTTCTTCAGGTTACCTTGAGTTAAGATAAGACCCCTAACGGCCCTACTAAGTAGCTACTCTAGGTCGGGTGTGATTCACTACTTAGCTAGTGTGTCTCCCCATTAGTCTTTTTTTGCATAGGAGGATGTGAGACCCCATACTTTCTTCCTAACTTGACCACTGTAAATTAATGAGTACCTTGTTATTGTGGTATGTCTTATTGCATGACCAATAAGCTACCCGATGTCATCTTTTCTTAGAAAGATGTGAGTTCCCACTCTTTCTTCTTAAACTAGCCGTCGTGCACTAACTAGGTTCTAGTTTATATCTGAGGATTAGGGTAAGATCCCCAATGGCTCCTCTTCCTCTTGACTACTTCAGGTTTGGGTTTAATCCTTCTTAATGACTCCCCACTTGGTAGTCGCCCTAGGTAGGATAATAGCTATATAGCCAATGACAGACTATCTTGGTGATCAGTTCTGCTTAGGAAGATGTGTGTCCCTGATGCTTTCTTCCTAGATTGATCATAGAAAATTGATGGGCACCTTAGGTTGGCTAATGTTCGCTTTACTAACAGTAACCCACCCAGTGGATAACACTGTTCAGTCTAATGTGAGTTCTTGTGCTTTCTCCCTGAGTTGGCCACCATATACTTATAGGCTTTATTTTTTTCAAGGACTAGGATAAGACCATCAGAGGCACCTTCTCTATGGGCATTCTACTTGGACTACATCTTCATGACTCCACCTAAACATGATCAAGGTTACTATTGGATTGGACAGTTCCCCTTTCCTAGTAGCCACCCCTGGTTGAAGCTTTATCGTGATGTACTCCCCTTGGCCAAGAAATCTAAGATAGGCCAAAGCCCCCATGGTGGCTCCTTGCAAACCAACAAGGTCCATGCTAAACAAACAAACACACAAACAAACAAAATAAAATCTCTTATGGATTAGGATAAGATCCCTTAAGGCACCTCTTCCCAAGTAGGCATCCTATCTTTTGGGCAGTGTTAGCAAAACTCCCTATAGGAATCACCTTAATTACTCTAAGTTGAGATAAGACCCCTAGAGGCACTCAATTAGTAGTTTCCCTAGGTCTAGTTTGACTTATTTTGCCATCAACAGTCACCCAATGATTCTTACGGATATGAGTCCCAAGCTTTTTTCTAACACGCTATTGCAAACCGATGGCAACCCTTGGTTGATAGTCTACTCTTCTGACAAGACTACCCATTTGTAAAATCTAAGATAGTCCAGCTTACATACTCTCTTAGTGGTCCATGTCGATAGGGTCCAAATTAAATTACTCAAACAAAATCACAAAA
Organism: Cymbidium sinense; assembly: GCA_021442155.1. Classification (NCBI taxonomy): domain Eukaryota; kingdom Viridiplantae; phylum Streptophyta; class Magnoliopsida; order Asparagales; family Orchidaceae; genus Cymbidium; species Cymbidium sinense. Next base: position 57,316,665 of record CM038231.1, on the reverse strand, counting down.
TTAAAATGGATTCAAGTTCAAACTCATATCCCCAGTGGAATCAAATCCAAACCAAAATGAAACCTAAATTTAAATAAAATCAAAACCAATCAACTAAGTCGATCAAAATCAAATTACATCAACAAACCAAATCGAACAAATCCAACCAAATCTACATCCCCAATGGATCCTCTGTCGAATTAATCAACCAAATTCAAATTAAATCAACTAGAAAAATCAAATCAATCAAACCCAAAACCAATCAACAATAAATCAATCAAACTAAATCAAGCAAATTCAAGTCTATAAACCCGGTGAATTTCAATTGACACAAATCAATAAACTCAACCAAAAATGTATCCCATGCGGATCCCTCTTTCCGAAATCAATTTAATTAAATTAAACAAACTCAATCAAATCTCAATACCTCGATTCTTCGTATCATGGCATAAATCAATCAAATTGAATTAAATCAAACAAACTCAATCAAACCACGATCCATAGCATGCCCTTGGAATAAGTCAATATATTATTCAATCAAACTGGTGTGTGAATCCCCAATGGATCTCCCTTCATGTCATTGACATGAAATTAATTCTTAACAAATTAAACCAATTTCACTCATCTCTCTCATGCCCTCGACATGATAGTGAATTGCATCACGTTAGGATTCATGGTTCCATTTACCTTGTCACTTGGCTATGAATGGCCATCTTGAGTACTTGTGATCTTCCCGAATGTTGTTGATCATCTCGGTCAATGCCAATATGTGTGGTGTGTCTTGTCCCCACACCTATTTCCTTTTTTGACCTCACTTTTGGAGTGAGAATCGACTCATCCTTCCTTAGACTTAGGATTCTTCTAAGCACTAGATTTCTAGTCATAGACACTTCTAGTGATTAGGGAACACAAAACCCAAGCTAAAGACTTAAAAGGCATACCCTATAGTCATACCTAGTAAACAGTTCTACCATCCTATGGCCTAACCATGATCCATGCCTATCCACTCATGCAAATCCAACCTCAAATTAATACAATCAAACCCTAATAGGATTTTATTTCATATCCAAGCTCCAAGTCAAATTAACCTAATCCTTAACCTAAATCAATTCCACCATCATCCTATGGATCCAACCTAAAGCCTATTCAATTGAAATCAAATCCAATTGAACTTCATAAAAGCACTCCAACCATTCAAATTTTTATTTCAAACCCTTCCAAAATCGACAATCAATATCAAATCAATCAAACTAATTCAATCAACCTAGGTTAGCTTATTTGACCTAAATGGTCCATATGAGCCAAAATATAATTAAATCCAAATCAACTATAATCAAAGTGATCAATCAATCATAAACCCATCATTAAACTCAATTCAACCCAATTCAACCTAATCCAACTCTAATTGACCCATTTGGTTCACTTGACCCAAAGTGATCTAAAGGACCCATTTGATCCAAAATTGAATCCAACCCAAATTGGATTGAACCAACCCATCCAACCTCTCATACAATGATTGTTGATCATCTTTAATTGTCCAATTATAATCAATTGGGTTAAACCAACTCAATTTGATCATTTGATCAAGTTGACCCAATTAGCCTATAAGACTCAATTTCAACCAAAATTCACTTCAATTCAAATCAATTAAAACCAATGATTCCTACCAACCATAAATTGATCCTTGAACATAAATCAACCATCAATTAAACCAAACCAAGCCAACTTGGGCTCTTGACCTAGGTTGACCCAATTTGACCTAAATGGCCAAATTATGCCAAATCAAATCCTAAATCAAATTGATTGAAACTAATGGCACAAATAAATCATAATTTGATTGTTGAATATGATCTAACTTTCAATTGAGCTCAATTTGACCAAACCAACCCAATTGACTCATGTAGCCCAAATTGATCTAAATGGTCAAATTGAGGTAAATCATTCCTAAATCCAAATCAATTTAAATCAACACTTACAATCATTCTCAAATTATCAATTGAACCTAAACCAACCCCTCACCCAAGCCAATTTGGCCAATTTGACCAAACTGGTCAACTTAGCCCATTTGACCCATATGAACCCTATGAGCCAAATACAAATCTACTTCAAATTAAACTAAACCAATTGAACTAAAACATCTCAAATTAGCATTTGAACATGTCCAAACCCTTAGTTTGACCCAATTTGACCAATTGGTCAATCTAACCCAATTGAACCCATTTTGACCAATATGGGTCAAATTGAGCCAAAGCCATTCAAATCAAGCCCAAACCCAACCAAACTTAGCATGACCCATCCTTGGATCACCATGGGTCAGCCCAAATCAAACCCAACCCATCTTGGACCCGAATTAGGCTAAAACCCATCGGGTAAACCCCTCCAAATGGGACAAAATCCCCATTTGGATGGTCAAACCCACTTTCCAACCCTTGGCAGCCACCCTAAGCTCAATTTGGACACTTGGACCACTAGCTATCCTAACCCAAAGCTGATGGGTCAACCATGGCTCAAGTGGAAGTAAACTAACCCAAGCCACCCCATCAGAACACTTGGAGGAGGGGGTACACATATTGCCAGCCCACTCCTTGCCTTCAGCCACTCAAGATGCTCCACCTTAACCCCTTATTGACATCCTCACTATCTCAGACCTGACTTGCCAAAAGCAACCCATCAAGCCATCGATTAGAGGAGGTATACTCCTCCCATCTAATTCAAACTAAACAGAGAGCTTCAATGAGTTGAGATGAGCATCTCTAGAGCTTTCCTGATCCCCATTGATCTTCCCATCATCGACGAGACCAAACCCGAGTGAAACTGAGATCCCTCTTCGTCCAACTACACTCAAACTCCACCAAACTTAAATTATCTTTTCTCACACCTTTCCTAAGCTCCGGCAATCTAAAATAAATTGATTCTCAATCAATTCGAGCATCAGATACCACTCTTAGACCAACTCAGATCAGGTGACATTTGATCCATGAGCCACCGAGGGAGCAACATGAGCTTTTCAAAAAGGCTTTGTCTTTTCAAGATGAAGCTACCTTAGTCGTTGGACTGCCTGTCTTGAGCTCCACCAAGGTATTTTTTTGGCAAACTGTGGAAATCCTCTTAGGTGTTGGTGTTTTGTGAGAGAAATTATGATTTTGTGTGACTTCCACCATAGGATCTCTTTAGATCTCATCCCTGAATATTTTGGAGTTGATCTCGATGCCTCATGAGCTCTGGTGAGCTCGAATGGAGTGGAGGAGGGCTGACGGTGTCCGTCTTTTGATGCTCGGGGGATGAAGTATCATCCATTGTCCATTCTGCATGATTAGAATGGAGGGTAGTGATTTAATCCACTAGAAAAATCTAATTTTATCCTTTAATATTAGTGAGATTAATCCACAACATCTGATCTTAGATTGAATGGAAGAGATAAAAGCGTCGCCATCCACTCGATTCCACATCGACATTTTAAGTGTCCAATCCCATGACACCACATGGAAAGAGCCACCACGTCAGATCCCACATGGCGCTGATGGGATTAGAATTAATTAAGGATTAAAATGTGTTTAATTGTCTTGAATTTTGAAAAATTATAACTAATTGTGGAAAAATCCTTAAAATATGAGTAAAACCATTTTGGAAAGGGTAAATAGAAGAGAATTTAATAAAAATAATTTCCCTATGTTTTGAATAGTGAATAATGCTTAATTAAAGTTTGAATCTTTTTGTAATTAGCTTAATTAAGCCCTAATTTCTTGGCTAATGAGTCTCAAATTAAATATGTTGATTCTTTGGAACTTCCTCTGCTCCCACAATTTTCTTGGGATTTATTGGCTAAGATAATTAGAAGAATTTGAAATTCAAACCTTAATCACCCTCATTAAGCAATTTAATAATTATTAAAATTTCCAAATGAAAAAAATTAAGTAATTAATGATCATTAATCACTGATTAATAGTAAAATGATAAGGTGAGGTGAATAGGACATCTTTCCTAATTATTTTTTCAAATCCATTTCATTAAGGAGGGTAATTAATCCATAACTTACTTAAGATTAATTAAGCAATTTAAATGGCCAAATTAAATAAATTGAAATGGTAATTAGATCAGATAATTTAACTTGAATTGTGGGTTCTCTTTATGTGTTCAATAAAGCTTAAGGAAATTATGATTAACCCATGGGTGTGGAAAATCATATAAGTACTTAATTAGATTCTTTAATTTAATTAATACTTAATTATTTTCACATGAGTCTCTAAGTGCATTACATTTTTAATTTCTCATTTGCATATCATTAGAAGCTCATAATTGAATGATTAATTAAATTAAAGAAGACTGGAAAAGGTAATTAAATGAATTTCTTAATAATTCCAACTTAATTAATTCATAAAACCCACTTAATTATTTATCCTTAAACATATTAAATCATCAACATGGGATGGGCTAAAAATAGTAAATATTATTTCTCCTCTCTAAACTTAATAAATCAAAACCAAAATCAAATACCATAAGAAGCTTTGGTTATTCTTAAATAGTTTTATCCAACTTGATTGTCCATAGAAATTAATCAAGTTGAATGAATTATGTGAAAATGTTTAACCATTCCTTTTCAATCATTATAAATTTTATATGTCATTGATATCATCCATTCATGTTTTTTTGAATAAAAGAATCAATTGAATTTAATTATGTATAAGTTGCATGTGTTGGACTAATCTTATTATATGTGTGGCTATTATCACTAATAAATTTCAAAGTTACTTTTAAAATCATAAATGAAGAGTTAAATTGAAATTAGCTATAAATATTAAATAAGATTTACATGTGCTTATAACCTAAACATGTCAAAGTATTATTTTATCTTTATGATTCATGTATGTGTTTACATATGTTTAAATATTAATAAGTATATAGTATGGACATCTCGAGAATATGAGGCTTTGAGTAACCCCAAGGTGGTCATATATTACCTCACTTCACTGGTTAACAAAGGCACACATTTATTTAATTTCATTCCTATGTGTACTTGCACTAGAATTTGGATAGAACTTTACTTTACATGTTTAAATAATTCATTAAAATACAATCTTTTACATGATTTTCATTCTCATTGTTGTGTACATTCATATGTATTTAAGATAGCAAGTATATAGTTTGGACATCCCGAGAATATGAGGCTTTAAGTAGCCCCAAGGAGGTCTTAGATTATCTCACTTCACTGGTTTAAGCAACAGCATGTATTTGCTTAAAACTTTAATACATGTGTGTGTACTTAGCTAAGGAATGAAATTCCTCTTTTCTACAAAAGTATACACATTAATAATCATTTAAGTATGCCAAAATATATAGCATACATATGTATTCTAAGTTCAAAATCATATGCATATTAATGATGATAAAAAGAAATGGTGTATATCTATGTGAAGGCAATTCAAGTTCATTAATCTTAAGATGTTTTTCATGTTGAATAGAATTCTTTAAGGTTAGCCCAAACTTAGGATTAATAAACATATTTAATAAACCATTCACTAAAAGAAACCAAGTCATAATAACATGCCTTTAGAAAATAACTTAGGATAAGGATGAAAGGGGTTAAAACTCTTTCTTCTCTTTACAACTTAGATGTTAAGAGAATATCAAATGAACAAAAGAAAATACAAATTAAAATTTGAAAATCCTCTTAATGACTTGAAAACCACCCTCATGTTAACTTAACATTCCAAACTTAGATATAACCTAAATTTAACTAAGACACACCACACTAAGCCTAAGCACACACATTAGATTGCTAAGTCACCACTTCTAGCTCTAAGTTAGAACGGTGTATGTTATGATATTGTATTTTATTTTATGATATAATATTTTAGGCTGGATGTTATAATTATTATGTGTAGACTAGATGTTAGGCCATTGTTAGCCAAACGTTATTTTCTACAAGGGATTATGCTAATGGGGTACTAAAATAAATATAAATACTTTTTCTTGCAGGTTGCTTATGCTAATAAGCATAATCCATGTTAGAACGGGCCAGCTTGGTTACCCTTATGCAGGGTGCTAAGTCCAAATTATATAGTATAATTGCTTGGGTTATTTAATTTTAATATCTCTTGGTGTAGTTAGATTTTATTTTTCAAACATATAATTTTATAATAGGAATTAAAATCAGTGTTATGGGGTTTAGGATGAGCATTGGCTAGAAGAAAAAGTCTTGGGAGGCCCTCTGAAGCCTTAAAAGCAATTCAACTCAAAGGAAGAAAGAAAGAAAGAAGCAAAGAGTGAAGACTCCCATAACATTTATTCAATTTTAATTGTAACATTCTTTTGTAATATAGGTTGTATAAGGGTAGAGCTTGGGTACTCAATTTTTTTTTTTTTGGTATGTGTTCCCTACGCACCGTCTTATTATTTTATGGAATCTATGAATGTTTGATTATTGTGTTTATATTTGTGCATAAGAGATGGCATGATTCTCAAAAGTTTTTCAAAGATTGATGATTGAATGTGTGGCCTGGATGCGGTAAGCTCTTTAGGGTAAAATTAATTTTTCTACCCTAATTAATAACTCATAACCAAATTTTAAAATAATTCATAATCTCACTTTAAAGCTTAGGCTATAATCAAGATAATTAAAAGATTCAACAACCCCATAGCTAAATGATATATGTTCTAACATCATGCATATTATCTTATTTCTTTCTTGAATAGGGAGGGTCTCCACTCTTATAGGATAGAGGAATGCTTGACTTGTGAGGGCATCCCATATAGTGGAGAATACCTCTTCCTGTTGATTTAGCCAATAATCAAATTTTGTCATGCATTTAGGCATAATTATCCCAAGCCTTTATCCAAATCAATGTGTCAAAATGATATAAAAATTTATAAAATTTTGTATTTAGTCTAAATAATGTATTCATGCCAATCATGATCTAGTCTCTTAGAGAGTGAATTTAGGACTCTAGTCTCCTTTCTAATTAAATAATAGCCTAACTATCTTACAATTTTATAATACTGGCCTGCATGATTTTAAATCATAGGAGATCTTAACTGATGGCCACTCCAGGTAGTTGTAAGTCCATAAGAGTCAGACGAGTTTATCCTCTCTTATGGAGGTAAACTAATATGTCCCCCTTCCATTTAAATTTAGGTTGTGCTTCTAGCTTGTGCTAAAGATTCCTAGATTTAGGATCTGAGATTGCTTATTTCCTTCGAGCTACAAGTATAGTTCCTCACCTCTTAGACATTTCCATAATCTTGTGTTTATGGACTATAAGCCCTAGCATTATAATAAAAATCTCAACTTAAATTAAAACAAACTTTCTCTTTCAAACATATAAAGCCTCACCATAGGATAGATTGGGGTGCTCACTAGGCTTCCTAATATCATGAGTACTCCCTATAAATATTTTTTTGGAATCCAAAATAAGTCTTTCCAAATTGAACCTTCCCACTTGATTTTTCAAAAATACCCAATCCTTTGATAGTCTAGCCCTGAAATCTTTAGAGATATGATTAACTACTTTAATCAAGAGTATTCTTAGAAAAATTCAACTTCCTAGGATATGATTACCAATATAAGCTTGCATCCATAGGGAACTAAAGAAGCTGGCATAAAATAAATCCTGCTTTACTTTTCCATACAAAGGCAAAAAAGTGTATATATATATATATATATATATATATATATATATATATATATATATATATATATATATATCCTAGTCCATTTTTAGTTTATATTTTATACATGCTCACTGAAAACCTTACACAAGGTTGGGAAACATTATACTTAATTATACATAAAGATATCAGCCTTATGAGTCCTTATTAGGTGATTAGGTTCATTATAGGGTGATATTTCTATCTTTTGAGATAATAAAATATACCTTAATGTCATACCCGATCACTTCAATAAGTACCCCCTAAGATCTATGTGGTGTCCACCTGGCATCTGAATTAAAACATCACACTACTTAAAGCCTCGTATTCTCGGGATGTCCATACTATATACTTACTAACATTCAAACATATGTAAACATACACATGAATCATGAAAATAGAACAATTTTTTAACATGTTTAAACTATAAGTGAATGTAAATCATATAGAATATTCATAGCCAACATAAATTTATGTCTACATCATTAGTTTATAATTTTGAAAATAATTTGAGATTTATTAGTGATAATAGCCACACCATATAATAGGATTCAACACATGCAGCTTATACATAATCAAATTCAATTGATTATTTTATTTGAAAACAAGAATGCATGATATCAAATAACATAAAAATTTATAATGATTGAAAGGTAATGATTAAACATTGCCACATAATGCATTCAACCACCTTAATTCCTAAAGACAATCAAGTTAAATAAAACTATTTAAGATTAACCAACATTACTATGAAGTTTAATTTTGGATTTTAATTGTTAGAACTTAGCGAGGAGATATGAAGTTTGCTATTTTTCCCCATCCCATCTGAGTGACTTAATGCATTTAAGTAGAAATAATTAAGTAAATTTTATGGATTGACTAAGTTCAAGTCATTAAGCAATTAATTTAATTTCTCTTTCCTATGTCTCCTTAATTTAATTAATCGCTTAATCATAAGCCTCTAATGATATGCTAATGAGAAATAAAAATTTGCAATGCACATAAAGGGTCTTAATGCAATTGGCCTAATGCTTAAGAATTAATTAGATTAAGGAGGAATCTAAATTAAGTACTCTTATGGTTTTCTCATGCCATGAGTTAACCATAAATTCCTTAATGGTCTTTATGTTATTGAACACATAAAGGAAACCCATGAATTCAATTTGAATTATCTGAAATAATTACCATTTCAATTTGATTTTAACTCTATCATTAATTGCCTAATTAATTCCTAATCAAGCCATGAATTAATTAACCCTCCTATGGAAATATATTTAGGAAAGTAACTAGGGAGGAGGCCCTAATTATTTTTTCTCATCATCACCACTCTTAATAGTGATTAATCATCATTAATTATTTAAATTTTACTATTTAGTATTTTGAGTAATTATTAAATTGATTAAGTAGGATAATTAAAATTGAAAATTTAAATTCTCCAAATTACATGACCAATAAATCCCAAGAAAATTATGGGAGGTAGAGGACATCCCATAGACTCAACTTATCAATTTTGATAATAATTGGCCAAGTAATTAAGCCTTAATTAAGGTAATTAGCAAACTTCATAATGCAATTCATGCTCAAACATTGGATTTTAAATTATCCTCTGTTTACCCTTTCCAAAATGGGTTTGCTTATACTTTTTTGGATTTTTTACAATTAGTTATGAATTTTCAAAGTTCTGGCTATTCAATGACATTTAATCACCTAATTAATCCCCTAAATCATCAACACCATGCAAAAGCTGATGTGGTAACACTTTCCACGTGGCGCCATAGGATAGGCTATTTAAAATGTCCGATGACTTGACTCATATGAGGACACAATTTTATCCTCACCATAACCACACATGATTTTGTTCAAGGGTTTTGACCAAAACCGTTCACCATGGTTGTCACTTGAACCCATGGTGACCCAAGGATGAGTCATACCAATTTGGTTGGGTTTGGACTTAGTTTGAATGGGTTTGGCTCAATTTGGCCTATGTGGATCAATGGGGTTCAATCTAGTTGACCAATTGGTCAAATTATAATTTGGGTGTTCAAAATGATCATTTGGAATGTATTGGTGCAATTATTTTGGTTTAATTTGAAGTGGATTTGATTTTGGTTCATATAGGTTCATTTGATTAAATGGGCTAAGTTGACCAATTTGGTCAAATTGCCAAATTCTGGAGGGTTGATGAAGTTTAATTGACCATTTGAAATGATTGTAGTTGGTTTGAATCTATTTGGATTAGGGAATGATTTAGTTCATTTCAACCTTTAGGTCAATTTGGGCTAAATAGGTCAATTTGATTTGATTGATCAAGTTGGATTCAATTGAAGGTTGGATCATGTTCAGTAATCAATTTATGATTGATTAGAGGCATTGATTTGAATCAATTGGATTTAGAATTTGATTTGACTCAATTTGGCCCTTTAGGACAAATTGGGTCAACTTCGATCAAGGGACCAAATTGGCTTGGTTATGACAAATTAGTGGTTGTGTCATATTCAATACTTCATTTATGATTGATGGGATCATTAATTTTGATTAATTGAGGTTATAATGAGATTTGATTCATTTTGGTCCACATGTCCCGTATTTACTAATGTGTAGTCTACCAAAGTTGGAGAGCTAAAATGCCAAGACATCACAAATCACATGGTACTCTAACTATTATAGCAGCTACTATTCTTGAGCCCCTTATATAAACACATTCCTTCTTTTTATAAGAGCATTAGGGAACTAACCAACCCTTTCATTATACTCAATATTGGTATCCTCTGATGGCTTAAGGCTAATGTTGATGGAGCTTGGCTTTCATCCCACATTGTCGGGTGGTAATCAAAGATGAGAGAGGAGAATATATGGTGGCAATTGGATAGTAGTTTGAGCATTAAGACAATGCACAGGTGAAGCTTGTAGCTATTGTCTTCATAAATAACCACCTGGAGCCATGGATGTTAGAGCTAAAATCCATCATCATAGAGGGGGAAAACATTAATGTCATCAATTTATTTAAACAAAGCATGGATAAAAGTACATGGAGCATTAGACCACAAGTTCCCACCACTCTCTTTCCTTTCCACCCTGATGTTGGTATAAACTTATGTGATTTATTTAAAATCATTATTCATGTTGTTAATGAAGTTTTGATGTTTTTTTACTTGAAATTTGGAAGAGATTTTTAAAATTGTTGGAGCTTGATGGCTTGCCAAAATAGAAAGAGATTTGGTAATCCTTGTGACCAAGGCTGCTTTAGTGAGGGGTCGTAATTTATGTGTTATTCTTTTCTATAAAATCTTTTTTGTATTATGTTATTTGTGAGGCTTAACATCCAAGAAAAATTATTTCTCCAAAATTCCTCCACTGAAAAGCCTTCAAAAAGAGTTTTATTAAGGTTGGAAAAATTCTAGGGTTGAATTAACCTATTTTGGTTGTTATGTTTGTTTAATTCATGTGGTGTCTTAATTTGGAGTCGTAAGGATCCACACAGATCTTAAGGGGAACTTGTTAAAGTGATCGAGTGTGACATTGAGATATGATGTACTATCTCGAAGGATAGAAACATCACCTTACGATAGACTCAATCACGTAATAAAGACTCCTAAGGTAGATGGGTATTGATATATACCAGGGATCTATCCCCTATTTTACATGGATAAAGTAAAGTAGGGTTTATTTTAAGCCAGGTTCTTTAGTTCCTTATGGAGGCAAGCCCCCATATTTAATTACATCCTAGGAAATGAAAGCTTTTGAAGAACACTCTCAATTAAAGTAGTCAATAAATATCTCCAAAGATTTCAAAGCTAGGTTATCAAAGAATTGGCTATTTTTGGAAATCAAATGGGAAGAGTTCAAGTGGGAAGACTTATTTATGGATTTCATAAGAGGATAAGTAAGGAGTATACATCATACTAGAAAGCCTAATGAATACTCTAATCTACCCTATGATGAGGCTTTATATCTTTTTGAAGAGGAGAGTTTATTGTTATTTAAGTTGAAATTTTATTACAAAGTTAGAACTCGCATTCTAGCAACACAAGATTGTAGAAATATCTAAGAGGTAAGGACTTATACTCCAAGGGAGAAATAAGATGCCTCGGAATCTAAGTCTAAAATACTTTAGCACAAGCTAAGAGCTTGACCTAATTCTACTTGGGGAAAATGGGATATGATGGTCCACCTCCACTAGAGAGAATGAACACATCCCAACTCTTCTAGACTTACAACCACTTGGAGTGGCTGTCAGCTAATACCTCATACATTTTAAAATCATATAGGTCGGACTCATGTAGATGTAAGATAGCTAGGATGTTATTTAATTAGGAAGAAAGCTAGAAATCTAAAGTCACTCCTTAAGAGGGTGGATAATGTTTGGTATGCAAATATAACTTAGCTAACGCAAAATTTACAAATTTTTAAACCATTTGGACACAATAATTTGGACCAAGGCTTGGGATAATTATGCCTAAATGCATGTGGAAATTAAGTTATGAACTAAATCAATGAGAAGATGTGTTCTCCACTATAAAGGACTGCTCTCACATGTTAAGTTTCTCCCATATCATGTAAGAGTGGAGATCCTCTCTATTCATGAGCGAGATAATATGACATGCATGTTGTTATAATATATAATCATTCAACTAAGGAGTTGCTAAATCTTTTATTATCTTGATTAAAAGCCTAGGCTTTAAAGTGGACTTATGGATTACATTATAATTTAGTTATGAGTTATTTATGAGAATAAATAATTTAATTTTATCCTAAAGGGCCTACCACATCCAAGTCACACATCAAATCATCATACTTTAAAAAAACCTAAGAAAAAGCATGCCATCTTTATTGCAAGAACAATTCATAATAATAAAACATTTAAATTTCATAAAAAAATAAAAGATCGATGCAACTAGGTACCTGTGTGCACCCAGAAAAATAGAAAAAATTAGGTAGTCGAGTTTTACCTTTATACAACTCAGATTACAATTTAATGTCATAATTAAAATAAATATTATGAGGGCCTTCAATCTTTGTTCTTCTTTCCTTCCTTTGGATTAATTTGCTTCACGCTTCACAGGGTCACCTAAGTCTTTGCCATCTAGCCACTGCTCATTTTAAACCTCATAACACTAATCCTAATCCTATTACAAAAATTACATATTTATGAAAGATAAAATCTAACTACAGCTACAAAATAGATGTTAGATAAATAAACGTACAAGCCAAGAATTATATTTCATATATTTGGACTTAGCACCCTGCTCTTGGGTAGCCAAGCCCACATGTCCTAATTGGCTTATGCTTAGGGGGTGTAAACAACACCTGTAAGTAAGAGCATTTATATTCATTTATTATTACAATGGCCCCTCAAGCATAAATCCCTTCATAAGACATCATTAGGCTAATAATAACCTAACATCCAGTCTACACACAAACAATCCTAACATTCAGTCTAAAAAATATTGCATTATAAAACAAAACATATCACCATGGCATACATCGGCCTAACTTAATACTAGGATCGATGACTTAGTATTCTAATGTGTGTACTAAGACTTGTGTAGTATGTCTTGGTTGTGCTTTGGAATTATGATTGTCTAGAGTCTTAGGATTATTTAAATTACTCATTAACGATGATTTCACTTTAAGTCTTATAGTAGGTTAATTGAATTTTAACTTGTATGTTTTTATTTTGTTCAATACTTACTTAACATCTAAATATTATAAAGAGAAGAAAGAGGCTTAACTCTTTCATCCCTAACTTAAGTTATTTTCTAAAGGTAAGTTATTATATCTTTAATATTTTTAAAGAATTACTTGTGAATTTTATTTAACCTAAGTTTATGTTAGTTTTAATGAATCTTATTCAAACATGAAAGGAATCTTAGGATTAATGAAATTAAGTCACCATCACATGAGTAATACTCCATTGCTTTCTTTCATTATCAATAATATTCACACTCTTTGATTTCCAATTTTTTTAATATTTGATTTAATACATATATACATGAAATTTACCCATATTTTTGCACACTTAATGACTATTGATTCATGAATTTGATGGAAAAAGAGGGATTTCATCTCATAACTAAACATATACAAATAGTTATTAGAAATTTAAACAAGTATGTACTATTGTTAAACCAGTGAAGCGAGATTATTTAAAACCTCATTGGGGCTACTTAAGTCCTCATGTTCCCAAGATGTCCAAACTATATACTTGTCAATTTAAATATACATAAGCATAGAAATAAAATCATGCAAAGGTTATATATGAAAATCCTTTATTTGTGTAGATTTTAATGGCCTAAAAAAATGTTTTACTTTATATTCTATCTATTCATACACATAAATAAAATTAAGTAAGTACATGACATTGTTAAACCAGGGAAGTGATATTATCTAAGACCTCCTTGGGGAAACTTAAAGCCTCATGTTCTCGGGATGTCTAGGCCATATACTTGCTAATTCAAGTACTTATATGCATAAGCATCAAACATATAAGTAAAATAATTCATTGCCATCTTTAAGTTATAATCTAATGGACATTTTGTTGAGTGTTTACAATGAGCATTTATTTAAATTTTAAACTATTTGATTCATAATTAACTTATAAATTTAAAATAATTTGAGATTTATTAGTGATAATAGCCACACCATATAATAACATTTATCCAACTCATGCAATTTGAATGCAATCATGTTCTTTTAAAATTTTTTTAAAACATGTATACATAAAATAAGTGGCATGCACATTTATGATAATTGAAAAGGAAGTAAATAAATATCACCCCACAACATACTTGATTTCATTAAATCCTAAGGACAATGAAGTTAAATAAGCATCTTTAAAACTAACTAAAGCTTCTTTAGGATTTAATTTTAATGTTCAAGTTATTAAAAACCTAAAGAGGAGACATGATACTTAGGGTTCATTCCATCCTATGTTGGTTATTTGTTATTTGATATGTTTAATGGGAGAAATTAAACATGTTCTATGAATTGATTAGGTTCAATCTATTAATTACATTAATTTGATTATCCTTTCCAAGCTTCTTCAATTTAATTAACCACTTAATCATAAGCTTTCAATGATATGCTTTAAGAAAATAAATTCAGCAATGCACCTAAAATGATATAATGCAAGTAAGCTCATGTTTAAGAGTAAATTAAATTAAAGAAGGAAAATATTTAAGCTAAATACTCTCATGGTTTCACCACACCAATGGGAAAATCATAATTCTTTAATGACTTGATGTTATTAAACACATAATGGGATTAATGGGTTGGCACTCAAATTATTTAAGTTGATTTCATTATAATTTAATTATTAATTTCCTTAATTTACCCTTCATTACAAAACATGTTAATTGAACTCATTAAAAGAGCACATTTGGAATTAATTAAGAGACGTCCTAATTAGTTCCCATGTTATCCTTAATATTTTCACTAATTAATTATCCCTAATTACTCAATTTTACTATTCATTAATTTTAATAATTATTAAATCACTTAAAGGGGTAATTAAGATTAAAAATTTATGATTTTCTAAATTACATTGCAAATAATTTCAAGAAAAATATGGGAGCCTGAGGACATACCACAGATTCAACATGCTAAATTTGAGATTAATTAGCTAAGTAATTTAGTCTTAATTAAGGTAATTAGCCTAAACATCAAACCTTAAGTAAGCATTATTCATTAGACATTGAGGATTTTATTTTTATTAAATTCTCCTCTATCTAAGCTTTTCAAAATGGGTTTATTTATATTTTTTTGAATTTATTTATAATTAGTTATGATTTTTTAAAGTTTTGGCTACTTGAATTGAATTTTTAAGCCTAATTAATCATTCTAAACCATCGACGCCATGCGGACACTAACGAGACAGTGCTTTCTATGTGGCGTTATAGTATTGGTTATTTAAAATGTTCGTTGCATGTACTGACTTAACGACGATGGAAGTGGTTTCATCCTGATCATTCGATCTCAAATCGGACAGTTGAGATTAATCTCGTGATTAATAAATGATTAAATCAAGATTTCCAGCATGATTAATCACGGTCATCCATTCTAATCATGCGGAGCGGACAACCAGTGATCCGTCATCCCGTGAGCCCCTGAAGATGGACATTGTTGCCTTCTATCATTCGATCCGAGATCACCAGAGCTTGTTTGATGGTGAAATT
The DNA here is from genome assembly GCA_021442155.1 of Cymbidium sinense. Taxonomy (NCBI): domain Eukaryota; kingdom Viridiplantae; phylum Streptophyta; class Magnoliopsida; order Asparagales; family Orchidaceae; genus Cymbidium; species Cymbidium sinense. Next base: position 57,300,868 of record CM038231.1, on the reverse strand, counting down.
GACTCCAAAACAATTAGGGAAGAAATCTAGGGAGATCTTACAATGGAAATTGCCTGAAAACACAATTCATTTCAAAAAGGACCAACACCTGGGGTGCAGATCTACGATTTCCAAATTTTTACCTCGCTGGAGCTAAAGACTGGTGGTTCATTGACAGAGATAGCTTCTCCTTAAAAATATGAAGCCCTGCCAAGAAGATCTCTAGTTGTCTCCCCACTGATCAGTCTGCGGACCAAATGCCACCGATGAAGTCACCAGAGTTGGTGTAGGGAGACCTTCTAGTGGTCAAATTGATCAAGAATATATTTATTTCGGGTCACCGGAGTGTGGTGAAAGTGTGGGGAAAGTTAATTTGACTTCGGTGAGAGTTTGGTGAGGTTGGACAGATGGAGCTTTCGAGCTTGAAGGGAGCTTGGTCTCATAGGTTATGGGGTGCACTAGGAGCTTAGGAAATGCTTTAGGACTGCTCAGAAAGCTCTGAAGAAGATGTGTGATGAGTTTGAATGAATGAGGAGGAGTATACTCTCTTGCCCACTTGAACCAAGGGTTGAGATTGGCTCAGCCTTTGGCAGTTGTCCGGCCAGTCGCCATCGTGAGCCATCACTACAGCCGCCGCCATTGGTCGCCGTAGGCGCTGGTTGCCGCCATCGTAGCCACCGGTCGCTGGCCGCCACCGCCAGGTCACCACCGAATACCACCGCTTCCGTGATGAGACCGCGACGCCCGTGATCACCCGCTCGACTGCCGATGCTTGTCCAACCGCAAGTAGCCAATTTGGCGTCTCCACTCCGCAAGGCGTTCTGCCTTCATATTTTGTCGGGCCATGGTGATCAAGCCCCCCGTGATGGTCCCCTTCATGAACATCAGGCGTGCCGGACCCAAATTTTTTACATCACCTTCAGGTTATTTTTTTCGGAGCGCGAGCGCCCAAATTTTGTCAATTTACCTTGGGTCGTATGCATTGGATTTCCACCCGGACATTATTTTTCTAGAGTTGGTGGCTAGAGGTGGTAGGGGACTGTTGAGGTGGATGTGTGTGAGAGGCTGAGGGAGTATAACGGGCTACCCACTCATACACTCCTCCTTAGGTGGACCAATTGTTGCCCATGGATGTGCTCACCCTGTCTTGGCTAAAGGCTGAACCCAACAACATTGGGTTCGATTAGGTCAGTGGTCCTTTGTCCAAGAAAGGACGAAGGTGGATGCTAATGGGTGGGGAGTTGGAGAACCCATATAAATGTAAATTTTGTCCCATTTGGTGGGCTTGGTTCAATGGGTTTGACACAACCTGATTTCACCATGGATTGGTCCCACTTAGGTAGGCCCATGGTGACCCAAGGATAAATCATGTCAAGTTTGGTTGGGTTTGGACTTGGTTTGGTAAGGTTTGGCTCAATTTGACTCATGTAGGTCAAATGGGCTCAATTAGGCTAAGTTGACTATTTTGACCAAATTGGGTCAAAATGGGAGTTTGGTTAAGTTCAATTGGTCATTTGAAATGAGTTTGTGCAATTGGTTTGATTCAATTTAGACTAGATTTGGATTTGGTTCATATGGTTCAATTTTGGTTAAATGGGTCATATTGACCAATTTGACCAAATTGGCCAAATTAGCTTGAGCATAGGTTAGGTCTATGTTCAATTGATCATTTGTAATTGATTGGAAGAGTTAATTTGAATTGATTTGAATTATAGATTGATTTAATTCAATTTGATACTTTTGGTCAAATAGGGTTAAGTAGGTCAATTGGGTTGGGTTGACCAAATTGGGTTCAATTGAAGGTTGGAACATGTCCAAATTTGATTTAGGATTTGATTTGGCCCAATTTGACCCTTTAGGAAAAATTGGGTCAACTTGGGTCAAGAGGACAAATTGGCTTGGTTAGGTTCAAATGGCAGTTGAGTCATGTCCAATACGCAATTTGTGGTTGATAAGAATCAGTGGTTGCAATTAGTTTTGCTTAGAACATGGTTTGGCCCAATTTGGCCATTTAGGTCACTTTGGCTCAAGTTGGGTTGAGGAGTCAAATTGGCTTGGTTAGGTCAAATTAATTATAGTGGGGTGTTCAAAAGTGTCCTACAATCATCAATGAAGAGATTTGGTAGCTTGATTTGATCCAATGGAGGTTTGATTGAAGTTTTATCTAATTAGATCTTTTAAGTCATTTTGGTTAAGTGGTTTAGTCAAGTCAATTTGGACCAATTGAGGCTATGGATGGTTGGAATACATTCAATGATCAATTTGAAGTTGATTGGTGGCTTTGACTTCAATTGATTTGGGTTAGATTGGGTTTTGACTCATTTTAATCCTTTAGGTTAAATGGGTCATTACTTAAATCTAATTAGTTTAGTTGGCTTGATTACAAGTGGTAGAATAGTTTGAAATGATTAATTAGATAATTAGAACAATTGAGGGAATTGAGTTTGGTTTGCTTGAGTTAGTTTGAATGAAGTTATAGGATTGAAATGGATTAACTGGAGTTAAGAAGCCAAATTGGCTTGGAACTTGGATTGGAAACCAAATCCAATCATGGTCAATTAATTGACTTGAGGTTAAATTTTCAATCATTTGGTATGGGTTTAGAGGTGATTGATGGGTGAGGGTGTTGGTTTATGCCTTAGGGTAGATGGAGCCCACTTGTCTTAGGGTAATCTTAAGTCCTATGGTTTTGCCCTACAAGTTTCTAGGCCTAGGTTTAGTGTTCCATTAACCACTGGAAGTGTCCTAACTCTAAAGAGAACATAAGTGTTTAGAAGGATCTTAGAGTTAGGATCGGAGTGAACAATCCTCACTCAAAAAGTGAGGTCAACAGTTCATTTAAACCACATAAAATTTAATAAATTCATTAAGATTATAGTAAACACTCACATAAAAGGGATGTGATTTTGGCTTAAAGTTCACTCAAGAAAGAGTGTATATAGATATAACACTCATAACACTACCCCATCTTTTACTAATTCTCAGCTCTTCTTCTTACAAATCACTTACATGGTGAAAATATTTTTCTTCCTACATTTTCATCCTAAATTATAGGCATGCAACTTATAACACTCACTTGATCTCCCAAATGGTTGGTATCCTCTTCTGAAGGACGAATGTCATCATGATCTCTTCTACTTTGTCATCCACTCCCTCTTTCTCTTTCTTCTTCTTCTTCTTCTTCAATCTTATTTAGAAAAATAACATTTATCTTAGATTAATTATATATGTGTCCTTTCTTATAGCATCACTTTATCCTCAATCTTATAATATTATTCAATGATATTCTTACTTGGTTGGGTAGTAAACAATGAAGGTCTAGGGCTTGTAGTAGACCTTTGGCTAGGATAGAAAGATGCTTGATAAGAGGGACCCATGGACCTATGTGAGAGTTTGCTTTCTTATGCTTTTCTTAAAGCAAAGCACAGTGAAAAGTATCCTTAATCTATAGCTCCTATAACTCCATCTCATTCCAAATGTCTCTTAGGACCAATGATAAATTTGTTGACTAACTACAACTTCTGATTAGATCAATTAGTCCTAGTGATCAAGTCCTCAAAAATTTCCATGTAATTAATAGCTTGCATATTTTCTCAATGGTTCATGTAATTTATTCTCTTAATTTTTAAGATTCTTTTTATCCCTAAGCTTCTTCTTCATCTTTATCTAAGTGAGGATGTTTCTAGATAATCTCTCTTTTTAAGTGAATATTATTCCAATAAATCTTAGCATGGCTTTAAGGTTTTTTTTTGGCAAATGTGGCCTTTTAATTGTCATCCATTTAGTACTAATAAAAGAACTCATCCATCTAGGTAGGCTAATCTAAGAACTTAGGATCATTGACCTTATCATAAGTTAGGGTTTCAACCTTAATTTTCTTAGTAAGCTCATTCAAATCTTCAGGGTTTCTATGGTGGTTATTTCTAAGAAGATTCTTCAAAGGATGTCTTCTAAGGTGTATGTGTTACTTATGTTTTTTTATGAGCTCTTCTCCTAAGATGTTAGTCTAAACAAAAGTTTAGACCATAGGTGAGGTTTGTACCATAATGTTCAAGTCTTGGACTATGGTGGCTAAGTTCATGACTTAGTTTTGAGTCATAATAAATTTATGCTCATCTTGTAAATCTAATTCTTTATTCTCGTATTGAAATTATCCATTTGATCTTAGCTAACAAATTTAGGAAGCATGTCATCATAATATAGTATGCAATATGATACTTAAATTTTTTTTTGATTTTAAATATTCAATGACACTTGCTGATTTTTATAAAGAAATCATAAATAAAAAATGAAAATAAAATTTACAATCCTTGACTAAGTACAAACATAGTTGTAAGCAATGAAAAAAAGGTAAACTTGAACTTGAATAAAACCCTAAAATTCCTAATGTGAATTCCCCTATTTTAATATAAATCAAGGTAAAAGTTTAATTAATTTTGGGGGATCACTCCCTCATTGATCATATTGGAAGAGATTTTTTGAGCAATGAGATAAATGTAGACATTCGCTTAAAATTATCATATATATATATATGTATGTATGAATTTATTATTTAATACAAAAGGTTATAAAATTGATTTAAACATGCAATTTACCACTTGAGTTTGCAATGAAAGATAAAATATCATATCAAAAAAGAGATTAGCAAGTCTAAGTATAGTGAATCACCTCTTTGAAAGTCAACTCCACCCTTTCCAAGTACTTTTCCAAGGACTTCGATCCTCTTAGTGATCAACTTCCAAATTAGTCCTCCAAACCTGTGGTCTAATACCAATTATAGTGTGGGCTGAGGATGGGTCACTTAGGGTGACTAAATTTGTGAATGGTGGCAGTCAAATAGAGAACATAATCAAATCTAAACACTCAACATCAAACAAATAAACCTTCTGCTACAGTATTCCAAATCATTTAAAATAACCAATTTGTAGACTGAGATGTCAAATTTTGATCTAGAAATTTTTATGAATTCATATGTGGTGTAGGCATTTGTTTGTAAATTTCTCCCAAAAATGGTTACTAAAAACAAGACTAGCCTAGTGGGTGGAATGACACTTAGGGTTGATTAAACCTAAAGTAAGATTAAATACCAATTAACACTTGAATGTGAAAGATAATAGAGTAAACTACATTTTTGTTTACTACATTTTATGAATTCTTATGTGGTGTAGGAATTTGTTTGTAAATTTCTCCCAAAAATGGTTACTAAAATATGTTTAGCTTAATGGGTGGAATGACACTTAGGGTTGATTAAACCTAAGCAAATAGTAAGATTAAACACCAATTAACACTTGAATGTGAAAGATAATAGAGTAAACTACATTTTTGGAGAATTTCATTAATTTTCATGGATTTTAAAACACCAAACAAATACAATAACAAGCCTTAGTCTTTTCAGCCCTAGAATTGATCAAACAATCTTAAAAACTTAGCTTTTGGCTTCTAGTAGAGGAAAATTAAGGAGAACAATTTTATGACATAGTAGAGATCATAAAAAACATGAAACAAGAAAAAATCTGTCAAAAACATCAACACATAAAAATAGGCTACTCACTAAAATATATTTATGGGCAAAATTACAAGACCCTTCTTTGTTAACTAGCTACCAAGCTCCAACCAAGTAAAATTCTCTTTAATTTTTAGTTTAAAATAGCAAATAGAACTTCATTGCTCCTAGAATAAAGGCTTTAATGCAACACACACCATTTAAACTTACACAATAAAGGAAAGGAAAGGTTGGGGGCGGCCATAGAAGAGAGTAACTACTCCCTCCAAACTACTTAGGCCACTAGTCTTCTCATGCTAAAATAATAATTATGCTTAATTAACTTATGATTATTTAACCATACTTATAATTAAGTACTCGTCACACTTAAATTGACATTATATATGGCATTTATACATGGATTATATAAAATAATGCAACATATACATAACTTTTAACTAAACAAAAGTTTACACAGTAAGCTGTCAATTGTTTTCATTATTTCAAGCTTAATTTTTCCCATGACCTTCTTACTTTTTGTAATGGAACCATCTTGTTTATTTTCAATTGCCTTGCTTTAACCTTTTACGTTTGTGCTACACTAGGATAATTATCAAATATGTCTATATTTTCACTTGATATATTTAGAGCATGCTCAAAATGATTTAAATTTTATCAATTTAAATGGTGATTATTCAGTGATTGAGGGATATATATACAAAATGAAGAGATTGTGCATATTTAGGACTTTTTTGAAGACATTCCTTATCATTGAGTTACATTCAAGAGAAATAATAAAACATTTTTAAAGTTAAAAATAATACTCCTATTAGAACATATGTTTTATTGACCATAATTGAAAGAAGATGTGGAGAGAGTGGTAACCAAGCATTATACTTGTAAGAAAGCCAAAACTAATAAGTAGAAAATAAGAAATTTTATACTTTACATGTTTTGTTTAGCCCTTGTGAGGGTACTTTCATGAATGTTGTACTTGGGCTTCATAAAACAACTAGAAAATATGAAAGCATAATTTTTGTGGCAAATTGTTTCTCCAAGATGACTCACTTCTTACTTTGCTCAAAATATAATGTGTAAGAGACCATGGCACCATAGAGAGGCTGGGGTAATTTGGGTGTATTTTAAAATTATTACATGTTAAAACTTAATTTTAATTATTTATAGGAAAATAATTTTTAAATTTAAAAGATGAATTATCAAAACTTATAGAGTAGTAAAAAAATGAAAATAAGAGATACTCATTTTATGTGGTTCAACTAAAAACCTTAAACTGGCCTACGTAGCCTAGCCACCTTACAAGGATTCGATTATTTCAATCAAAAACTAATTATGATATGTACTCTCCTATCATAGGTTGAGTACAACCCCAATAATAATCTTGCTTATACTCTCTTACATGGGGTGAGTACAACCCTAACAAGAATAAACTTTAATAAACATAAAATTTTTGTTGACTCCATGAGCCCTATTGCTTACACAAATTTATTTTGATGATAACAAGCATATGATTGGATGAAAAAAATGATTTAAATTAAATGTTCCAAGAAGGTCACCACATAGTTTGTTTTATTAAATTTAAAAAGTCAAGATCAGCCTAGACTGGAGTAGTTTGAGGATCTTTCTAGGTTTTGCAATATAAGACAAATAAGAGCTCAATAATATGAAAATAATGGCTAAAATATTTTCATATCAATTTTTGCATACTTTTTATATTTTCTTTGCATCAATTTCTTTTAATATTCTTGAAATTATCCTTTTTTGATAATTTGACTACTTGCAAGAGATTAAGCCTTATCTAGTGCATCTTAAAGTGAGATGAATTTATTTTACAATTCCTTAGCTTGCTGCCTTTCTTAGATTAATTTTTATCTATTTATTTTAGCATGAGAATTAAATTATTCTTTTATTATTCAAATTATTCTTTTTCTCTCTCTTATCCTTCAATTTGTCTCTCTTATCAATAATTCTCTTTGATTTCTATTTTTGTCTGAATTTGTGATTTTTTGGCATGATAAATTTTGTGGGATTTATTTAATATAATTCTATATTATTTTCCCTCATTTTATGTTATTTTAAATTTTAAAATTATTTGAATTATTAAATTTAAAGTGGAATTTTGATTCAAATTATTTCCTAATTTACTCTATCCCATTTTAGCATGCTTTGGCCAACCCCATATGCTTTAATTAAATGATTTTAAATTTATATGAATTAATTTAACCTAATTTAAATTTAAATTCAAGTTGTTATTGAATTAATTACACTTTCTTAAATTAATTTCTTATTTATGGAAAGTTTTGGTCGGGCTGCTTAATTCAGTTTTTAAATTAATTTAGGATGAGTTTAAATTTCAAATCCTTTCCTAATTAATCTCTCTTGATTTGCAATTATTGAGATCTAATCCAAACATGAAATTTTCTTGGCTAAAATTTCCATTTTTCTTAATTGAATTAATTTATTTAAATTATTTCAAGTGTTTAGCTTTATTAATCCCTATCTAATTACTTAATTAAACTATCATATCAATTGCATTGATTCATGATTGAACTCCGTATGGAAAGTCATTGGCCGTCCCATGCATGTAGGATTATTGGATTTATTTTATTTTAAATTATTTCAAACTTTTTTCCTTTATTAATCTCTTCATAATTTAAAAATTACTTAATTATGTTAAGTGCATTAAAATCCTTCCCTCCTCTCTTGCTTGGCCAGCTACATAATTAAATCTGAAATTATTCAATTTATGTTCCATGTATTTTATTTTCAAAAATCAAATCATTGCCTTAATAGATTTCCCTCTTAATTTCCTGCCCTCTTTTTTCCCTAGATTTGGATGAACCATTTCATTCCAAGTGTGTGTTGGCTTACTTATGCTAAGACACATTCTCTACAATGCTTCACTGACCACTCTCATATTTGATTTGAAATTATTTAAATTCAAATCTAGTGATTTAAATTTCAAATGTTAATTTCTTTCCTTATAAAATTTGTCTATCATTTTTCTTTTGCTTTGGCTGACCACGTCTTGGATCTATTTTTATAAATAGAGGTGCTCTCATGACTTCTTTTCTTCTTGATTCTGTCCACCTTGGCTAAAAATATGCAAGTTAAATTCTTGGAGTGACTCATGAATTAAAAATGCTAAAGCTTCTCTTTCTACTTCACCTCTTCAACAAATTTCAAAGAGGAGATCTTCACCATTCTCTTCAAGTTTCCTTAAAGCTTTATAGGAATCATCATCAAGTCTTATGCTCATATTCTCACACTTTCAAAGGACTTGAGTAAGAGTGTTAATTTACTTTAATCATTTGCTATATTGATTTTGTTGGCTTATTTTGATTGAAAAGATTTGTTTGGTTTATTGTTAAAGACTCTTTAAGTTTTTTTTTCATTCTTATTCCAAGAAATTTAAAATGTTTTGTTTTTTATTTGATTTGATTTCAATCATCTTTGTAAGGCTTCTACAACTTTGTTTCAATTTGATTTAAAATAAGATCATTTTCTTAATGCATTCAAATTGTTGGTTCAAAGTCTTCAATTTATATCTTTGTCTTTCAACTTTGTGCAAGTTATTTTAAACTTTAATTTAATTTAAGCACTTTGTAGAAATTCGTATTTAAGTTCTTATTTTCATATTATCATTTCACTTTGTAAAAATATTTTTCAAACATAATTTTTTTCTTGCACTTTATACTTTCAAAATCATTGCACTTCATATTATGCAATTAATTTAACTCTTGCATCTGACTTAAGTTCAGTGCATGTTCTTGAAATCATAAAATAAAAAATATAGTTTGAGCTCCCTTTTTTAATTGTCTTATTATTGCTTAGTGTGCTTAAGTACAAAATTATTTTAAAATTAAGAGATAGATATTCACTTTTATTCTTCTCTTTTCTTGTTCTATTATACTTGTTTGGGGTTGTACTTGCCTGATGTTGGGGCGGGGAGAGGCGGGGGTTGTACTTGCAAATATAACCTCTTTTCTTATTATTGCTTAGTGTGCTTAAGTGTAAGGAAGTACAAGAGATTTGTTGTAAACTTATTTTGATTAGTGAATTTCTTTTGGGTCCCCTAACCTCTTAACAAATATAACAATCTTACAAATTTTGACAACAATGAATCTCAAAGCTTCTAGCAATCTACCAAATTGATATGGTAATCTTAAAAGATAGTCGATCACTTTACTGTAATCAATAATTTATGATAAATTTGATAAAGTAAATGGCTCATAATTATGTATGTAGAATAACAAAAAAAATTTCAAAATTTTTTAACAAAATGTTCTTATCTATGTATATACCTTAATGCAAATGATAGACTAATATAAAAATGATCTTGAAATGAATAAGCAAGTGTTTATTTTGCCAAAAATAATAATAATAATAAATTTCAGCAAATGTAAAATTTAATTTGAAGAGAAATTTTGACTAGTCTCAATCTTTAAATATGGGACATTAAATTTAGCAAGTGAATTAAATTTTAGTAAGCTATGAATTTATTTCAACAAGGTATAATTACTAGAATGGAATGATCAATGCTAAATTCTGATAAAGCAATGAAAATTATGATAAATTTAGCAAATGATATTAAATTCCAACAAGAGCATAATTTAATTTCAATCAAGGTTATGATCCAAGTGATTCAAATGATAATATGCTATTCAAATATTATTAAGTTAAATTAATTTTAGGCAAATTAACTATTTTCTGTAATGAAATAAAAATTTAGCAAATTAAAATTAATTTCAACAAAAATAATGTTTTGTTGCACACAAATTAAACTTCTATAATGATTCTAATGATAAGGATACCTTCAAATAATACTTAAGTTAAAAGATTTTAACCAAACTAAAAAGTTTTACATAAAATGAAAAAATTTAGCAAATTGTCATCATTAATTTTGCACAATTATGATTTGGATAAATTAAAAGAATACAAATAATTTTTTAATGTGAATGACAAAGTTATTCAAAAAGGCTATCTTGAAGAATATCAAGATTTGGGTAATATAAATAAGTTAAACACAATGATGAAAATAAAATAGATTCAATTCTAATCATGATGATAATATCAATTCAAGTTCACAAAATATTTTATTATGTGAGGAAAATTACAAAAATGTAATGAATTCAAATGAAAATTAATTGATTGAAGATTCAATCAAATGAATGATCAATTATTAATAAAATTAAAACAGAATGCATCACACACATATATTAAAATCAAAAAGAGAAAAATAAAGAATGAAGATCTCACTCAAAATTACAAAGTTTTGAAAAAAATAAGCTTGAACCTTTGATCCTTTCCATTGCATGTACAAATCACTTGTAAAATAATATTGAAGAAATGAAGAAGAATCTAGCATGAAAGCATACAAAAAATCTCCAAAACGTAAAATTAATGTTTCCAATGCTAGAACTCAATTTTGGATGGTTTGAATGGTGTAGTAGTCCAATAATGATTAAGGTTTGATTTGAAAATATTTTAAATACAATAAGTCATAAAGTAAATTTGGAAGTTTTTAACATAAAATAAATTGATTAATTGAATAAAGCTGACTGGTCAAAATAAAATAGAAAAATAATTGCACAAATTACCCCCAAACAACCAAAGGAATTAAATGAATTGATTTGGATTCAAAGTCAAGAGATTTAAGAGGAAATTAAAGAAATAAAACCAAGAAAAATCCATGAAAAAATCAGCCAAATCGCGAAGAATTAATGCGGTGAAGCTATTTATGGAAAGTGTGGAAATGAATTAAAAAATTAAAGAAAAATATGTAGCCATTATTTGCATGAAATTAATTTTAATTTTAATTTTATTTTTATTTATAAAATAAATTAGGATTAATTTGAATCAACTAGATAGTTGCATATAATTAAATTTTAAGGTGTTCATTAAAATTTTGAAAAAAAAATTAAAAGCATTAAGATGAAATAAATAATTTATGATTTTGCATGAATGATTTTGTAAAAAAATAAATTAAAAACAAGTTAATTATGTAATTTAAACTTTCATCAATGAAATAAAGTGTGCATGATTTTTAAAATTAAAAATATGCATTATTAATTTTTGATAAAATAATATTATGATGATTAAATTTAGCAAATGATGATGAAATCCTTTAATTTATTCTATTATGAGCTCATTTATTAAATTTCTATAAAATAAAACATAAAGATTACTAAACCCCAACAAACCTCTTAAAATAGAACTTAATTTTTCAAGAATGATGAATTTGATAAATTTCCTAAAGTACTCAATAATAAACATTAGTAATTTTGAACATTTATTTGTTATCAATAAAATGTAAAATTTATGATGCTGATCATGATGATTTCTACGGATAAGTAAACATGCAAAGAAAATTTAACAAACTATTAGTTTTCACTACAAAAGGTTTGTTATCATTAATCAGATATTAAGAAATACATACACAATGATGCATCTCGTATCATAAAGTTGTTGTTTAATAAGATTATCAGAATCCAAGGACTTCCCTTCCATAATTATTTCTAATAGGATGTTAGTTCACATCATATTTTGTAAAATATTTATGGAGGCCTATTGGCACTGTTAACTCCAAGTCTATTTGTAAAGTGACACAGGACCTTGTTAAGTCATGTTAAAAGTAGGAGCAAATCAAATGAGATTAGGTAGAAAAAATATAAAGAATTCATTATATCAAAATATAAGTATATGGAAGAGATTATTATAATACAAAAGTATGCTCTCCTCTTTTACAAATAGAAAAAAAGCTAGAAAAAGGGCCCATAGTCCCTTAATATTTCTCCTTTTTATAGGGCCTAAGGGTTGATAACAAAAAAAAACATATATATCAGTTTCTAGAAGGTACATGCTAGTTACAATACAATGCAATAACTATGACAGTTATTTGTGTAATTTCCATGGAGCATGCTCTAGAGATCTAGCAAGTATTGTATTCTGAGTGACGAGTCCTCTATTATTGTTGTATGTGTGAGGGTCTAACTTTGGTTGGTTGGCTAAGACAAAATCCTCTATGCAATCACCCATATGGTGGAGAGTTCCTCTAGATGTTGAGCGAGTGAGTTTTCTCCAGACACCAACTACTCACCATTAAGTGCCCTTCTTACTGGTCCATCGATAAGGTTTATGTGAGCACATTGGGGGGTATATTGAGCTCCCTGATTCTTCTGCTTTTTAAAAAGGTCACTCATAATAAAGATATAAGAATAAAAATAAAAGTTACATCATCTTTAATTTGAACCCCTTTTTGGTGCTATCGAGGCTTCCTATCATATAAAAGTGTTTGCTGAGATCCAAAGTTGCTACTATTTTTTCATTGCATTGTTTGCCAAGTTCTTTTTAATTTCAATATTTTTAGTCAAATGAGGATCTACATGGCATGCAAAAGACCTTGGAGTGATATATTCATCATCAAACTTTGGTTAGATTTTCAAAAGAAGAAGAAGATGACTAAGAAGGCATCATGATGCCTCATGTTGAGGTGAGTTCTTTGGTTCCAATGGCACAAATCATGGCCATAGATGCTATACTCAACACAAAAAGACACAAATCCTTAGATTATGGTGAGTGCCTCCAAAGCAGCTGAGATAAGTACTGCGATGGAAGAGGCTGAGGAACCCACCTCTTTGCCTTTACTGCTACTAAAAGGGTGGCTCCAAGAGCATCAAGTATTATTTAAGAGGATGAGGAGGAGTTTTCTTCCCTCATTTGGCAATGAAAGATTTTGGTAATCCCTCATTTGGCAATGAAAGATTTTGGTAAGTAGGTTAGCAAGGACACCATCCTAGCAGAAGTTGATGATTGATTGTGTTTATTGTGATATTTAAATTTAGTATTTCACCTAAGATTTTGTTAGTTTATTAAAATATTTAGTTAAGTCTCCTCTTACTCTTATAGCTTAGTGTGATGAGTGTTCATGGGTCAGATGGGAGAGATGATAGGCAATCACCGACTGGTGCAAGTGGATTTCTTGAGTTCTTTATAAGTAGAATTTTATCAAGTCTGACCTTAGGACTTACTTATCATCTTATTATGGGTAAGTTGTTGGGTCATGCTTCGAGCGAAGAGGAAGTACAATCCATTAGTGTCTTCCTTTCTTAAGGATGACTCTTTTGTGCAACCACCTTATAGAGGTTCCTTTACTTATGGTTCATGACATTATTTTTTGTCATTCAGAGGTGACTTTAGTGAATGGGTGGTTCTTTTAGGTGATGTGGCTCCTAGCTTGGCTACTCCATGTTTTTCTCTAGGGGTGAATCTCCCATTATGAGATAAGGACTTGGCAATGCCATCTCTTTCTACCATCAAAGTGATAAGTTTTGCTTCAATGGATTTGAATGAAATTGTTGACCTCACTTTTGTAGTGAGTACACATCCTTTCCTTCTTAGACTTAGGAACATTCTAGGCACTTGGATTTCCCTAGTCATAGGACACTTCTAGTGGCTAAGGGAACACTAAATCTAAGCATGGAGACTTAGGAAGGCATACCATAAGCTTAGGTTATACCTTAGGGAAAATAGGATTTACCTATTATATGGCCTTCACCAAAACACATGCTTGTCCACCCATCCAAAACCAACCTCAAGCCCACCCAACCTACCTCCAATTGGATTTTATTTCCTATCCAAGCTCCAAGACAAATTAACTTAGCCCCTAACCTAAGTTAATTCTATCATGATCCCATAATCCAAGTCCATTCAAACAAACTAAATCCAATTGATTTTTACAAAAGCACTCCAACCATTCAATACACTATTTCAAACCCTTCCAATACTTACAATCAAACAAACTGAACCAAGTGAATCTAATCAACCCAAGTTAGCTTATTTAACCTAAAAGGTCCAAATGAGCCAAAATCCAATCAAACTGAAATCAATTGCAATCAAGGACACCAATTAACCCTAGGTCCACTATTGAACCCTTCTCAACACACAATTCAATTCAATTTAACACAATCAACCCATTTGGACCACTTGACCCAAAGTGGCCTAAATGATCAAATTGACTCAAACTTCAATCCAACCCAAATTGGATTGAATCAACCCATCCAATCCCTCCATAATGATTGTTGACCATACTTGATTGCTTACTTGCAATCAATTGGGTCAATACAAACCAATTTGATCATTGATCCAAGCTTACCCAATTAACCCATGGTCCCTTTACCCTTGTCTTAGTTAGGTCATAAGTACTCATTTCCACATATCAAAGGTCTACATGCCCAATCCCAACTCCAAAGAACCCACAAATTACTAGTGAGGAACCTGCATCTACTACAATATGTGATTTATCCTCAACTTCATTTTAGCTTTATAAGTAGTGAGTAGTCTCCACTGGGCCTCTTCAGTTGATTCAGGCAATGATAAGAATAGATTCCATAAGTAAATGCCACCAAAACATCTATTCATGGGGTTGTAATCGTAGCTTCTTAATCCAACTGAAGAAATCAAAAAAATCTAGTGAACTGATGAACATTCTAGGATAAGGCAATGATAGATTTTATAGACAAATGCTAGGAAAGCTTTGTCTGATCAAATTCAACTTTGTTTAGCACTAAATCTTTAAAATTTTGTTAATTAACTTTTCTCCAAAGCAGTTTTGTAGCACCTAAAAATTCCATCTTTCATCCTTTAGTAAGTCCTTAACTTTCAAACTCTCTACTCTATTGATGTTTAGGAATGTATTGTGGATACAAGATTGTTGTTAGACATAAATGTTGCCTCTATTGGCAATTATCCATCTAATGATAGATTGTAGATGTTCGACCCCCTCAACTAAGCAAGTGATGGTGTCAGCCAACTACAATCAATGTCTAGAGAAGACAGTTGAGTTTTTGGAAGAACTTAAAACATGAGCTTCTCTTAGGCATAAGGAAATTAAAAGAAGAATAATAAAATATTACAATTCAAATATAAAAAAGAATTTTTAACTTGGAGATTTAGTGCTACAAAGGTAGATGCATGGTAGGCAACACTCAACAAGCTTAGATCAACATAGGATGGGCCATTCAAAACCAAAATACAAGTTGACCCAAGTGCTTTTTATTTATAAACCCACTTAAGGAAGGAGGTCTCGAGAACATTTCTCTACTTATCCTTGATTATCATTTGCAATGATTTTTCGATGGAATGAAAATTTTTTACTAAATTAATGAGAATTCACTCACTGAACACTAGAGGAACTCACCCCATAAACTCAACAAGAATTATGTTATTCATATTACTTTATAACAACTCATTTTCTTTTTCAATACTTGAGAAACTCATATCTTGAAGGTGAATGATTTTGAGAAGCCTACCCATATTATAAACTTACCCACATTCATCTAAACCTAACATACTTATGGTAAGGATGAGGATACTTCTCATGATTTAAAGGATTCAACTTAATTAAAGTCATCGACTATATGTGAGAGTTAACCAACTTATGGAGATACCAAGAGTCAAACAATAAGGTGCTTAAAGACAATGAGGTTATTCATTGATGGAGAGCCAAGGTCCCCGAGCTAAAGACTTGCAGGCAAGCCATGGCTCCCAAGAAGAGGCATGTCCACACTGTGTGTAATTACTTTCTCCTACGACATAATCACTCCAAGGTGTTGAGTATATTTAAATTGTTGCCAATCAATCTTGTGGTCTACTACTATAACACTCATGATAAATTATTAATATAAAGTTTTCTAAAAAAGAAAAAGAGGAACTTGAATAGTGAAGCCTTAGTGAGCTGACTTCCTTTTTGTGATGAGATCTTGAAGTCCATCATAGTCAGCAAGTCTAGATGAGTGCCCTATGAAGACCAAGAGTTTGTTGTATAGTGAGGTGCATCCAAGGTGATAGGTATAGTCATAACAAGTTAACTACCCCTTTTGTCATAAGATTCTTAATGAATAGCACACAAGTCTCTCCTATTGACAAGTCTAGGTGAGTTGCCTCACATAGAAAAAGAGTCTAGAGTAAGGTGAGATGCATCTAAGACGACAATCATAACCCCAACTTATTGACCTAGGTGGGGAGAGAACGAATTTGGTGTAATATGAGGTACACTTAGAAGTGATCTTAGTAAATTCGCTATGACAGCATCACAAGAAGTTTGTAAACAATATCAAGTTCTATATCAATTGACTTGCTCGTACATTATTGTCCCGAAGTATTAATGAATATGCTCCTAGCAAGCTCACTATTCCCACTATTAATTAAGATGAGCATGCTCAAACTAAATTTATGATATATGTCAAAGACTACATTCATAATTTCGGAGAGTAGAAGGGTACAAAATGGAATTAGGATGAATTGAAAATAAAAAATGATCTCATTACTCTATATTACATACAAGGGGTACTAGAATTAACATTCATTAGAAGAGAAAGCAAGTATTAACTCTTCCTCTTACAAGTAAAAAAAAAAAAAAAAAAGTTTTAGTTAGCTAGTGACACTCATCTTTATTACTTTCATGAAAGATACGCCTCTCCATATTTAAAATTTATTGTCCGGTGGCCTTACACCAATTTTTTTATGCTAAATGGTATTCCTCCTCTAACTAGGAAAATATTACATCAGTCGCGTAGCTACGTGGACTCCAATCGCATATATGCGTAACAGTTAGCGCCAAAAATGGCGTAAGACGGAAACGGCTATTTTTGGTTTAGCGCCCGACCAAACTGCGGGGAATGAGTATATGCGCGGGAGAAATTTAAAATATCTTCATTTGGGGCAGTGGCTGTATTTTTTTATTTGCAGACTGAGCTGAGAGCAATACGAAAGAGCTATGAAGAAGGAGAATGAATCTGGAAATGGAGGCGTTGAGGAAATAGCTGATGATGTCGTAAATAAAAATGGATCGGTAATCTTTTTAAGGAGTTGTAATCCTTCGCCTGTATTCATATTTATTTTTCATGATTTTTCTTGGAGAAAACATATTCAATGTAATCCTTCGGGAGAAATGGTCGTTTGATTAATTTTTTGTGCTATTTACATATGTACTCTAGTGTCTTCGTATAGATGATTTTTTTCCGGTTTGTTTCACTTTACGTGGCACGGTTGTTGGGATCATGGTAACTAAATCCCAATCGAAGCAATGATGTGTGTTCTTACAATTTTAGGAGATTCGCACTCTGTGCCTCGTACCTCACATACCTCTGTGCCTCTGTACTCTGCCTCAGCCTGCCTCTGTGCCTCTGTACCCTCTGTCTGTTGTGTACCTCTGTCTGCATATACCTTCTATACCTCTATACCTTGCATGCCTATGCCTCTGCCTCTGTACCTCTGTACCCTCTGTGCTGCTCACATTACCTCTGTCTTATATACCTTCTATACCTCTATACCTTCGTACCTATATACCCTCGTACCCTCTACCTTCGTGCCTCTGTGCCTCACCTCTGTACCCTCAGGTTGCAATTTGGTGGTCGTTAATGATTTTTTGGGTATTTTTTTGTATACTCTGGACTAACTGCCCTCTATGCTCTCTGTACTCTTTGTTTTATCGTACTCTATTATCGTGAACTGCGGACTCTATGTTTTCTGAGATGAATGTGGTGAATGAGCAATGCGATGATGAAGTTGTTTATCTAATGACCCAAATTTGGGGTATCTGCAAACAGTTGTTATAATGAAAGAAGTTATGCATCTTGTGATTATGCACATCAAAGGCTTAGAAAAGACCATACAAGTTATTGGCCAAACTCTAAGAAATTGAAATCGAGAGATTTTCTATGTCGCAGTGGGAAAAAACTCAATCTAAACCATATAACAAAATTCAAGAAAAGCGTCTGAGGAGGTCGATGATTCGATTCATTATTTGGAGGGAATTAATTGGGTTAAAAAATATATAGAAACCATAATCATTCAGGCAAAGGCGGTGATCGCATCTTCTCGGTGCACAGTCGTTAATGAGAAGGCATCGTTTTGAAGCGATGAGGCGGCATTAGTGCAGCGTTATCTAGCGAGGAAGTTGGTGGGGTAGAGAATATTGGATTCACCAAAAGAGATGCTTTCAATTTCATCCAGAAAGAGCGAAGGTCACGGATTACAAGTGGTGATAGCAACGAATTAATACAACTGTTCAAGGAAAGACAAGCAGCAGACGAGATGTTTGCATGGGATGTTCAGGTTGATGCGTCTGATTGCTTGGTGAGTTTTTTTTGGAGCAATGGTATGTCTAGGGTTGAATTTGATTATTTTGGGGATGTGATAATTTTTGATACTAGCTATCGGCTCAATAAATATAATCTTGCCACTCGTTAGTGAATCATCATTGGCAAAATGTCTTATTAGCCTTTTTTTTTGGAAGAGACCATCGAGTCATTCACATGGTTATTCCGGACATTTCTTCGGTTGATGGGTGGCAGGCATCCTATAACGATATTTACTGATCAAGATCAGGCTATGGCGAGAGCTATCGAGAATGTACTACCGCATATGCGTCATAGGTTGTGCCAATGGCATATCTCAAAGAAAGCCCCCTCCAAGGTCCATTGCTTTAGTAGTAACAAGAGAGTTCAAGGGCTATTCTATGCATGCATGAGCAAATGTGACACAGAGGATGAGTTTGAGGATGCTTGGTCCATGCTAGAGGAGGGCAATCATGATCATGCTATCTGAACTTTACAAAATTAGGCAGAAATGGTCCACCGCATTCAACAAAGATAAATTTTGTATTGGCATCTTGTCCACTCAGCGTAGTGAGGCCACAAATAGCGTGTGTCATGGTATTTCAAAGCCAACAAGTTCATGACATTGTTTCTTGGGATTGGAGAAGGTGATGGAAACATGGCGAAATGAACATGATGAAGACTTCAAGTGTATCATCGACTATTGTTCTATTGTTAGGAGTAGTCCAATTCTTAAGCAAGGCTGCTTTGTTTTATCTGAGGAAGCTTTACTCTATGTTCAAGAAGAATTTGCATGGAGTTGGGGATTATCACATTCGTGTCGATGATAGGCCCATGGAGTACTTGGTGAGGAACTTAGAGAAGAAGAATGCATCCAAAACCGGATTGTCCACTTTGATGTGTCTTATGGATATTTCTTGTAGTTGCGAAATTTGAAATGATGGGCATACTTTGTACTGCTTGCATTAGAGTTCTTAGCGAATGATGTCTTTGCGATAAGTACCTCCTCATGCGGTGGTGGTCTGAAACAAAGAGGGACATCTACATCGATGGTTCATATAGAAGGTTAGTACATGTGGAGAGCAGAGATGGAACTGGCATTGTTTTCAGGAACCATATAAGTCGATATGCATATCAAATTAGCTCCCGAGCACAGGGTAATAAGATTGCTGAGGATTACATGCTTGCATCTCTTAAGCGACTATCTGATGAAGTGGACTCCGTAATAAGTGGGAATTCTCCACCGTTTGACAGATCAGTTAAGAGGAAGAAGGCGACCACATCATTAAGGATAAGGACAGTTTGAAGGATCCAATCAAGAGACGTCCAAAGGGTGTTTCCAACGCAAGGCTCAAGGCTTATTGGGAGAAATCCAAAAAATCCACAAGTACTTATCCTACTTGCCTCTGATGTTGCTATTACTTATATGTTCCTGTAAATATTTAATTCATTATATTTTCTTGTCTTAGAAACAAAAGTGAAGTCCAGAGTCTTTGTAGAGCGGGATCGTCACCGGTTGCGACTCCACTCTCTGTTATGCCCCAGTGCTTTTCACAGGTAAGCCTAGAATATTGCACATTGACGCTGACAAACATTCATCCATTACTAAGATGTTGTACCATTACTACGATGTTGTACCACAGGAATTCAATTCGACCTCATCAATCAACCAACATCTTTGAAGGGTACACTAAGTGATGATGGATATTATTACGACGGCATTTTGATGCATGATATTATCCAAGAAGGCACTTTTTAATTTCATTTTGCTCGTTTTAGTCATAATGCTTGTATTTTTGTTCATTTCATAACTTTAGTAAAGTCTTCTTTTCCTTTTAATCTTACCATTTTTTGCAAGCTGATTTTTCCTTAATGTCTTCTCAAATTTTTTTGTTGTTTTTTGTTGTTTAACTCTATAGCCGATGAGGTCTAATATTTGATTGTAGGTCTAGTTCTTCATGCCTCCTTTTTCTCCTGTAGAATGATTTTTATGGTTGCTTTGTTCTCTTAAATTGACATTAGTTTCTTAAAGTTAAATAACAAACCAATATGTCATTTTTTCTTGAAGGATGTGTCCAAATTTGTTATTAGAAATAAGTCATGATCTCCAAAAAAAAAAAGAAAAATTGAGATTGTTCCAAGTTAATTTATGAATCTCTTGTTTGATTCAATCAATCACAATGATTTAGATTTCATCGCATGATGATTTATGATCTTGTTTAAACCACTTCCTTTTATTTTGATTTTTTTTAGTTTGAGAAGTTGCTATCATCTTCCAACTATGTTCTTAGACAAGCTCTCGTATTTTATATCTCGTACATTTGTTTTTATGTTGCATATTGGTAGATTCTAAATTGTAATCCCTTCTTATTAGTTAAGTTTATCTATATAGATTGTAATGATTGACTTTTGGGAGATATGTTGCTTGACAAATTCTCATGTAATATTTGGATATGTTGCTTGAGATCAAATTCTCATGCTTGATTTCATTTACCTATCTAATTCCTCATCCTCTCCGCTAGTGTTTTCTATTCTTCCATTGAGTTATTTCAATGCTATCATTCAAAACTAACCTTTTTGACTTTTTTATGTGAGACTAAATTTTACATGCAATTACATGCATGTCACACAATTCTCATTCATTTACATATCCAACTCAAAATATTAATATTTATATAAGTAACACTGAAATCTTTAATATTACATCATTAAATATCATCATCATTATCTTTTAAAATAAAATACATTATTTTATACATGAAAAAAATGTTATATTAGAAAAGAATTGTATTCTATGTATGTAATATTTAGATAGAATTGATCTGAAAGAATTGTATTGTATGTATTTTTTTTAAACATATTTTCTCTGATGAATTTATTTATGCTGGATAAAGCGAAGCATCCAACTAGATGCATTTCATGTATTTAAGGTTATTTTTTTGCCTCCGATTCGGTTTGATTATAAAATACTATTTACCATTTCTCTCATATGGAACATATATTAAATGGTTAAAACATATATTCAATTAAATTCTAATAAGAAATACCATAACCATGTATTTGAAAACACACAGAAAATCTCCTCAGAGCATTTAACCAAATGTACATACAAAAAAAACAAAAAAGAAGAGAAAATTGGCCATTTCTACATCGTGATATAAACCACATTGTCACAGTGATGAGCACAATATTCAATTCGATATGTATTCAATAAGTCTATTGTGGAGCTCAAAATGCTGGCATAGAAGGCTCTACAACTAAACCATAAAATTAATAAATATTTAGTTTAAACATTTACTATCATCAAGACTGACTTTTTAAAAATAAAATATACTGTTTTTAAATATAAGAAAGTATTGGAGAAATAAATCTTTAATTTGCATAAAATTGTCTATTAAATTTGCATACAAAGTCTGAGAGGATGCAAGAGTATGAAATTGAGGAATGGGTCTGAGAGGTACAAATAGCAGAGGTCAAGTATAAGTGCAAGTGCAGTGCAAGCAGTAGGTACGAGTGCAGAGGTGAGGCAAGGATCGTGAGCCACAAAATCCAAAGACACCCAATCCATTTCCCACAAAATACCACAAAACTTCCATGATTGGAAGGAAGAAATTCAGCACAAAATTATCATTGATCGACTCTCAATAACCAAAACTCCACAAGGGAAGAAAAAAAAAACCAGCGTAGAACCAATGAATCGAGCGGGATCCTCGGGTTGCAACCATAACAACTATGGAGGAGCTCATTCGCAATAAGAGAATATAAAATTCCATAAGAAACTTAGTCTCATCATAGTCAGTTGTATCACCTCAAAAAACCACCAACTAGTGCCAAAACCCATTCAAACATCATAGGCAAGCAACAAGAATTTGGAGGCTTACCATCAAACATGAGTGGGAAGAGCTCCACACAAAACATACCAAAAAAAAAGCGGAAAAAATCATCTATACTCGGCGCTCAAAATGCAAATGAACATGCCTAGCAGAATGGCTGAGAGAACAATTATCCCTACATAAACCCAGAAATAACAAGCTTTATCCTACCTAACGAATGTCTCGAGAACAACTCAAGCATCCAAATTTTATTTAAGTGTTTTGAGGCCAAGCAAAAAATCACATAAACAAAGTCGACCCTAAATCTATTCATTTTTTGTCCCGTCCTTGTTGAGCGTTAATTGTTGGCTTCTCGATAGCCTCCATGTATTTGCAAATGAACATGCGCGACACGTTAGACTGACGGCAACAGCTCACCGTTTCAAGCGGCCATTTCTTGGGTTCTTTGTCAAAATAATGGCCGATATCCCGAGCAGAATTTAATCGCGGGAAGATGGATAAGGTATTAGTGTGATCCCGGAGAACCCGCAGAAGAGTGCATACCATTTCGAATGCTTTATGTGTCGGTTTTGGCAATGAGTCGTAAAATGACCACATAAGCTTGATATTACAAGTAAAGTCGATTATGGAAGCGGGAGTAAGAGCGCCACGGATGCACTATCTGCGGTGACATCTTTGGATATACATCTTGCTTTCTTTTAGCAAGCCATATTGCATAATTACGCAAGGATGCGGGATAACATCTATAAGACACAGACATACGGGAATATCAAGAATGAATTCAGTAATTTTGGAGTAACTCACCCAATGTAAGCATGAAATGTAAAGGAATGGGACATACAATCCACGGCAGGGAGTACTTCTCAATATGCGATATCACGCGTGGCGTGTGCATCGGCGGAATCTTGATCCATCAAGAATCGTCAATCGCCTGAAATAATAATATTTCCATGCGAAACCGTATCTCCCGCATTATCGGACAATCATTTTGTAATTTTTAAGCAAAGAAATGAAGTACTTAGAATGATATGACATTTGAATCTGAAAAGAGGAAGATGACGGTGACTTACTTGTCACGGAATCGCCACGGCCGTATGAGTTGGAGCATCGGCTGAGGTATGCCATCTCTGGATGAGAAATCCACGCGTGCCTCGGTCTAATATAATTGTTAGGCTGAAATTAATTGGTAAAAGCTATATCAATTGTCATCTAAAGCTCGAGAATCGAACTTACGCTACCGCCGGTGGTGCTCCTACGATAGCCTTTGATGGCTCATCGAGGAAATCACCGACGCCGACGAATTGAAGGGTGAAACTGAACAACTGGTCATCTATTGTATCACATTATTCATGAAATTAACGTAATACCTGCGCCGCCGGCTGCTCAAGTGGGGTGGAGGGAGGTGGGGTGGAGGCGGTCAAACGACCACTCTTAGCGTGGGCGTAACCCTAAGCGGAGAACATAGCTTTCCTCTTCCTCGTCAGTGCCTTCACCCGGCGTACAAGGCGCCAATGAAGGGGATGATAGCGGTTGGATGCTCGGGGAGCCTCCCCCGCCCGGTCTGGACTTCTCGGCACAAGACTCCACCGGAGGGTCTTCCACTATGAAGGTCTCCTGAGAAGATACCCCGGTGGTCTCCTCCGTAGCAGCTTCCACTCCGCTGGGGATGGAAGCACTCTTCTCTGCAGCAAGGGTACACTCAATAGCAGTAACCCGTGCATGAATGCCATCCGACCTCTCATCTTCGCATGGTAGGATGCCACAACTTCCCTCAACTCCTCAAACCAAATAACTATCTACAGATCCTTGATTGGTAGTAGCGAGGGCAAGCTAGACACCTTGCTTGGGGAATATTTGAGAGATATAAGAATCGAGGAGCGGCAATGGGCGGACCGGAGGATGTGTTTCGCTAGATGGGGATGAGAGGATGATTCAATGAGCAGTCTCCTCTTGATAAGTCCTCGGCGGACTGTGTTAAGCCAAAGATAGATATGACGACAAACAACATAGGTAAATGCATTACTACACCGAAATGAACGAACATAACTAATGTCCTGTACCTGGTCTCCTCCCAAATCGTCGAAGGCAACATCAGCAAACTTTATTTTAGGCCAACATAACATCGTGGTATCTGAAATGGTAATGCTAATAATGTGCTCGGTAGCCCGGATCTACAACAAAAAATTTATCTGAGGTTAAATTGCTCACATCAAGTAAAACATAAGTGGTCGAGAACATACCATAAGAAGAGGGACAAAGCCACTCATGTTGTAGCAGTATCTTTCTTGTAATGCCATTGAATTGTGACAGAAGGCCCAAATGGCCCCATTGTACTCAGCAAATTTCTCAATATTATCGGCGTAGGCAATTAAACTAGAAGCTACTCTATAGTTGTGGTATGCAAAGAACAAATTTGAAATAAGAAAAGCATTATGTCTAGTACAAAGCTGTCTTGCCGACAGCTATCAACGAGCTTATTCTTATAATCGGTGAACTATCTTGTGACAATGGGGATTTGCCATAAAACTTTCTCCCCTTTGTTTGGCATCCCAAAGATCACATTTACTTCATCCGGTGAAAGAAATGCGCCCACCAAGAAAAGGCTGTCGATGTCCCAAAGATGGATAGAGGTTATGGCAAGCGAAGTCTTCTTTGCGATCCAGTAATCGGAATTGGTTCAGGTGAAGCGCTTCAATATTTCAGTCACTTCACTAGTGAAGCGAGCTGTAATATTATCAAATAATGCTCTGATGGCACTCGGCCTGCATCTAGACGTTATCCTTTTTGCAGACATGCTGAACTTCAAAATAAAGTTAAGGTAATCAGAATATTAGCAGCATAATGGATTGCAAGCACCTTAATATCGGGAGTGCAGTGCAGTGCAGAGGAATGCGAAGGTGCATTCATTTTCTCCACAGAACACATCCAAAGGCAAAATCTCAAAAGTAGAGTGCAGTGCAGAGGGGTTGAGTACATTTGCAAACAAGCATCTAAATTAGCTTCCAAACAACCTCTAAACTACTTACAGATAGTAAACATTGTCTCAACAACAGACCAACAATCAAGAAAAATAGCCCAAAATCATCTCTAACATCGGGAGAGTGCAGTGCAGGGAGTGCAGTGCAGAGTGCAATTCATTTTCTCCACGTAACACACCCAAACAAAACACAACTTCCCGTTATTCATAGATTCTAGCCATAGTATGCCCTCCAAAGCGGTAAAAAATGGGGTGAAAAAATGCAAAATCTCAAGAAAGTATAGAATGAGGAGTACAGAGGGGTTCAGAGTACATTTGCAAACAAGCATCTAAATTAGCTTCCAAACAACCTCTAAACTACTTCCGCATATAGCGGTAAACATTGTCTCAACAACGCCAAGAACAAGAAAAAGCCCAAAATCTCTAACATCGAGGAGTGCAGGGAGTGCAGAGTGCAATTCATTTTCTCCACGAACACAAAGACAAAACATAACTTCCATTCATAACGGATTCTAGCCATAGTATGCCCTCCACGGTAAAAAATGGGTGAAAAAATGCAAAATCTCAAGAAAGTATAGAGTACAGAGGCAGAGGGGTTCGGAGTACATTTGCAAACAAGCATCTAAATTAGCTTCCAAACAACCTCTAAACTACTTCACGATATAGCGGTAAACATTGTCTCAACAACCACCAACAATCAAGAAAAAGCCCAAAATCGTCTCAATATCGGGAGTGCAGAGGTAGAGTGCAGGTATAGATGCAGTGAGAGGTATAGTCTGAGAGGTATAGAGTATAGAATAGAAGAGGTGCAGTCTGATTCATTTCTCCACAATACAGGGAAAAACACAACTTCCCGGTTATTGAGCAGTTCTAGCCATAGTATGCCCTCCAGCGGGAAAAATGGGTGAAAAAATGCAAAATCTCAGAACAGTGGAACAATCAACAAAAACAAAATAAATCTCTAATATCGAGGAATGCAGAGGCGTGAGTGCACAGTGATGCAGGGTAGCCATATCTTGAAAAAAATGCCATAAAGAAACAACACTATGGATGGATTGTAATGGACAAAAGAGAAAACCCTAAAATCTTTCAAGTTCAGCAATGCATGTGGAAATACCTGTAACCAACCATAATACCTCAATTTGAAATTGCTAAGCCACTAGTGTCGAGCAGCGGAGGTGGTAGGCCGACGGAGCTTCGAGGGAAATTCTCTTCATTCTCTTCGTCGAGCCACGTCAGTATTACGAAAGAATCTGAGCAGCCTTGAATATTTTGTTCCCGAGGTTTAGGCGAGGTAAATCGGGCCGGGCGCTAAACCGAAAAAATAGCGCCGCCTTTACGGCGCCATTTTGGCCGTACTAATGTCAGTGATTGGAGTCCGCACGTAAAGCTACGTGCGGACTCCAGACGTAATATTTTCCCCTAACTTAGTGGCGAGAAGGTTTGCATACTTTGGCAACTTCAAGAAGTTGGCCCCATATAAACTGTAGATTCATGGGAGATTGCTCCGAAAAATAGCAAGCTAGGGAATTTAAACACCATGACCATAATTATAGTGTGTGCACCCTTCTCCAATCAATCGCATGAAGATTTTTATTTTTATTTTTATTTTTTTGCTTGTAAAAGAAGTTGAATGCTTACGCAGTTTTAGTAGTCAGCAGCTGCTGATTTACGCCTTCTGTAACGAAGCATCGATCCTCTATTCGTGTCAACGATACACAATTTTCTGCATTTTTTGTTCTAAATACAAATAAATATCAATGTTTCAATTGCGTACCAAAATTCAAGTTGGTAAAGAGACATCTCCATCAACTTAGATCACTCATAAATAATTTGATGTATTCTATGATATTTTTTTAAATGAAAAAACTTGGGAAAAATATTTGATTCCTCTCATATCAGCACTCAATTATTTATGTCAATATAATATAAAATTCAATTGTTTTCATCAATTTATTTAACGCCATTTAATTTCCGCATATATATTGATTTCTGACGCATCTCTAAATCTTTTCCTTTTTAGCTAAACTAATTCAATTCCATTGCTCGTACTTTCTTTCCTCTTTAAAACAGCCAACGTCCAATCTTCTTACGTGCTTATTAGACCACAATAATCATTAAAAAAGACCTTTATGAAACTTTAATAACAATATATAAAATATAAGGTTATCGAAAAATATATATATATAAAATACATATATGTAATACTTTTTTCAGCGTTTAAACTAAAATTGATTTCCCTCAAAAGTCTGACCAAACTGCCAGTTCGCGGGCACCACATTCAACGACGTCACCGTCTTCTCGTCGCTCGTCATAACCGAAAACGAAACGCTCTGTCCCACTAACTTCTCCGACGTCTGCCAGATCTGTCCCCAATTCCTCGTCATCGCCGACCAGCCACCTCCTCCCTTCACCCAAACCCCTTTCACATCCCCAGCCCCGGCTACGTTGAAGATAAGTACAAATGGTACCCACTGGTTCCCTTTCATCTGGAACTTAATCCCACCTTTTTTGTAGCATGTGACGCGGCGGAACTGGACAGGGACGATGCCGGCATGATAGTCCTTAGTGATCTTGACGAACATTGGCATGGAGAGATCGAAGTGTTTCAATGGAGGGTTGCACCAACCGCCATCGTTGTTCGGTTTTGTGTAGTTGGGAGGGCAGAAGTTGGTGGCGGTTATAGTGATGATGCCCTGAGCGCACCACTGTGGGTCGTTGAAGCATTGGATTTGGAAGCAGGCGCCGCAGGTAAGGCCGTTGTTGAAGAGCACGGTGCTTAGAGCTGCGGTTTCCAGACCGTAGCCTTGCTCGAATAAATTGCCGTAACCACAAGCTCCGCCTGCATGCCAAAGATAGAATTATGTACGGATCGATATTTGGCAAGAATTGGTCAAAGCGGATCAGTTTTGGAAGTAATTATAGAATTTTGTCCGCAAAGGTGTTAGTAGTTTCTGAAAAACTAGGAATAGTTTCCTTATTTTTGAAATATTACTTGATTTATGTGCTTTTATTGATGAAATTTGTAGCATGGCGTTCTATTTTAATTTAAAAAAATTATATTTTTTAAGAAATTATTATTTCACATATATAAACCCTTCGAATGTAATAAGAGTTTCATAAAATTTTTTATTTTTATTTTTCTGAGTTTTCCATTTTTTACAATAAATTTACAAAATTTTAAAATCTGATGGATTTTTGATAGTTTACTTGACAAAAATTTTAAAATTATTATCGAATTAATGAAACTAAAAATTATACATACAAAGAAAATGCATCACATTACTAATTTGTGAATATATATGTATATATATATATATATATATATATATATATAGAGAGAGAGAGAGAGAGAGAGAGAGAGAGAGAGAGAGAGAGAGAGAGAGAAATAGGTAACGGCTAGTTGACGTTCGCCCAAAAATATTTCCTCAGCAATGCTGTGACCGTCTCGAACCATCTTGAGCGACAGATTGATGATGAATATTCCATCATTTTTATCCATATAATTTGTATAAAAATATATGTAAAAATGGTCTGATTTATTTTGATATTAGAATAATATAATCTTTTTTATCCATAGCATCAATCTCAATATAAAAATTTTGAAGTTTATTTTAATTTAAGTTTACTGGAGAAAGGCTAACCCATTGTCTCCAATCCGCTCATGTCTCCATAGAAGGTCGCATGCCCTGTATCCCATCCACCGCCGTGTGCACCAGTGAGCCGAACAACCGAGAGAAAGACGAAAGAGAGACAAATCAAAAATAGCCTCATTGTTTAAAGAATTAGGTTTCTTCTCCTCTTCACCTTGACACTTCAATAGCAGAGAAACCTAGCCTGTATTTATAAGAAAAAAATTGGACGTTTTTTAATTCCTTTTAATGTTTTTATCTAAAATTAGTAATGTAATTAATATAAATTTGGTAAAGCATATTTAAAAGACCTTGTATGTAATATTTCCGCTGGAGCGTAGGAGGAAAGTTTGTCCTGAGTTTTTAATTAATTAATGCTGATTTTATTCAAAAAATTTATCCCTAAAAGGCCGACTACCATATATATATATATATATATAGATACTTTTAAATAATAGATTTTAGGAGCATTTACATATATAACACACAATTCTTATATATTTACATATGTAATGCTCAAACATAAATATTGACATATATAGCACCTAAACCTTTATTACTACAACAAAAAAATAGCACTTTTCTAATTTTTTTGAAGTTAAATTCACCTTTTGAGGCATAGAAAATATGTTATATTTATAAATATCAAACTTTAAATATTAGATATATAAATGCATAAGAATTGTGTGCTATGTATGTAAATTTTCCTAGATTTTATTCTTGTTGATATGGTTATACATAAATGCTCACTTATGCTTTATTGGCACAGAGTTATAAAATAATTTGATCTAATTCTAGCATAGAATCATATTACACAATATAATTTTTCTAATTCAATATCTTCTTTATGGCATAGATCATGCATTGATTTGCACAACAATCTTTTCTTTTTTGTTGAGTCTACACTCAATTTTAATACTGATTTTTTTGGTTTATAATAATTATCACATACCAAATTCTCAAATATAATAACCTATTGTAGGAGCTGTATATTGCCAAAAAAATTGATAAAAGAGCTCATAACAAAATTACTTAGCAAAGATTAATTATTATTCAATGCATTAGGTTCATCATGATGCCATCTTATCAACAAATTAAAAATTGATGCTTATATTGATTGGTTCATAAAATTGAATAAATAGTTTGTATTTTACATATATTGTGCAAGATTCTTCATACTTAATCATTAGATTATTAATCCAAAATTTTTATTTAATTATCAAAATTTATTAGTTTCATTTAAAAATACTAATATTTATAATTATATATTTAACCCAAATTAAATCAAAATTATCCTTCCAAATGAAACCTTAATTAAAAAAAATATGGGAAGTTATGGCTGCATATTTTTTGTTATTTTATTATTTTGTTTAATTGAGATTTTTTGGTCACACAATCATCCATTATTAATCAAATTATTTATATATGTATTCATTAAAAAGTAGTTTTCTTATTGAAATCAACTCCAAAAGTCTCTATTGTTCGGATAAAATTCTCTAAGTCTAATTACAATTCTTTTGTTTATTTGGTTAACTAATTCCCTCTAATTTAAATTCAAATCCTCTCCTATTTTTTTGTGGCCATTTGCAGTAAATTAGCTTAATATGCTGAATTAGTTCCTTGTTGGCCACTATTCAAACAAAATTGAATTATTCCCTATTTGTTTGGTTTAAAAAACTTTGTGAACCACCTAACCATAATTTTTTTATTTTTATTTTTTATGACTACTCTTCTCAAACCTCCAAAACTAAGCCATTATTTACAGATAAAAAAAAAAGGTTTTGGAAGAATTGTTTTTGTGCTCTCCCATGTAAAAATCTTCATTGTCTCTCCAAGTAATCTTCACAAGGAAGTTTTTGCATGCAGGGGAAAAATGCATTTCAAAGGATTGAGTACTCCTATTTCAAAATTTTTTAATCCTTAAGTAAGATATACTCCCTTGAGTCTTTCATTTTTATGATTTAATTTAAATGGTTGATTTTCTTTCATGCACTTAATTTTTATGTGATCACATGCTAGTTTAAAATCTTTAATCACTTGATTTTTCTTGGATCAATTTTTCTCATGCATTTGCTTTTTGGTATTTGGTTTGAGTAAAAGTTAAATTAATATAAATCTCAAAAGTGATCGTTGGTGGCAGAGGTAGCGAAGAGTCAGCCGCTTGCGATGGACTATGATAGGTAGCGGGTGGCACTGGCAGATGTAGCGGGCAGCTAGTGATGGGTCGATGAAAGCACACTTTACATTGATATGTGTAAATGAAAATGGCCCGAATTGGGTGAATTTCTTTTTCACTAGATTTGAGTAAAATACTAAAAATGAAATGCATTAGAATTATATGTTGCATTTCCTTTCCGATAAACCAAACACCAAATTTTTTTAAAATGTATTTAGATGCAATGCATTCTTTTTTCAGTTAACCAAATAGCCTGTAAGTGTATTTTAACTTGTTTAATCATTGCATTTTTACACTTGAATTTTGATGAACTAAAATTAATTTTTTGCTGAAATTATTGGTATCAACATAAAATAAATTTATGATCTGAAATTTAATTCATAGTAAATTTATGTATTTGAAATTATATTAACTAATTTTTTCATTCTAACACGTGATTTTTGGTAGAGTAATTTCTTATTCATATTCTTGTAAAAATTAAATTTATTTTTGTGAAATAATTTTGTTGCAATTGAAGGTATAATGGTGTGGTGACGAGATTTATAACAATTTCATTATATCAATGAAATTTGGACATAATAAACTCCAAATTAATTTTGTATTTATTAAGATTTAATTTTAAGCATCACAAAAAAAATTGATTATATATTTAAAATATTTTTACATTGAATGATCATTTACATGAAGAGATATATATATATATATATATATATATATATATATATATATATATATATATATATATATATATATATATATATATATATATATATATATATATATATATATATATATATATATATATATACATAAGGCTTCATTTTTTAAAATCTAGATTATAATTTTATATAAAAAATTGATGAGTTACTTATTTAGCAAAATTCTTACAAATTGTGTGTAGTTAAAATAAATTTAGATTTATTGTTCATAAAATCATAAAATGTTTGTAGAAAAGGACACTATTTTTTGTTGGGAGTATACTTGCCCTACTATAGCAGAGTACACTATTATTCTTGAGGATGTAATCACCCCATCGTAAGAAAGAACATTATTATTGTTGGGGTTATACTTATTTTGTTGTAGGAAAGTATGGTGTTATAACATTTTTTTTATCAATAGAATCTTAGCCAAGGTGCTAGGTATGGATGTAGGCCAATTTTTTTTATTTGACCAAGCTACAAAAAAATATCATATGTGCTATCTCTATAATTAAGTGTAGTTAGTTTGTGGTCATTATCATTACTATGAATATAAATAACTAATCTAAAAATTGTATTTCTATAAATTAAAAGTTGATATTTTTTACTTGAAATAAATTTAAACTACCCAATTCCCACCCCTTTTGAGTCCTATACTCACTCTACAAGATAAAGTTAGGAGGGGTGACAGAGAGTGAGGGAGATGAAGGATGAGGAGGGGCAAGGGGAAACATAGGTTGAGGGAAGAAAAAATGATTCAAGATTAAGATGGCTTAATGAATTTTGATGGATTTTTTCTTAAAAAGTTTTACAACAAAAAAATTTTTCATTTATAATTTTTAAAGGTTGTCATTAAATTATTAACATATTATATTCATTTATAATTATTGATAAAAATTTCATCATAATTTTCATCAATGAAAACATGTTTTCATGTTGTAAATGAACTTCAAATTTTAAGATTTAGCATTTATTCTAGCATTCAAATACACAATTTCCCTACACCACTAATTATATTGTTGTAGTTTGATTGTTTATGCAACAAGTGTAAAACAAATTGAAGACTTATCATCTTCATTCATTAGCAAATTGAATGATAGTAGATATATTTTCATTCTCAATGAAGATCAAATTACCTCACATTAATAGTGTTAATGTTAATACATGGGTCTTCAAAGTTGATGAATACATTCCACACACAAAATTCTTCAGTATTTTTAATTAATGCATTGTTATTTCACCATAATCAAACTCTTTATTGTGTTCTTTTATAGTATAAATTTTTTACATGCATTTAAAAAAAGGAAACATTATCACATGCTAGAACTTAGATAAAAGAAAATTGCTATTATATTAAATCTTAGATATAAAGGTAGCTAATTCTAGGAATATTGACAGTAATTATTGCAAATAAAATGAGTTAATATTGGATCGTTTATAGTAAATTCTGTCCCATTATTCGCGTAATATGCATGTTTACGTCGCTATTTTTTTTTCTACCTTTTCAGACCTCCAAAATTTTGACAGACGTTAGGTTGCAATCCGTTAACAGATTTCCAGCGGAAATTAGGCCATCCCAATATTGTCAATGTTATCAATGTGATACATTTATTATTAAAAAAAATATATAAAATATGATGATGTGTTAAATATGATATTAAATTTTTTTCTATCTTAAATTATTATAATGTATTAAAATTAAGTATTAATATTAATTATTTTAATTGCATATAAAATTAATAAGATCTTATAATAATCTGTATTTATTGTACACTCATTTTAAAAAATCTTACCAAAAGATAAAAAATGCATGTTATGAAATTGTTAAAATTATTTAATTAATATTTACTAAATCTCATAATTAATAAAAAATTATGTACTCAAGAATTTGGGTGTCAATTGGTCTACAGGGGTGAATTCGACCCAAATAAAGTTGACTTCGAACGACCCGTTTATTAAGCGGCAAAATTTCAGGGTGCACTTCGACTTCGACGTTGATTCGACCACGACCCAAATGATCTATTTGGATATGTACTTTAAGTCAAAATTGAGTCAAAATTGAGTCAAATTAGGGTTCGTGGATATAAATCGGGTCAATTTCTTGTTTGCGGTTTAATTTTGAGTCAAATTCAAGTTGGAGGGTCAAAATTGAGTCAATTTTGAGTTGGTGGATCAACCTGAACCCTACTCAAAATATTAAACGGGTCAATTTTTTCAACTCGAACCCGGCCCGATATTATTCGGGTCAACACAAACTCGAATTTTTCGAGTTGGATTCGGGTCGAGTTATCGTGTCGAGTCAGTTTTTGATATCTTTCACAAATTTCACAATTTTTAGAATCAATTCACTAGATTCTATTTGAATTATGCCATTTTTTTAATTAAACCACTTTTGAAAGTAAAGATTTTGCTTATATCATATAGACACTATATATATATATATATATATATATATTAAAATGTTAGAGAGAAATACACAAGGATTGCAGCATGCCTTCAATCATAAATGAGAATAGAATGCGAAATACATATAAACTGCAACAACATAAAAATGCTCCTTGTTTACATGGTTTTAAATGCTAAGTGGAATCCACGTCTCTACCGGTTGGTAAGCGAAGCCTGAACTGCCAATTCGATTCCTCAGAGGCTGTTAGATAATAGTAAGTGACACACACGCGCGATGAATGCCAGCTCTGTGGGATTAGTCACACGACATTCTCACCCAAAGAGAGGTTGGGGTACTCATTCCAAAAAAAAAAAAAAGAAATGCTAAGTGGAAAGCAGAATGGATTAGGCCAAAAGTCAAAGTCAAGAGAGAAACTGTTACAACTAAAGATTAAATATAATCAAAACTATAAAACTTTATTTTTTTTAATGGATTCTTTAATTCAATATACAAATCAGGCATGCATATTCGTTTTAAATTTTATTATTTTTATTCAAATACATTGTAGCTATATTCGATATTTAGGGATACGACATATCTTAGAATCTCAAAACACACAAACTAGAAGCATGGGTTTAATGGAATTTGATTTATAATTAAATTAAATTAAGTGCTTATAATTTCATATTAAAGAAACTAATTGATCTTTTTTTTTTTCAAATCAAATTGAGTTGATCGAACTGATTTTTAAATTAGTTCTATAACATGTATTAAGAATTTGAGCTTTCATTCTAAGTTCTCCATACTATTCCAGCGCACTTAGCCTATTACTAGATTCTAATTTCTTTCCGCGACTGTTTTTTTTTTTTTTGGTAACGGGGTGTCCACCCCTAATCTCACCTATTATATACTGTGATTTCTGACGACTAATCTGACAATCACAATCTCAGACCAGCCCCCCGCTTCTTCCGCGACTGTTTCGTTCCCTGCTTTAGTTTTCTACCGTGATCCTAATCATAAGGAGTTATCTTCATACTCTCTATCTCTCTCTCTCTCTCTCTCTCTGTTGTGTTCTTTCATTTTGATCCACGGCATATCTTTCAGTTTGTGTCAGGATAACGATCACGACTTTGAATAGAATGTAGATTTTGCACGTAATTATACGAGCAGTTGATTAGTATATATAAGCATATATTTCAATCAAATAAATATATAAATTTACAACAGTAAACAACATTGTAAAAGTTCCCGCTGATTATGGTAGCTCGACGAGCATTCCTCTCTTTGTCAGGTTCATCTATGAGACTATGTCATTACATGAATGAGGAATCAGATAAGAGTCATTAATTAAGAATCACTTGGATCACTTCGGTCTTTTGCTTTCCAAATTTTAATTTTAATTTATTTGACAGTGATAGTCGCTTTTAAGACACTCAAAATATCTAAAATTATTTTGTTCATTTAAAAAAAATATGATTTATTTTTAAAATAAAATAGAAATAAAAATACTTAAAAAAATACAAAATAAATATTTTTTATAACATAAAATAAAAATAAGAAGTAAAAAATAGAATTACTCCAAAATAGGCAATAAGAGTGTGGTAGATAGCTCAAATATTTCATCAATACCCCATATTCAACTGCACAATAATTCTTTGAGTTGAAAGACACCTTCATTTTTCTTAGTTAATCTTCTTGTTTAGAGCATTTTCATATGTACCACACAATTCTTATATATTTATAAATCTAACATCTAAATTATAATATTTATATAAATAACAATTAAATCTTTAATATCCCATCAAAAATATCACCATTACTATTGGGAGTGTTAATCTTAACAAGTTGATATGTTTTTTAAATAAAATAATTGACAAACAAGATTCCATCTCTTATTTATACTTTTGATAAATTTTATTCATTGATATTTAATAAAGACAATGAAAAGAAAGATTACGAGTTACCTATTTACTTAGAAAGTTGTATGTACTCTAGTTAATTACGCTCATAGACACCTTTACAAGAAATTCTCCATAAATGAATGCATAATTTTTATTTTAATTTAATTTATTTTATGTTTTTTCAAAAGAAGAAGAAGAAGAAGAAGAAGAAGAAGAAGAAGAAGAAGAAAGGTTTATAGTTTAGCATGAACTAATATAATAGGACACCCCATATATTCATCGTTAGCCCATAAGACAAAGGGTGATTCACTAAGATCAAGTGACATGACAACTCAATATATGATGTGTCAATATATTAGTTATTGCTGAACTACTAATTACTCTACAAGGATAGGATGGGCTCAAGGGGTTATGGGTAAAGGGAAAAGATAGCAATATATTTAGTCAAGATCTCGTGGATCCAACATTCTAAGATGTCAAGGCCCATAGCCATTTAGCTTAAGAAAGTGATCAACCAAACTTAGCTAAGATGTGCTTTGTAAACAATCATGAGATGCATTATCCAGTGTTGGTCTCATGGCTTGAACTGAAGAAAGATAACAAAGGAATCCTAAGCAAAGGCTTTTAGAGAATAAGGTTAGAAAAGTGAATGGCTTAAAGTCTCTACATGAGTGCAAACTTTCCTACAAAAAGAAAGGATGGGTGAAAACCTAGCCTTATGACTAGAATTATAATGATTGGACTTAGAAACTAGTTTGGGTCAGGCAATTGTTACCTTGTATATTAAGACTTTCTAATTCACCATTAAAACATGCCTAATTAAGGTCCTATCCTGAGAATTTTGTACATGCTATAAAAATTGCTTGTTCTTAAGTCATATCTAATGTATGCTCAGGTTAGGCTATGACATGATAGGTGTCAGCATTTCATGTTAATTCTAAACTTTATATCACTTTCAAGAGATATAAAATAGCAGAAGGGTTAAATTAAAAAAGATTAGCCAGAAAGGGCATTACTTTTAACTTTAAAACATTTTCTGAGTTTGTGTGAGAAGCATTCAAAATTTATTCAAGTTGATAGAAAATATAACTTTTTGTCTTATGAGCCTAACAAACACAAGTAATCATAAACAATCACATTATAATGACAAAAGAAAAAGATCACAAAAAAGCAATTTAATGAAACAATCAATGTGTTGCGATGGCTTCAAAAGAATATGGGTTAACAGGTTGGTGCATTTAGATAGCCCACTTATACATATCTAGGTAATAAAAGAAATTTGTAGCCAAATTCTATCCGATAACCCAAACTCTAACAAATTTCAAAATTAAAATATAAATTATGTTTTTCCTCTGCTCTTGGTTGATTTCTTAACTCGAATTGTATGTTCATCCATTAAGGTAGGGGAAGATTTGGTATTAGGTCGGGAGTTTTAGTTTATATTTTATTTTTACATAATAAAAGTCCTAAAGTATTGAACTGAAAATAAAATCTTAGTCTAAATGTAGATATCACATCACAATAAAATTCATAGTAAAGAGTAAAAATATATTTATTAATATTTGATGCATTATCCCTCTATAAAGTATAGCAATGGTCATATGTTTTTTTTTTTTTTTTTTTTTTTGGGATTGACATATGACCATTATATGTACATGATATATGCCTAATTTAATGCAAATGCATACACGAGTAGTATTGTGGCGCATAACTGTTCTACTTTTTTGACCTTAAAGATCTATATTGATAAGGACTATTGTATTATTTTGAGCTAGTTATTTTTAAGGGCAATGTTTAATTTGTTAGTCTTATTTAATTAATTAGGCGCCAATTATTAATCACCTATTAGGATGAGTTATTTTAACTTGAAAATTCCTTTTAAATCAATTAGTGTTTAATTGTTTAAAATTTCAAATTATTTTGAATTTAAGAATCAATTTAATTTTATCTAACTTTTATTTGACTTTATTAATTGTTAAATTCATAGTTATTAGTCAATTTATTATGAAAGTCATTTTAATTTCATTAAATTTGTTAAAGTCTTATAATATTTCTATAATCATTTAATCATTTATAATATTTTTAAATATTTTTAACAATTCTCACATATTTATTTTAATAATTAAATTAATTATTTAATCATTAAATTAGAGGTTTATCATATAAAATTAGTTTTAATTATTATATTAATCTATAAAATTATAAAAAGTTTATAGAAAACATGGGCTATTTTAAATATTTTCTGAAACTTTCAAAATTTTTGGTAATTATTAATTATTAAATTACCAATTTTAATGTGAGCATTACTTTCATTGTTGAAATGATCTTTAGAAAAGATAAAATTTTATAGGAAGATTAAATTAATTTTTTAAGCATTTAGTGAATTTTGATAAGTTTCTTGAACTTATTTTTAATTTCTTAATTATGATCACTACTTTAAATACCTTTAAAATTCATGAAATATTCAATTAAATTAACAAAATTATTAAATTTTACATAGGCTTAAATTAATGTTTTAAACATTCCATAAAATTTTAAAATTTCTTGCTTAATTTTAATTTTGAGCTTTAAATAGTGAATGGGTAATTTAGAAAATTCATACTTTTTTTTAATTCAATTTAATTTTAAATTTTTTTATGGCGATTGTGTTTGATGATATTTGAATCCTATTAGGGTGTTCAAGTAATTAAAATAAAGCATAGTTTTTTTATAAAAAAATTTATAAAAATTTTAATTAATTCAAGATTGATATTTTTCTTAGTATCTGGGGATTGAATAGTGACTATGCTAAAAATTTTAAGTCATTTCATATAGTAGATGATTTAGAGCCTAAATAAGATGAAATTGACCTAAAATTGACCATTTGATGGAAGGTTTTATGATCTGACCCAATCGTAGGCATTAGATTCAATTAGATTTCATCCAATGGATGCAAATCATATTCTTCCTCACGACGAGCCATGAAATTATGCTTGGGCTAGGCTAATTATGACTTGAGGCTAACTCATGAAGATTTATTCTATAATAGACATTCTAGAGTAAAATTTCTAACTATAAAGTAAGAAAAGAAGACAAGGAATCAATTGCATGGCTTCATGAGTCAACCATAGCCTTGGAAGCTTAGGCGACCAAGCTGGAGCATAGGGCAAGAGGAAGGCATTGAAATTTTTTCAGGGGATTGGGATTAGCTTGAGATAGACCTAAGAAGGCTCAAGGTGTCACCAAAAATTCATCATCATAGTAAATTATCCTAGCTCCTAAATCACCAGCCCAACCAAGCTTAGGCTAGCTTTTGCCAGTGGGTTAGTCTCAAGAAGTCACAGATAGTTAGGGATGTCGGGAAATGGTTGGGTTGAGCTCACATGATTAATATTATTCTTTCTAACTTCTTTAATTGGTCATAGAAGGGGGTATTTATATGCCCCATTGAACTTAGAGTCAACCATGCTTGAGCTTAGTTTGGTGTAGTTTGGCCATCATTTTCTAACAAACTAAAGTTGTATAGGAATGGATATAGATATAAGAATGGATCCAAATACCACTAATTTCCTTTAGGAGGTTATATTAAAAACCTAAAAACATGAGTAAAATAAATGATAAATGGGTTTAAGGCTATTTAAGATAAAGGAAAATGAGTTGTTTTGCTTGGTTGTTGGGATTGAGGAAAGATTTTGTAAGTTTTACTAAATGGGTTAGTTTGACCAATTAAGACCTATTTTTTTGCTCATTAGATTGACTTGTTGTAAAAATTCTACTCTAGCTCTTGTCAAATTTTATGGGATGATTTAGACATTTGGCTATTCAATTTTAATTTTAAAAGTGTCCCCTTTTGAGGTCAATTTATAGACATTGATCCATTTAATTTATTTGACCCACATGTAGTGGTAAAATTAACTTGGTTCAAGTATACATTTTCATGAGATATCCTTGGCTACAATGACGTTTAATGGTTTAATTTATTAAAAAAATTAGGTTAGTCTAATTGAAGCCTTGAGTGGAATGTGGGTTAATGAAGCAACTCTCATGACCTTGGACTTGGACCAATAAGTAATTTGACCAAGTAAAATGTAAATAATAAAGATGTCGGAGAAAGCTTAATTTTAGTTTATTAATTTGGTGCAAACCTACTTAGGTGCCTTTATCCCAATTGGATAAAATTGAGTATAAAAGAATATTTAATTTAATGCAATTGGATCCATCATACCCCAAAATGTTTATTTGAATGTAAACAAGCTCATTGGATAATTTGATGGCAATTGAATGAATTTATTAGACATTGACATATGTTGGACTTAGGGTTGACTTAGGTTTGATTTTGTGACCATGGTTAACTTTGGCACATTGTTATACATTTTAATGATCTAAAAGCTCACAAGAAAAATTTGGGATTGAGAATGGAACCTATGGCTTATAAGGTTTATTAAGAAAGTCACCTACAAAATGATTTTGAGATTATCTAAGTCAAACCCCAAAAGTTTCAAGTTCAATTACACAAAAAATTTAGTCAATAAGATAGATTAATTACTCAAGTTTACCACTTATATCTACTAAGTAATGATTCATCATGAAAGAGAAGTTTATTCATAGACCTAAATTGTAAGAAAAATTGATGAGTAACCCTCCTGGTGGTTACCTTCTAAGGCTTAATATGGCCAACCTAATGGATTGATTGGTCTAAACTATTGATTGCTTGTGGAGAATATGAAGTTAAGTCTTATTGGAATTTTTTATGTCAACATAAACTTTAAATGTTACATAAGTAGATACATAAGAACTATGTGGCATGTAATTAAGTCTTCCCTTTATTTTAGCTTTAGGATAAAAGATTTAAATGAGGTGTTTAATATCTCATGAGATTGATGTTCTTTATTAATTTCATTATGTAGAAGGATGAATACACGTGCTTTCCTATTTTTTAGATTTTCATTTTATTAATAAAATTTCTCATCTTTCATCTACTTCTAATAAAAGTAGAATGATTGGGGCTATATTTGCATTAGTTTCTTTCATTTTAAAGTGAATGCATGTATCTTATAATTTCATCCATATTTATTGAAATTTGTTGTAGTATTAAATATCACATAATTTGACTAGAGTTGGACAATGGCATCATTATTGATGGTTATTGAAACTAAAGAAGATGGTTTTGTGCTTATGGCTGAATTTTCAATTGACTCGAAATCTATTTATAATTTGTAATGATATATATATATATATATATATATATATATACAAATTAGCTCACCCTTTTAGTTTAAGCACAATAAAGATTTTATGTAAACTCACTCTATCTTATCATGATATTAACATTATTTGGAATAAGTGAAATATGGCAGTGGAATTTTTTCCTCATTTTTTGATAGATTTGATTTGATTTCTAAATTCACAAAAATTAAAAAATTAATCTGCTATAATGCTAAACCTATGGTAGGGATTTTTTTCTCTCTCAACCACTTGTCCACCCTTCTCCAACTCTCTGTCTCTCTCCCATTGATTTTTATTTCTCTCATATCTCAATAAATAATTGACACATGTTTATTATTTTTATTTTAATGTGTGCCACCATTTCATAAAGGTAATGCTAATCTTCTATGTATTGGCTCAAGCTTGTTGGATGTCTTCATTGAGAACCAAAACATCATCATAGTATTTATCATGCAGTCGTATTGGACAATCTCAAATCTTTCAATAATTGACATTGAAAATGTATTGACTTTATTGAATCAAAGAGCTGTTGACATTACACACACACACACACTTGTGTGTGTGTGTGTGTTTACATTAACACACCAATTCTTCATATTTATAATATAATTACAAAGACAATTTACTTAAGAAAATTATAATGCTTCACTTATACA
This sequence comes from Cymbidium sinense, assembly GCA_021442155.1. Classification (NCBI taxonomy): domain Eukaryota; kingdom Viridiplantae; phylum Streptophyta; class Magnoliopsida; order Asparagales; family Orchidaceae; genus Cymbidium; species Cymbidium sinense. The sequence continues at coordinate 57,258,807 of CM038231.1, read as the reverse complement.
ATTTTGAACTAGGAGGAGAAAATTCATTTTTCTTCTTCAAAAGCTTCTTATTAGTACCTTGTTGGCCCAAGGATAAATTTGGAGCAAATAATGTTCTACTTGCACATATTAAAACAATCTAGTCCTCTTGCAGTTGAATCCACACCTAAGATGACAGCTATTATTATTAATAAATTTATTGAAGGCTATAGTCTCACGTATTTTTTTTTGAATGTTAATCCTCATGGGTATGCACATGAAGTTTTTTCAATAATAAAGATTATTTAAATTGACTTTGTTTATAGAGATATTTCTACTTTTATGGTGGCCTCAAATTAATGTTGAAGAAGAAAAATTATAGTATATCTAAACTAAATCAATTCCAACTATAAGCAAAATCAATGCTCGCCTTTTAAAAATGCTAATTTCTCTCTAAAAATATCCAATTGAATTTAAGGTAGAGAATCCATATGAAAATTCTTACTAGATCAAGTAAGATGCTCTAGTAATAAGGACTTAATTTGTTGAATTATTTATAATAAGTGCCCTGGCTCCTTATTGACAAAAAAATGTCAACAAAATTAAACTCAAAATACTTCTTAAGCAACTAATACAACAAACCTAATAATCTCATTAGATTAACATATGTGAGCCTTAGGAGGAACCCATGTAATAAGGCCATTTGTTAAATCTCTCCTTCAGCCTTGGTTTGACTTTTGTTGACCCTAGGATTGACTTCTTTCGTTGCTTAACTTTAACCTTTCCCTCATGGACATAAGTGTTGAACCTAAGCAATCAAATACATCTCCATGGTCGAATGAATTTTACAATTGGTCATGAAATTATGAGGTGTGGCTCTTGCCCAACATCAAAATATCTTGGGGATTTGACTGGTTAAGTTAAACTTGTCGACCCTTACCTTATACTTAGGCTTATATGTAGATACCTTGCTATGTTAACCTTATGAACACCATTGATCAATTTAAGTTTTAAAATATTTGTCTTGGAAAATTAAAATGGATGATTATAAACTTACTTTGACTATAAATCATGAAGTCAAACCTAAGCTCAACATAGGTCAAGCTTGGGTCAAACTTTATTAAATGTGAATTAACTCCAATATTTTTATAAAGTAATCTAAGAGGCTTATTTATATATGAAAGTGGACTATTTATAGGTCTATTAGTGGTTTAATCTCATTGCATCAACCCCATTAATTTTTGACTCAATATAACTTTATTGAGCTAATGACACCTAAATAGACCCAAACATTAAGTTAATTATCCCAAATTAAGTCAGATCATTTCTCTTGATACTCCATATAATTTTCATAGCTTACTTGGCCAATTAACGCATTTGTCCAAGTACAAAAGCTCATGGGAATGACCTTGACCCAATAACTCCTATAGGTCACATAAGGTTTCAATTATACTATCATAACCATTATAATAAATCCAACCATTAAGAACCATTGTAGCCAAGTGTGGGTGTTCTAAATAATTGTCTATTTGAACTTAATTAAATTCCATAAGTCAATGTGTCAAATTTAAACCTAAATTAGCATGCCTCCATTTCTAAATTAAAATTGACCAATCAAATTGCTAAATAATCCCACTATTTTTTGCATGACCGATAACACTCTAGTTCAACATAATTTAATGTGACCAATATTTAAGGGTCAAATTGAGATAAACTACGTTTAAGTCTTAATGGGTTAAAGTGACATTTAAACCACCTTTAAGAGTGCATGACAATGTCACTAAAGGGTGGGGGGTTGGGTGGAGTGGGGTTAGCAAATTTTTGGTACCCTTGTCCCAAGATGGTGTTCACTTAACCCCCATGTGTCAAATGAGTTAATGGGTTACCTAGCTTGCCTAATAGGCTAGGCAATAAAATCACCACTCTCCTCCAATGGCCTCTAGTGGGAAGCTCCTTCATCCTTCCTTATCATCTTATCCAAGCATCCACTAACTCCCTAGTTTAACTCATTGTGAGTTAACATTAAACGAGCTCAATCCTAGGTTGAGACTACTAAAGAATTTCTTGAGAAGATTCAAAGAGGAAGAATTAACATCGGTTCGACTTAGGTCAAGTTGGCTTGAGCCTAACCCATATGGTCCTTAGTTCTTGGCTCTTCTCAGTGAGAGAGATGACTTATGGATTGTTAGATTTGATGTATCCAAATCACAAAATCTAAATTTAATTTGATTCAATTCTTTAGGGTATTCCTTTAAATTTTTCCTATAATTCTGTAGATTGAATCATGATTTGAAAATTTTAAGGTGGGCACTTTATCAAACATAGAACTTATAAAAATCCCAAATCTCAAATAATGAATCTAAATGTAATTTTAAAAGTTCTTTTATCTTATAATAAAATTGTTTGAAACACTTAGAAATTTTTTAAAATTGTGAAACTTCAACATAAGGTGTGGAACAACAACATAAACATCTTGCAAAGTTTTCATTTTAATTGGAATTAAAAAATATATAAAATTTTGATTCCACTTTTTCCTCATTTAAAAATCATAACAATTAAAATATATATTGAAAAATCTTTAAAATTAGTGGAATGCCTAAGACATCAATCTAAGCTTATGAAAAATATCTCATAATTTTTTAAACATAATAATTAACTTAAGTAATTTCAATTACATTAAATAATATTTAAAAAATACAAATATAAATAATTTTAAGAAATTATAAAAAATTCAAAGAATATTCAGAATAATTATTGAAACACATTTAAAAATTTTCATAATTTTTTGAATTAAATAGAATTAATTATAAAATTCTAAAATAAATTAACTATTTTTTTCAACAAAATAAAAAAATTACTAAAAATTTTAAATACATTGAAAAAATTAATAAAAAATTTAGAAAACTTAAAACATCAATCTGAAACTTTTGAAAAAGTTTAATATTTTTTAAATTAAAATTTAAATCTTATAAATTTCTAAAGTTATTTTGTTAAAAATTATGAAAATTTTAAAAACTAAAAAAATTATGTGTAATTTACTAATAGTCTAAATTAATAATTCAAACCATTTATAAAATTTCTTAAATTTTATTATAATTTAAATAGTGAATTTATTTTGTGTTGAAATTAGCAATTTAATACATTAAATAAATAATAAATTATTATTTGAGGAAAGAACATAAATAATTGAAATAATAACTTATATATATATAAGATAGAAATGAAATCAATACTAATTGAAAGACTTAATTTTAATTTTTTAATTTAATAAATAATTAATAATCTGTATAAATCAACAAAATTTAATAAATAATTCAATTAATTAAAAAATTAAAGTAAATTTATTAAAAATTCTAATAAAATAAAAAAATTTTATAAATAAAAACAATCAATAACATTGAATACTCAACCTTAGCCAAACGAAGGTTAAGTAAAAGACAAATGTATAGTAATATAAAATTAAACAAAAATCAAATAAAGTTAAAATAAATTATAAGAACTCAAAATTATGATACATCAATACTTCATAAGAAAAAAATATGCATACCTGACACGTAACAGACATAACATATATTCAACATATATCCGCAAATGTCAAAAATGCTTGTGGTGATTGGCACGTGCAATTTAATAAAATTAAAAAACTTCCGGCAGTAGTATCTGATACACGTGACCTGAATATATGAATATTAACTAAATGTATAATTAAATATTATATTTTGATAATTTATATTATATCAAATAATTTCTACATATTTTGATAGATAATTTACTCTAAAAACTATATATGACTAAATTTTTTAAAAGTTATTGTTAGAACTTAATTGCTTATTATTTTTTTATTTTTAATATTTCTATAATTATTTACTTTTTTTACTTCATGATTTAAACTAATATATTCTATTTTTTTTATTTTTTGTATTATTAAATGTTAGTATTTTTTGCTAATATTCTTAACTTCTTTTGACTTATTTAATGTTTATACATTTTATGTGATTACTATATATTATTTTAAAATTTATAAATTATATAAAATTTAAATTTATATTGTTGTGTTAGAAGAGTGCTTGTGTTTTATATTTTGCTAACTAGATGTGTCCTGTGTCTGTATCCCAGTATTCATATTGATGCATCACATAAAATAATTAAACACAATTTCTTCAGGCAAAATGAACCATGTTAATAAGTAATTAGTAAGTGAGGCCCACAAATTAAACATTATTGTTGAACATGAGTTAACTTAAAATATCATGGTTAACTATAGCCTACCTCATTTCAAATCATGAACATCTTAGATAATTCAAGACAAAAATCTTAGATCTCATGTGTGTCATAATTTCTTCTACATGCATTCACACTAAACTAGGCATTTATCATTTGCACAAGCCAAAAGAATAGATCTTTGAGACTTAATAGCTTGACCACAGTCTTATTATCTTTATGGAATTGATTATATCAATTAACCACATTTACCCCATTTCATGTGCACATAGAGTGATCACCTCTTTGAGGTATATCAACCAATTGGGGCGACATGAAAATTAGGATCACCGTACGAAATATTATAAGGTTTAATTAATCTCTAGATTGACCTGATTGGCAACTGCATCATATCATAGATTATCTTCCTTCTTAAACTTTGCACTCTTTGTTTGCTAAGTTTTCTCACACTTAGCCAATCTTTTAAGTTAAGTGTAGTCTCCCATACATAAAATATATGTAGAACTAATACCCTTATTATTCCCCTCAATCATACTTATATGATTGGGGAATCTTCATGAGTTGGTCATGCATGCCACGCTTAGTATGGTTGTTTTCTTACGACTCTGCTAAATTTCCTTGATGAACTTGATCATCCCTCTTGAATAAGGTTAAATTATAATATATCAACTACTATTAATTAGTTTTTACTTGACATGGTCATGCATTTATGACTAAATCATTCCTTAGTTCAATCAACCACCAAGATTGAACAACATCAACACTCAAATATACAGCTCAAGTATACACTTGCATTTAGTCTTTTTCCTCTTTGTTTAAATAAAATATTTCCATTCATTTTCTTCTCTACATCTTGAACATCATAATCTTTATTTCACTTTGTTTAGGATCTTCACAATTCAAGCCTTACTTAACTACCAAGTTTTCAATTAGTGGTTGATTATATCAATTAGTATTTATCATATTGATGCATATGCATGATTATCAACACTTTAACTTTGTAGTGGCCTATTACTCGAACTTAGTGTAAGTTATGATTAAATAATTTTTTATTAAATAACAGTTCATCTAATAATAAACTTATTTAATCATAATTTAAGTCTTATATGATCAATTCATGATACTTCAATAGTCTAAAACTTATCACTTTAATTTCAATAAAATACACAAAGTGATATGCCTTAGAATAATTGAGTTACTTAGCTTGATAGGTCAAGATCATATAATATTATCCTTAAAATACTCAATTTGCACACACTTATGTGTCACAACACCATAGTTGCTAGGATATGGTGGCTGCAGCTAGGTTGCTTTGGTTTTGCCATCCTTTTAGCTATTCAAGATAAGGTTGCTAAAGTATTGCTAGAGCTTTTTTACTTTGATTGATTATGCAAATTATAATGTGCCACTTCGCTCTATTGCTCCATTATTATTAGGATAAATATATATTTTTTTACAAGTGCTAGGAAAGACCAATGTATTTACAATATAGGGAGCCATGCATCAAAATAATAATCTATAATGTTCACTCTATGATATAAATGTTTTATGTTACTTCTATTATCTTGTGTTGGTCCATTTAGATTATCACTTTTGATTTATTTAGAACTTCTTTTGAAAATTTTTGATGTAAAAATGAAATATAAACCAAGCCCATTATCTAGAAACACTATACCTTCAAGGATGAGCACACAAATTAGATGAAAGATGTAGAGAAAAACTTTAATTTATATTTTATTTACAAAATTTATTTGAATCTCTATTTATGGGTAGTGCTTGGATATCCTTTTATACATTTTTTTACTTGGGTTTGTCTAAGCAAGATTCCCAGCTACTATGGTATTTACCATTATTTTCATTACAACATCACAATATATTGTTTGATTGATTTGTTTTGCTTTCTTTCTTTTCTTTATTGCAATTTTACTTGTGATCTATGTTTTATGATAGTATCTTAGGATTAAAACTATATTCTCTACCAACTTTAATAAATTTTAAGCAACTTAAAAATGACTATATAACCTTTTAAACATTAAAATTATGGTAATCTCTAACTAACCTTTTCCAAACTAAAACCCAATGTCCATTGGTATATCTCTCTTGGAAGAGGTATATAATAAAGCATTACTATCATGAATTGTTAGCACTTATCATAACATAGCCTTGACTTAAGCATGCATTAAAATTACTCAAAGATAGATAATTTGCATATCATACATAACCCCCTTATGATAGAGGTTTAAGTAGGCATGGTTTTTAATGGAAACTAAGAAGGTCTTTATACACTAGTGTGGTGTTTATTGGATGTGTGTGTTGGGTGGCGGGGGGGCAGCACACCACACAAAACGTAGGAGGTACTTATTGAAGTGATCATGTACGACATTGAGGTATGATGTACTATCTCGAAAGATAGAGACATCACCTTACAATGGTCCTAATCACCTAATAAAGACTCCTAAGGCATTATGGGTCTTCAAATACTAGAGATTTTTTTGCTACATTGCATGGATTAATAAAGCAATGTTTATATTAAGCCGGGTTCTTAAGTTTCCTATGGAGGCAAGCCTCCATAGTTACATCCTGGGAATGAGATTCCCTAAGAGTACTCTTGATTAAATTATATAACTATCATCTCCAAAGATTTGAGGCTATACTATTAAAGGATTGGGCTATTTTGGAAGATCGAATGAAAAAAGTTCAAGGAGAAGACTTATTTTGGGATCTAAAGGAAATAAGTAGGGATGCTCAAGATATTAGAAAACCTAGTGAGCATTCTAATCTATCCTATGGTGAGGCTTTATATATTTGAAAATGAAGAGATTTTATTCATTTGAGTTAAAATTGTATTAGATTACTAGGGCTTGTAATCCATCAAAATAAGATTATAGAAATGCATAAGAGGTAAGAATTTATAATTATAGATCGAAGGAAATAACTACGACATATCCTAAATATAGAGAACTTTAGCATAAGCTAAAACATGACTTAAATCTAAGCAAGTGTGGACATGAGGGATTACCTCCACAAGAGAGTAAACTCACTACTCGGACTTACAACTGCCCTGATGGTGCCAACAAACTCCTCCTATGATTTAAAATCAAGTAGTCCAACCTTATGAATTGCAATAGCTAAGGTAGTTATTTAATTTGAAAGAGACTAAAGGTCTAAATTCACTCTAAGAGACAAGAGCATAAGTGGTGTGAGCATATGACTTAATCTACAAATACAAAATCTTACAAATTTTATTTCATTTTGATAAATTATTTTAGACAAGAAGGCTTGGAATTCCTTTATGCTTAACTGCATGATGAAAATTGATTGTTGGCTAAATCAAGAGGGAAAGAGGGTAAAGCTCTGTCATCTGAGGTTGCCCTCATGGGTCAAGTCCCCTATTGTGTAAGGATGGAGGCCCTCACTTTAATAAGAGTGATAGAAGATTCATGCTTGATGTGAGACATACAACATACAACTAAGGGGTTACTAAATCTTTTAATTATCTTGATAATAGCCTAAGCTTTATGATGAGATTACGAGTTGTTTAAAATTTTGATTATGAGTTATTAGTTAGGTAAAAAATTTAATTTTTATCCTAAGAGCTTACTGCATCCAAGCCACACATTAAAGCATCAATCATAAAAAAACTATGAAAATCATGCAATCCTAATGTGCAATTTAAACATAATATCAAACAATTTTATAAACCAACACAGAAGAATAATAGGTCGATGCATAGATACCATCGTATACCCTAAAAAAGAAAATATGGGTAGCCAAGCTCTACCCTTATACAATACATAATATGAAAGAATAATTACAATTTGAATGAATACATGCTATGGGGTTCTTCACTTCTTCATTTCTTCATTTCTTCATTTTTGATTTGATTATGCTCTAAAGAAATCATAGGGCCTCCAGGATAAAGCCTTCTAGCCACTAGTCATCCTAATTACCCATGGCACTAATCCTAATTCTTATTGTAAAATTATATTTATATAAGAAAAGTAAATCTAATAACACTTATAAAATAAAGGTTAGCTAAATATACATATAATTCCAAATAATTATATGTATAATTTGGACTTAGCACCCTACACATGGGTAATCAAGCCCACCTGTCCTAACTTGGATTATGCTTAGGGGTTTAAACAACCTGCAAAGAGATTTATTTTTAAGCAACCCGTTAAGCATAACACCCTACAGAAAGTATGATTAGGTTAAATGCGGCCTTACATCTAGTCTACCAAACATACACCCTAACACCCAGTCTAAAATATTACATCACAAAATAAAATGTACACCACACATACAATCTCCCAACTTAGACTAGAAATGGTGGCTTAATTCTAATGTGTGTGCTAAGGATTTGTGTAGTATGCCTTAATTAAGCATTAAAGTTATGATTTTCTTAGTGTGGAAGGATTTAACTTAATATAAAGGTTAGTTTCATTTCAAGTTATTTAATTAATTTGTGAATTTTAATTCATGTTTTGCTTTTATTCTATATGATTTACACTTAGAATCTAAGTGTTATAAATAGAGAAAAGAGGATTAACCTCCTTCATCCCTACCTTAAGTCAAATTTCTTATGGTTTAGTTTTATTTAATGAATGACTTATTAAATATTTTTGTTAATCCTAAGTTTATGTCAACTTTAAATAATCCTATTCAATGTGAAAGGCATCTTAAGATTAATATAATTGAATTACTATTACATGGCATATACCAGATCATTCCTTTCCATCACATGTAACATGCATATGATTTTAACACTTAGCATATCTATACAAACAATGTATTTTGGCACACTTAAATGGTGATAAATGCATATGTTTGGAATTTATATTTTAGTCAATTGAATTATTTAAACATGTAGGTTAAAGCTATATCCAAATTATAATAGCAAAATACATGAGGATGAAATTAAATAAGTATTTGTCATTGTTAACCAAGGAAGATAATCAAATGACCTCCTTGGGATACTTAAAGCCTCATATTCCCGGGATGTCCAGACTATATACTTATTAACATTTAAATATTTTAAATCTATATATAAATCATAAGAGAGAGAGCACTAACTTACTTGTAATGTATGCTATTGACTTAGATGATTATGGATGCATGTATTTTTAATAACAAAAGGGGATCTTCATCTTTTAATTAAGCGCACATACACATGTATAAAAGATATAAGCAAGTACATGCCATTATTACCCAGGGAAGCGAGGTTATCAAATGACCTCCTTGGGACTACTTAAAGCCTCATATTCCTAGGATGTCCAGACTAAATACTTGTTATCTTAAATACATATAAATGTATACACAATTATAAAGATGAAAATCATGCAAATATTGTACTCTCTTTAGTTGAATTATTTATGCATATGAATTAAAGTTCTATTCAAATTTTAATACCAAAATACATAAGAATAAAATCCAATAAGTATGTGTCATTTTTAACTAGGAAAGTGAGATAATCAAATGACCTCCTTGGGGCTACTTAAAATCTTGTATTTTCGAGATTTCCAGACTATATACTTATTAACATTCAAACTTATGTAAATCTATATATAAACATAGGAAAGATTCGGACTTAAGTTATAAGCACTTGCAAATCCTATATGTATTCATGACTATCATCACTCCAAATATTGTTATTCATTTATAAACTTTAGAAACATACATTTTAAATTTAAATAGTGATAATAGCCACACATACAATAAGTTAACCCAACACATGCAAGCTTACATAAATAAACCTCATTTGATTCATTTATATTTGAAAGGATGGATGCATGAAATAAAATAACACACAACATCTAAAGTGATTAGAAAGGAATAACTAAGCATAAAAACATGGTTCATTCAACCAAATTAATTCCTAGGGACAATCACATTAAATAAAACTATTTAAAGAAAATCGAAGCTCCTTATTAATTTATGATTTACAATTTTGATTAATTTGAAAGAAGAGGAGATTTTCTTGCTTTTTTAATCCCATTCCCTTGTTAGTGAACTTAATTAGTTTAAGAAAAGGTAATTAAGTAAATATTATGAATTAATTAAGTTAGATCCTTACTTAAATCAATTAATTGCCCTTACATATGCTTGTTTGATTTGATTAACCACTTAATTATGAGCAACAAAAGGCATGAACATATGAGAAAGTAAAATTGTAATTCACCTAAAAGGACCTAATGCAAATGACTCATAATTAAAGGTTAATTAAGTTAAATAATTTGATTAAGTACTCTTATGATTTTCCCACACTTATGGGCTAATCATGATTTTATTAAGGGTATTTATGTTATTAAACACATAAAGAAGAACCCTTAATCTCATTATTAAGTATCTGATATGAGTATAATTTTAATTTGATTAATTAAGCAACTTAACCAATTAATTAAACCCTTAATTAACTTCCATGTTAATTAACCCTCTTTAGAATGAAATGGACTTGGAAAATAAAATAGGAAAAGGGGCCTAATACCACTCCCTCATCCATTAACTATTAAATAGTGATTAATAAACTAAATTAATTAATTTATTATTGTTTGAGGTGTTAGTTAATCATTACATTAATTAAAAGAGTAATTAGGGTTCAAATGATCAATTTCCCTAACTAACTAAGCAATAAATTCCAAGAAAATCATGGGAGGCAGAGATCATCCCATTAAATCAACAAGAAATGTTTGGAGTTAATTGCTCAAGTAATTAAAACTTAATTAAGCTAATTAAGTTTATAATTAAACCTTAATTAAGCCTTAATTATTATTCAAAATTAATTAGAATTAATTTTAGTTAATTCTTCTCTATTTTACTTTTAAAATGAGTATTTATTTGTATTTTTAGAATTTTCTACAATTTATTATGATTTTCAAAGTTTTAGCAGTTAAAACACATTAATTAAGCATAATTTCGTAGGCGCCATGCAGATCTCTGACATGGCAGGCTTTCCATATGGCATTGCGGGATAGGGTACTTAAACACGTCCGAGTTAGCATTGATGTGGTCGGGTGACACGCTTTGTCCTCGCCGATTTAAGATTAGGCGGTGAAGATTAAACTGCATTAATCACCATCACCTTTGATTATGCAAAATGGATGACAGGTGATCTATTGTCCCCCGACCGATAGGAGGCGGACACCACCCATTTTCCTTCACCCAATTTGAGCTCACCGAAGCTCAAATTGGCTTGGGATTGAACCCACACCTTCACCAGGAAGATCCCAAGGGATCTATTGGTGGATTCGCATGACATTCACATTCATTTAAAAGGCCTAGAAAAATTTGCCAAATGCACAATTTGAAGGAATATATCTTGTCAGAGCTGAAACTGGCGGCGCAAAGCTTGAGGTAGCTTCGCCTGGATGAGGCAAAGCCCTATTGAGAAGCTCATGTGGTGCCTTCTCATTGTTTTCTCTGTGGACCAAATACCATCATTTTATAAGCTGACGTTGATTGAAGAGGTACTTTCGGTGGTGAGGGCTGGGAGAAGATTCATTTCACCTCACCGAGCTTGGTGAACATGTGGGTGAAGTTAATTTGAATGGGGTTATGTATTGGTGGAGTTGGATATGGGGGTGCCTTGCCCTATTTTGGGTTGATGTCTTGCTGACTAGTAGGCTTGGGAGCTCAAAAATTGCTCAAGGGATTTTGAAACCATTAGAAGCTCTCTGGGGCTCAATGTGTGTGAATTGGTAGTGGAGATTTACTCTACCTTTTTCGGTTGTTCACTGTGGGTGAAGGGGACAAGACTAGGGGGCTCAGTTGGTTGGAAGTGATCCGGGTTGGTGGCTCAAGGCAGCCTCCATCATCCTAAGTTCGGTCAATGAGGGGATGTGAGTTAACACACCTCCTCTTGGTTCATGGATGACCTAGCCCATGTGGGTTGGGTTAGCCACTTAGGTAGGGTCCTATTTTAGGTATTTGGTGGCTGCCAAATGCAAAGAGGGGTAGTTGACTACCCAAAAGTGGGTTTGATTCCATGTGGAGGTGTTTATCCAATGGGTAATGAGTCAAATCAAGTTCAAATTGGGTTGGTTTTGGATGACCCAAGGTGAGCTAAGGATGGGTCAAGCCAAATTTCAATGGGTTTGGGCTTGATTTGAGTGGGTTTGATTTAATTTGACCAATATAGGTGAAATTCAAGTTAACCAATTGGTAAAATTGGATCAAACCAAGGTTTGAGACAAGCTCAAATGAGTATTTGGAGTATTTTTCTATAATATGTTTGAATTAATTTGGCTTGGATTTAGATTTGACCCATTTGGGTTCATATGGGTCAAATGGGTCTGGTTGACCAATTTGACCAAATTGGCCAAATTGGCTTGGGTTAGGCATTGATTAATGTTAAATTGATCAATTGAAGATGATTGTAGGTTTTGATTTTAATTAACTTGGATTTGGTTTTAATTTAGGCCAAATTTATCTTTTAGGTCAATTTGGGCTTAAATGGATCAATTTTGTTCAATTAGCCAAATTGGGTTCAATCAAAGGTTCAATCATGTTTAATGATCAATTTGAATGAACTTAAGCCATTAGTTGCAATCAATTTTGTTTAGATCTTGATTTGACCTAATTTAATCTTTTAGGTCAAATTAGGTCAACTTGGGTCAAAGGGTCAATCGGTTGGGCTTGGCTAGATCGATGGTCAAGTCATGTTCAAGGATTGATCTTAGGTTGATGTAAATCATAGGCTTCAATTAATTCAGCTTAGGATAAAATTTGGCTAGTTTGGTTCATGTAGGTTAAATGGTTTGACTTGGTTTGAGCCAATTGATGACAAATGACCAATCAAGGATGATTGATAATCATCATAGGAAGTTTTGGTAGGTTTGGTTCAATCTAATTTGGGTTGGATTAAGATTTGGTTCAAATAGGTCAAATTAGTCACTTTGGGTTGAGTGGACCAATTGGGCTAGTTGAATCGATTTTGGGTTGAATTGAGTTTAGTTGAGTTTATATATAAATTTGGGATTGATTTATAGTTTTGATTATAATTGATTTGGGTTCAAATGGGTTTTGGCTTGTTTGAATATTTCAAGTAAAATGGGTTGGGTTAGATTTGATTGAATTGATTTTGGCTTAGGTGATTTGATTATAGATTTCATTTATATTTGGGATGATGATTGGGCAAAGAATTGATTCATGAGAAAATAAATTGAGTCTAATTTGGATTGAAAGAAAATTTTGGCTAAGTCCATGGGATTAAATCACGTGGCTTAGGATGGATTGATTTGATTTGGTCTGGTTAATTTGAAGTTGAATTGTAAATTTGATTTGGATTTAGGGATGATGATTGAAGAATTAAATTGATTTTGGGAAGACCAATTGAATTTGATTTAGATTGAAGGAATTTGGCTAGGTTCATGGGATTGAATCATGTGGCTTTGGGAAAGAAGTTAATTTAATTTGATTTGGTTTGGTTGATTTGAATTTGATTGTGAATTTGATTTAGATTTAGGATGATTGATTTTAGGGTTTTGTTTAGCTTAAGAAGGTAAGTATGGATTTGGTTAGGCTATAGGCTAGGTAAGTTTCTCTAATCCTAAGGCATACCCTAATCCTATGATTAACTCTTCAAAGTCTCTAGGCTTAGGTAAAGTGTTCACCTAATCACTAGAAGTGTTTTAAGCTTAATGAGCTCTTAGTGTCTAGAAGACCCTAGACTTATGGTGGGAAGATGGAATCCTCACTCCAAAAGTGAGGTCAACAAGTAGGCAACAATGGCCTAACCTAAACAACTTGCTATGTTTGGTTTTAATAATTTAGTCATATGATTATGTTATTTCTCATTCTTTCTTTCTATAGGAAAGTCTTTACCTATGTGAAGATCATAACTTTCTTCCTATTGGGAACCCCATTTATGATTTTAGTTTTATTTTACTTCCTTGATCTAGGCCATGAGATCAACTCTGGATAGCATAACTCATGGTTACAAGGAGAGCATTTCTTAGTTTGGTTGGGTTGGCATTCCCATGCTAAATTGCTATGGACTTGACTACTTATGATGATGGATCCATAAGATCTAGACTAAGTCTATTTCTACCTTTCTTTAATATTTTCCTTTACCCATAGTTATTTTTGAGCCAATTATATTCCTTATAAAGTCCTTTATGGTTTAGAAGTACCTACTATATAGATAATATGTATATTAGATCATCATCTTACTGGATTACAATGGTTTACCCTCTACATTATAGATTGCCATTCAATGCATGGATTGCCTTATTATGGTAATACTTGCTAAACTGTAACCATTTTCATTAAGAATCTCAAAGTATAAATAAATCAAAATCATTATTTATTATTTAATTACTCAAGAGTTTCTTATTGAGGTGTTAATAAGTATAATTAAATAAGGTAGATATATCTCCCTAGATGCTCATAAATTTGTTTTTCCCTATTAACTTAAAGATTACTTATAAATAGATATACAAGTTTAAATAAGAGATATAATTTTGTTTAGATTCTACCTTTTATTTTTTTTCTTGTGAAATTTCTTCTTTATAAATTATATCACTTGGTTGAACCACTATGGACCTTTTTGTGAGTCCTTGGTGGTTTAACTATAGACTTTGTATATTAGATTGCCAACTTGTTTGGTTATAACAATTCATTTTTTGTTACAAACTAACATATAATATATGGAATGCTTTATTATGGTAACACTTGCTAAATCACAACCTATTTTCTAAGAATCCCAAAATATGCATGGATTAAAAATCAAAATTTATGCCTTCATTAATTGAGTGTTTCTTATTGAGATGTCAGTAAGTGTAACTAACCAAGGTAGATATGTCTTCTTCGGAGAATGGGTAACTCACAAACCTTTTTTCTCAAATAACTAAGTAAAATACCTATAAATATATATATCTCTCACATGTTTAGATAAGAAATGAAATCTAATTTAGACTATACTTTTTATCCTTTCTTGAGAATTATCTTATGCATAAACCACATCACTTGGTTAATACATTTACACCCCCCAAAAATATATCACTCTTGGTGGGACCCAATCTCACTCTCATTTTTTGAAGACATAAAATTAAAATTTGATTTGTTATCAAACTTGAACTTCCATCCTTAGAACTTTGACTTATTAGTCATAGTTCTAGTTAGGTAATTTACCTAACTAAAACTAAATCAATTAAGATTTCAATTTAAAATAGTTTGAACATTTTCATTTTAAGATACTAATTAAATGTTCCTTTTAAAAATGACTATTTGGAACACTGTGATTGAAGTGTTTTTAAAGGTAAAGATAGTCTTGCCCTAAATAGATTTTCAATTCAAACTAATACCTATGGTTTTAGTGATTCACATCAACAAAATAAGGTCACTATTGCTTACTTAAATCTCACTTTGCCTTTTTAATGGAGCCCATTTTCAAATTTCTTTTTAAATACCAAACCTTATATATTTACTAGATTTTCTAAACCATCTATGTTCACTCGCTTATATTTTGATAATATTTAGAAGACTATCTCATTATCTATTGCACCTCACTTCTCTAAAAATAAAAATTCATAA
Organism: Cymbidium sinense; assembly: GCA_021442155.1. Lineage (NCBI taxonomy): Eukaryota > Viridiplantae > Streptophyta > Magnoliopsida > Asparagales > Orchidaceae > Cymbidium > Cymbidium sinense. The sequence continues at coordinate 57,243,096 of CM038231.1, read as the reverse complement.
AGAAAAAAATATGCCACCTTAGTCGGAGTTCTTGTATCCCCAAATGCATTTGAATTCTTGCATAAGGATAATCCTACAACCAAGACTACTATCTATGGAGAAAATTTATGATACCATAAAGAGTTTAGAAATTTTTTATTTGGATGATCAAATGCGTCATTAAAGAATAAACATATTATCTTGGAAGATAAACATGTTTTCCTATAATGGATTCGATCATTTAATAAAAGACTCCTAAGACTAATGGGTATTTCATGTATCAGAGATTTTTCCCCTGAACTATATGGAAGGTAGAACAAGGTTTAATTTTAACTGGGTTCATGGTTCCTTATAGAGGCAAGCCCCTATAGTTAATTACATTTTAAGAAGGGTCTCTTCCTAAGAAGACTCTCAATTAAAGAAACAAGTTGCTATTTCTAAAGATTTCTAAGTTGGTTTTTCAAAGGATTGATTTTTGGAATTTCAATTGGGATTGGTTCAAATTGGAGAGAGTTTTTTTGAAGGCTAAACGGGATGAAGTAGGAAATGCCTATTGATTCTGGGATGCCCAGTTGGCCTTTCAACTATTATGCAATTATGCTTTGAAATTTGGAATTTAATTTAGATTTTGAATTGACATTTTCTTAGAAGTCTTGAACTTATATTCTAGCAGCATAAGACTACATAAATGCCTAAGGTTGAAGACTTATTCCTAAAAATGATGCTTCAGAACCTAGTCTATAGATGTTTATGACACATATCATATGCTCGACCTAGTTTTATCTTTGAGAATTATCAGCCACTCCTCTCACTTGAGGAAATTAACTTATCCCTGACTCTTGTAGACTTATAACCCATCTGCAGAGGGATGCCAACTAACCAATGCACATTTTTTTAGATTCTTAAATGTTTTGATTCAAGATTTATTTGAGGTATTGGGTATGCATTTTTATGCCTAATTCCATGCAATTAAAAATGGTTATGGGCCAAATCAATAATAGAAGGCAAGCTTCTCCAAGAAGGTGGTTATCCTCATAAGTAAGATGCCCCTTATGTGCAATGGGATAAGTTGCCCAATTCAAGGATTTGAGCAATATAATTTCATGGTTTTAAGGCAGATTATTTCTAATAAATTATATGTTTTGCCTAACGCTTTAGTTTACGTGAGGTTTCAAGTTTTCTTTAGTTTTGCTTCAATTGTCTAGATTTAAGTTGGGTATAAAATTTAAATTTTCCTATAAGCCTAATCATCCAAGCATTCATTCATAGGAAAGCACACAATAGAAAGAAACCTAAAAAAAGTAGGTTGATTCTATTGTGCACCTAAAATAAATCAAGCCAATTTAAATTTAAGAAAAATGCCAATACGGTCGGGTACCACTATAAACTCTAGAAGAAAATGAAAATGGGCCTGAGCTCTGCTCTTATATAGCCCAGCTTATAACTACAAGTCTAGATCTATAGGTCTTCTTTCCAGGATAGTCTCCTTCCTTAAGGACATCCATTGGGCTTCACAGGGGACCACTGCACCTATCTTCTAGTAGGGTCAGCTCCTGCTAATCCTAGACCCCATAGGTCCAAACCTAATTTTAAGCCCAAATTTATATTTTGATTTCAAAATTAATTTCAAAGCCCTTCAAAACAAATGTTAGGAAATACAAACAACACACATCAATTATATTTTACAAACATATGGGCTTAGAATTAGTTGCTTGCCAAGCCCACCTATCTTATGGGCTATGTTTAAGGATTTAAGCATACTTGCAAGAAGACAATATTTTTAATTTTATTTATGATAGCAATCCTTTATAGCATATCCCATGTAGAAGACAATGTTAGATCAAGAAAGAACATCTTGCCATCTAGTCTAACAAGCAAACAATCATAAGCATGCAGTCTAAAATAGTACACTAAAAAGACATGTGAAGAACATCTTATCAAAACACATCATAAGGAGTCATAAAGAATCATAAAACAATCTAACCTAAGTCTAGGGTCCATAACCAAATAATCTAGTGTGTGAAGAGAATAGGTATGAAAAGAATTTTAGGCCTCTTTAATTTAAGTTTCAAGTTGGAGTTTGAGTTTGTTTGAATTTTACCTTTGGGTGGTTTCAATTCAAATACTTTAGTGATTTATTTTCATTTTTATTTTACTTTTATTTGGTTAAAATTAAGTTTAGGTTTTCAAGAATGAAGAGTAGAATGGATTCCATTTTTGGATGGAACTCACCTTATTCTACATCCTAACTCTAAATGAAATGAAGTCTTCACCCTAAGATGAAGGTCTATTCCAAAGGTCTATCTAAGATTCTTAAGTTCTTAATTTATCTTTTTGATTTTATTTATTTTGTTTGAATTTGGACTGATGTTTCATTAATTTTCTTTGAAATTTAGATTTGATTTGATTTTCATTTGATTTTAATTTGATTTGATTGAATTATTTCATTTGATTTTATTTGGGTTGGTTCATTTAATTTAATTTATTTATTTGGTTTTAGTTTGATTTGGTGTTTTGACTTTGGTTTGTTTCATTTGATTTGTATTAATATTTTTGGATTAAGTTATGTTGGTTTCATTTAATTTGGTTTATTTTGTTTAACTTAGAGTGTTTAGGTTATGGTTTGATTTCATTTTATTTGATTCTGTTATTTAATTATTAATTTATTAGATTAATGAATTTTCTTTATTCATTATTTGATTAATATTGACTTAAGAATTTGGAAATTCAACAATTCTCAATCTGCAGATCAATTGGGTTTGAAATATTTATGGTAGTTGGGGTTATATGCCAATTTCATGTTTGTAAAGTTCCATCTTGATTGATTCATAATAAGGGTTTAATTAAAATTTTAATTAAATCATTAAAACCCAAATTAAGCCTAATTTAATGAAGGTCATTTAGGGATTTTATTTTTCATTAATTCCTCTTTAAAAGTTGTTTCCAAAAAGAGTTAATTCATAATTTTTGGACATTTGGTTGATTTATTTTGATTTAATTAATTTCAAGTTATTTATTTGATTTAGTTAATTCAATTAATTATTTAATTAAGCCAATTTATGATTTATTAAATTTGGATGAGTTTTGTTAATGTTTTAATGTTCATTATGGTTTAATAAGTAAATTTTAAGGTTGTTTGATTCATTTTCATTAATTATTTTATTTAATCTTAATTTATTTAATTAAAATTAAGATTTAAGATTTGAAATTTCATTTCTCATGACATACATAATAATTCATGAAAATTTTTCATAAGTGTGTTTTAACATAAATTTTAGTTCCCCAAAGTTTCATTTCACTTGGATTAATGGTTTGAGATTAATTAAGATTTAATGAATTTTAATTAAACTCAAATTAAGGCTTAAGTACCCAAAATTAATTAGGTAATTTAATTTTTATGGATTACTCTCACCAAGATGAATTCATGGAGCCTAAGTTTGCATTCTTTTGGATTTATATTAATTTTTCTATGAATTTTGAATTTTTTATGATTTTTAATCAATGTTTTAAGGGGATTTAGCCATTTGGTAATAATGGGTTGATGTGGCAGCCCCCATGGTGCCTCTACCACATGGCGTGATGCTTAACGTGGCATCTATGTTAAAAGAAATGCCACGTGGATCGACGTGGCATTTACGTCAAAAGAGAAGCCACACGGGATGATCCTGGATCGTTTGATCGAAGATCGGATGGCCCAAATCGATTCCACAGTTCCTTAGGAATTTAAAACAAGTCGTTTGCTTAGATCAAGATCGCCCATTGATAATAGAAGGATCAGATGGTCCAGATTTAATTCCGTGGCTCACTGATGAGAGACAGATGCTGTCCATCCTTTTCACCTAATCGTCAGTGATTTGCATCATTATTTTGACTCCAAATTGACCAGTGATCGATTTAGGACCCATATATACGATTGGATCCAATTGGGGATCAAATTTCCTTCGAAAAGGCCTAAAATTGATGGCTTAGAGGCTTGGGAGGGAGTATACCTGGACTTTGGTGATCACCGCAGAGATCCATTAGCTTCGTCGACCGATGAGCGGGTAAAAGATTGGCGCTTGCCTCCCCATGGATTGCTCCCAAGGCTAACATTGGCTTGGTTTTTCGTCGATGTAGGTCATTTTTCGGCTTGCCGGTGGCGAGGGGTCGAGGTGGTGATTTTTTTGAGCTTGCCCTGACCTCTAGAGCATGTTGGTAACTTCAATTTGATGTGATAACCTCTATAATGGATTTCACCATTAGAGGGGATCAAATTCCATTCGTTCACTGGCATGCCGGCGGTGAGAGACTAGGGTAAAGGTTTGGATCTTCATCTCTTGCCTTGGTGGACATTTAGTAATGGGGGGAGGAATAAGCTCCCCTCCTTTCTTTCCATAGTTCTAAAGCTTCCTTTATGGAATTTTGGTCGAAATCCACATGGCGCTTCTAAGTGGGTGGATTCAATCCCCTTGGCCTTATGAGCAAGATTGATGGTCACTTGGAAGGGAGGATGGCTTTATTATTTTCTTACTTTGGTGAGCCCTCCTTCTTCTTCTTTCCTCTTTTCTTCTCATTTTTTTCTTCTCCTGGAAGCCAAATTCATTTTTTTTTTGGGTGGCCTTCACTTGAGGCAGGCTTCTCTCCCTCTCTCTTGGATAAGAGTTGGGATGAGGTGAATTGGAATTTCCCTTCTTCTTTTGTATTTTCAAAATTTTCTCTCTTTTTTTTATTTGAATTCCATTCTTTTTTTTTGTGATTTATGGCATCATCATCAAAGTGGATTGATGTATGACTTCCCACCTCAAATATAATGTGGATTTGAAGTTATGTTTGAATCCATGACTTAGATTGGAATATGAATCTAAACCAAATGCTTGGATTGAAAATACTTGGTTTTAATTTAATTTTTGTAATTTTGGATTCAATCATCTTCAATTGATGATTGATTGAGTTTTGATTTGATTAATTCATTTAATTTTGAATTGATTTTGAATTTCAATTCATTTTAACCCATTTAGCCTAAATGGGCTAAGTTTGATTCCAATTGGTTTCAAATGACTAATTTGACTCATTGGATTGGCTTGGACTCCAATCATGCTTGATCACATGAGTGAGATGATTTGGAGGGATTGATTTCTTCTGTAAATGCTAATACAACTTAAGCTACTCCACTATTTTATGCCTTCATCAAATCAATGGAGGGGATGTAAATTAAAGCTGTGATGGCCTAACAAAAGAGTGTTTGTTCGGAAGGAAAACCATATTCAAAAAAATATGAATCAATTCCTTACCTCAAGGTTTTATCCTTCCATATTTTACACTATTTGGTGGAATTAGAAACCCTAAACATATTACTCAATAAAAGAACTTCTTGTTGCAATATTGCTAATAGCAACACCCTTTTTTGCATATGTTTGTCACTTCTTTATCAGGATTCACCTTTGAGTGGTATGTTAATTTACCCAATAATTAATTCACAAAATTTGATAAAACTAGAAGAAGTTTTAGTCAAAAGATTTATAAGAGTGCAAATTAACATGCACAACCTTATGACCTCTCAATGGAACCCATTCGAGTCATTGGTAGACTTTTTTATTAGATGGAGGAACATGGCCAAGAAATGTGAGCCACCTCTGAAAAAAAATCACTTTGTCAATTTATTATTTGGTCACATTACTAGACTAATAGCTTTGCTTTTAAAGCTCTTATATGTTCATACTTTTGAAAAATTGCCCATAAAATCTTCTGATGTCATAGGGAAAACATTTTCTTTAATCCTTAAATAAAGTAATTATAAGACAAAATTGAAATCAAAACTTTTCAAACTCCGAAGAGAAGTGGAGAAACAACTATTGTGTCCTCTCCAAGGAGTCTACAAAAATGAGAAATAATAGCTACTGATTCTTCTAAACCACTAATATCTTCATCCACTAAAGGAAATCAAACATTTCTATAAAAAAAAATTATCCATTTAAGAGATTTTTTGTCAAAAAAATTATTTAAGATATTATTTCATCCCGAGATGCAACTCTTAAAGCTAAAGAAATCTATAAATTTTTGAAAAATTGAACATACATCATATTGTCCTTATCATCAGTGCTTAGGCATAATATCAAAATTTTTTATCAAATTCAAAGATTCGTTGAGGCATTAGTATAAGATAAAAAAGGTTAAAATTTCTAACAATTACTTAGAAAAACTAACTTGTATCATCAAATGCATATTCACTTTCGAAGACATGGATGAATCTACTTCATCTTATTTTTCCTTTGCATCTTCTTATATGATTCATTCCCTAATGAAGAAGTTGAAGAAAAACTTATGTTAATTTTGGTTGAGGGTGTTTTTCAGCTAAAACTTATAGATGATTATTTACAAGAAGAATTTGGCTCTTACCTTTCTAACAAAGAAATCCATGAAGTTTAGTTAAGAAGTGGAAAAGTTCTTCCAACTCCCAAGAATGTTTAAAGCAATAATGAAACACAAATCATAACTAAGAATCTCGATGAGTTTTTGATTCAAAAGAATCAAAATCCTACTACATTCACAAGAAGTTAAAGTGGACTATAATGTTGTAAGCTACTTAAAAAGGCTTTCTGCTTTGTTAATTATTTTTGATGCACTCGAGTAGTGACTTGAGATGAGCCAAAGTTTAATTAAGATTTTGATGGAACTAGAAGTCTTTCATACACCTTTTGCAGAAGAAAAAATGAATGAGATTCTTCCATCAAGTGATCATTTTTGTCACTTTCTCAAATGAAAACCTATTTTTACAAACCACAAACCATTATAGGCCATTGTATATAGTGGTTTATGGGAACAATCTCAATAAGATCTTAGTAGATCCTAGGTATTTAGTTAATTTTATTATTATGCAAACTTTGGAGCTCTTATCTTTGCATATGAGGAAGTTATGTTTTGATCAACTCATGTTACATGAATTTATTGAGAAAAGCCAAAAGACCATGAGATCTATTAGGTTACTATTATAAGTTTATGACTTCAAGATGGAAGCTAAATTTTATGTGATAGATGCTAATACATCTTTCAGAGCATTGCTAGGATGACTTGGTTTCATGAATATGAAATGATACCTTTTACTTTGCACTAATGCATCAAGTACACCTGAAGAGGAGAACTCTCCAACCTTTACAATCTACAATCATTTTTTGTAAATGAGATTAGTATATTTGATGATGATGAATAAATGAGATTAGTATATTTGATGATGTTGAATATTTTCTTTCAAAAATATACCCTCTCATTTAACAATCTCACCAACTAGAATAAATTACTAACACATTCCTCTACCTTTGATACTTATCTTTAAAACAACTTAAAAAAGAGAACTTTCAAGAGTTAAATTAAAAGAAGATCTTAGAAGACAACTTTCCTATCCTCTTATTTGAAAAAATAATACTTCATGATAGTTCATCACATGATAAAGAACTACACCATATTTCAAAGTTAATAGATAATTCCTAAGAGGTGCTCACACAAAATATTGCAAGCATAAATGTTGTTTAGTGCCTTGATATCACCCAAATTTCAAATTAAGTGCAAAAAATCACTCCAATCCTTGAGAATTTCTACCATGACCTTTCACCATCAATATGGCTAAGGTACTAAACTTGAAGACCATTTATATAAGTATAATAAAAGGACTAAGAAAACACCAACTCTATTTTAAACTATTGATCACTTAGAAAAAATATCTTTTTGGAAACTCTCTGCCATCTTTATTGGGATGGGTAGGAGTTAGTTCTTCATGAGGTAGATTGATATATATTCAACCAGATTTCCCGTAACATTATGTTAGGATTTATTTAGATATGGTTCTACTTTTTATGAACCCAAGCATTCATAGTTAATTACCCATTTTACCACAAAGAGAGAACTCTCGTTGGAAATAAATATATCTCTGATATGAATCGATGTCTAGTGGTGCATGGCATGTAATAGATGACTTTACAAAGGAAAACTAGAGACAGTCCTGATCAAGATCCCATGGTTCTATCATCTCAGGAATACATTGTTTTAGTCTACACTAGAGGGCTATCGGTTGTAATGTCTAGGGAGTATGATTAACATATGGGTTGCCTCATTTCAGATATCTTGAGTAGACTAGAATTTTAGTGTAGGGTTTGTGGTGTAAGGATGTTAGCATGGTTAAAAATTAAATAAATTGAGCATAAATTTATAGGAAAGCTAGAATATAGGGGTGTTCTCATGGTGAACAAGTAGGCTTACATTCCTTAGAAAATTATAAGTAGTAATGTTTGCATGGAGAACAGATAGATTATGCTTCCATCTCTTTAGAATGCATATGAATAAAAATTGTTCTCATGGTAAATGCATAGATTTGACTTACGTCCCTTTGCGCAATGCCCTTTTGTAGGGTGTGTTCGCATAGAAAATAGAAAGATTTATAAGATATATTCATGGTAAACATTTATTTGCTAAAAAAAATATAGTGGTTAAGGATTGCCATGGTAGTGTTTTAGCATTGGGTACTTAGCACTGTAGTATTAGAAGGCACAAATTTGTGTGTTAAAACCCAAGGCTCAGTGCCTTAGGGCACTATAACTAGCACCAAAGTGCTTTTCATAACATAATATTAGAATAGTTGGATTGAGTTGACTGGTTGATCGGTGCCTAAACATTGGAGATTTGGCAATATGGTGCCAGTCAATGATCGATTTAGAAAGGCTAGTAGACATACATACGCTTTTAATGAAAAGGATAAACATTTTTTACTAGTGATGCATCACTATGCTGGAGTGCCATGATGCTACATCAACCTCACTTTATGTATGACATCAATTATGGAGTTAAATGTCATTAATGTCATTAATATGTTTTTTTGGTGCAATAATAGTTGTGGTATGCTGACCCGCATCTCAGCACTACATGTTCAGTGCCTTAGCACTAGTCCTAAGTTTCAAAAATTGAGACGCTAGCACATCGACGCTGATAAATCAATGCCACGATACTAGGGTTAGTCTATAAATAGAACCTTTAGGTTTCTCATTTTTCATTATAAAATCTTTAGTTTGATTCTAGAGTTCTCATTCCCTTTCCTAGGTTAGCTTTCATTTTACTCTAAAAAAGTCAACATGCTGATCAAATACGTCAACAAGGGAAGAAGAGGGTAGTCGTCAGCGACTCTAGTATGTTTATTAGTGTGAAATGAGAGGAGCAATACTACCATGCTCTCATCCACAAAGATCTTATCTTGGAGAGGAGTTTCTTCAACCCTGTTAGAGTGTGAAGTGGATCATGAATGAGCAGGGCTGTAATAAGTTGGCCTATAATTATAACTCTTATTCTATTCCAGTGGTCTGAGAGTTCTTTGCCAATGTGAAGCTGCACCATAAATAACATGGTTTTCATTCGGGGAAATCTGGTAAGTTTTGATAATATCACTATTAATACATATTACAATTTATAAGATCTTGTATATGATCAATATCTCTTTTATTATATTGAACATCCTAATTTCGATAAATTTCTTAGTTTCCTTATTGGTAAAAATTTCTATGTCCAGTAGAAAAGGTAGGAAGAAAAGATTACCAATTTTCTTACCACTATCCTCATTGTCGAGGCCAAAGCTGGGCACTATTTTATTTTCCTCAAGTTAAGGCCCATTGAAAATATTAAAGAGGTGACAAGGGATAGGGCCATTTTGAATTATGCAATTTAGTAGGGCTTTATTATGGATGTAGGGAAGATTATTTATACTTCTATTTTAATATGCTTAAGGGTAGTACTATTATAAGTTTTGGTCATTCTTTTTTAATTTATTCTATATGTGTTGTGGAGGGTGCACAAGGGGATTTTGATGAAGAAGTTTTGATTAAGAAGGCTTCCCTTACTAAAATAGTAATTGAAGGATTTAGACCAAAGACTGAGGTGAGAGAAATCTAACATGCTTCTCAGTCTCGACCTATCTCTTCCAAGACCTTAAATGAGTAACTCTGAGAAATTGGAGGATTAGTCTCAGATTTAAGAAAAAGGGTTAATGAAACCAGTCAGCAGCAACATGAACTGAGAAAGAAATTTTTATTCCACATCTCTATGTGCTTGCTATTTTAATTGTCATTTGGATGTTCTAGAATTTAAAAATAATACAAATGTTTTGTCCAAAAAATGACCTTAGAGCAATAGCGCCTCGGTGTTAGGAAAACAACACCTAAGCGTAATAACATTTTACACTCTGGGCTTAACAATATTATAGAATGAAGTCAAACTTAGGTTCAAAGAGGGCAGTGTTGTAGCATCATGTTGCAAGAAATAGACATGTTTTCTCTTAAAACTAGAAAAGCTAGCACTACGACATTGAAAAGATAGCTTTGCGATGCTATGGGTTGGGATTTTTATCATTTAACCTGAGAGGTTCATGCTATGGTGCTTGATGGATGGCACTACGGTGCTTTGATATTGAGACTTTTGGTTTATAATCCATGAGGGTGCTGTAGCGATAAAGATGCAAAACTTTGGCGCTATAAGGTAGAGAATTTTTTGAGTCCTAATCCAAGAGTCTAACACTGTGACACATTGGTGTTAAGTGGATAGGACTTAGACTTTAGATTTAAAGAAGTTAGCATTTTAACTATTAAAAATTATAAAATTAATGTAGCACCTTGGTGCTTCAGAGATAGTGTTGTGACACTATAACTGGATGTTTTGATCTTACCAAACCTAAGAGTTTAGCATTGCGGTGTTAAATATGCCAAGCTATGGTGCTGAGTTTAGTGCTTGGGCACCATATAGAGCACTGCAATGTTGTGATGTGGGACACTATATATTTGATTTTTTGAGAGCTTAATGCCATGGCTCTATTCCCCTAGCACTGAGGAACTATGAGTTAGAACTACTTTTTTGGGTAGTTTTCTTAAGGGAATTCAATGATTTTTATAAAATTTGGTAGCATGATGGCTTAGCATTGTTAGATTTTTACTTTATTAGTGCAAAAGCACTCTTCTCCCTTGTTCTTGATCTAAAATAAGAAGGCAGGGTCTTTTTCTTATGCTAGAACCAAGTTCATGGGGGAGGTCTTCTGATTTAAAATTCTTGGGAGGTTTAGGTTTTGGGAGATTCTTTCTTACTCCAGATCCAAGATCAATGGAGATAGACTTTTTATTTCTCATTGGATCCAAGATTGATGATGGAAATATTCCTTTAGGGAGAAAGTTATATATAAGAACATTTTCAAAAATCTTTACTTGGAGTTAATGGTGGCTTTGATCTTATCTCGTGCAAGAGGAGGGTGCCCTCACAACAGTGAGAAACTCGTTGTGGAGAAGAAGTGCTGGAGACTGAGAATAAGAAAGGGGAGGAAGTAAAAGACAGAGGGAAAAAAGGGGAAGAGGTGAGTGGGTAGTTCCCATCTCTTTCTATAAGGGTTCAGGTAACTGTTCTCACTCTTCTTGAGCACTTTTTTAATCCTCTAATTATTCCCCCTGTTCCCCTCTAGGAAGTTGTCACTACTGGGGAAGTAGTTGGTGGGAAGGGTTAGTTTTCTTGCTTTTAAAATTGAAGGCATTGCGATAGTGCCTAGGCATGGGATTACAGTGTAGTGGTTCTATATTATTTAAGTAGACAACCAACAAGGGTGGTTATCCTTCTTGAAAGCTTTGACAGTGCTTTGATGACAAGATTATAGTGTCACGGTGTTCTAGATCAAAATTTTATTTTATTTTATTATTATTTTTTAGATGGAAATAAAATTTCTCCCAATGAATGTGTCATGTCAATTGGACATGATGCATTAATTAATTAATTAATTAATTATTGATGATTGTATGCAGTACTATAATAGGATAAGAGAGAACATAGTCTTTGAAAATTTTTAATCACTTTCATATATTATATGAGGCAGTGACATAAAAGAGGTTTTAGCTACAAATAATTAGCTTTAATTTTTCGAATATAGATAGAGGTTGTATGAGATCTATAAGTCATAGTAAATTGTCTCTCTCAAGCTTCATGAAGATGCTGAAGAATAGCTTCCTAGTCGTGGACTAATGAAGAAAGATTCTACTCAAGTTTGGACACCTGAGCATCCATCTGTGAGCAATCCTCTTCTATAGCTATGATAGCCTATCTAATAGTAAATCTCCTCTCTAAAAGATACAATCTCCTCAGATATAACTCTTAATTTTGTAAATATCGAGGAGCTTAATTTGTGCTCTGGAAAGCTCTCTTTAGTAGGATCTCAATGCTTTGAGACTATGCTCGAGATCTTGGTGAACTAGAGAGACTTGGAAGTAGTGCTAAATGAGGTTTCTACATTAGTGATTATATTTGATAATATCTACTAATAAGTCATATGTAACGAGAATAATCTAAACTCAACATCCTTGTACAAGGATTCCTAAAGCTGTAGCTCTCTTACTTCAAGACCTATGGTGGTAGTACAATCTAATAAAGAATTTGCTTCCACATAGAAGCTGGAAAGCTCAGGTAAAACTTCTAAGTCAATGTTCACAAGTAGGTAGAATTATGCTATCACTATATTGCATAGGCTCTTTGAAGAGTCACAATGTAGTGGATCTAAAGGCCTAGTGTATCTCGAAGATGAAGCATGAGATCTCCAATCCAGATAATTACCTCTGAGATGTATAACTCAAAATTAGGAATAGGGTGGATTTATGCACAAGAGTCAACATCTGAGGAATCATCCAGGGTGGCACTTACTATCACCCAAGTCGAGTATGATTAGAGTGGCTCATGGCTAGTCATCAAAGTGCCAGATTCATCTATATATAGGTCCTCTCCAATATGCACATGCTTACTACTAATAGGCTGAGAAGACACTAGGCAAGCTCTAGTATCCATCAATAATACCAAGGTAACATCATTCTCCATCTGTCCTACTAGTGGCTTAATTGCTACTGCTGAGATGAGAATAAAAGTAAAGTCATCTATCCGTGCTACTCCCACATCATAACCAGCTGACAAAAGATTATTAATATCTTTATCATCTCTCTCCTGAATAGATGAAGCCTCTCATCATCGCTTCCTACTACTGCCCCGCTCATCTGATGATCTCTTAAGAGCACCACTCCCATGTTATGAGGAATACAAATGTCATGTTGATTTAGCTCTCTCTAATTTGCAACTGTATATGTAAAAGCCTACCTCCAAGAAGGAAAAGAAGGCATGGCAGATCTACCATAATCATACATGATTAACTCCTATGTAAGTCTTTTGTGTGGCCACATAGAAACCAAAATTAGTCCCTTGGCAAAGTGAGAAAGCCCTACTATAGAAGCTACTACTAAATGAACATGTAGTAGAAGTCTAATAAGAGAATGAGTATCTACTATGTCTAGTATCTATGATAGCCCATATACAGGTGTAGCTTGAGTGAATTCATACTACCTAGCCACTCTGTTAGGACTGTATCCCTATAAGATCATGGAATCATGACACAAGTAAGAAAGCTAAGCAAGTCTCAGCCCAATGAGGTATTTTTTTATGCATATGTATTATGGCTTTAATAATAGTAAGGGTGTCTCTCTATTAATAAGAGAATTTGTGAATCTTTGTCCCTAACTCTAAACAGGTAGGCTATAAAAGAATGATCTTTCATGTGTGATGGAGAAAACATGAAAGTCCAAATATGATCCCTGTCTAGGGTGATTATAGCCCTACTCAATTGCATAATTAGAGGGAATCGCTACTCTCTGAAGTAGGGTGGAGTATGAGGACAACTAAAAGCTCCAAAAATATGTGCATGAATCCATCCATGTAAGTAGTGCTAAAGAGCATCTACATCTACATCATAGTATTGTGAGTCAGTTATAATGCCCACTCTGCCTAATCCATGGTATAGGTAGGCTAACGATGTAGGTTCTAGTGTTATTCTCTTTCTATAACCAAGTAAACTAGCAATCAAAAGGGTGAAAAGATGAAAAAATCTGGTGTGACCCAAAAACACAAAATAGTATAGCCAAGTGGCAATGAAGGCCACTAAAGATAGCTCCTCATCATTGTCCCATGCTAGGATACGTCAGAAATAAGCACTTCCTTCAGGCTTGAATCTAGCATCAAGGACTTTGTAGATGAATGGAATCCCACATCAAATAGAGCATCTAATTATACGAAATGAGGCAAACATACTATTGAATTGAGGAAACTCTCAGACCATGTGTCTAGAGTAACTATGCCCCATCACCTACGGCCTGATCTCTGCTCTCTACATAGTCTTTGATAGTGAGCTAGAGCTTGATGGAGACCTAAAGAATATACATAACTACCTTGTGGTGCTAGAAAAATCTATGGTGAAAATTTTCTATAAGAGAGTCACCTTTCAAATATGTGGTGAAAAATTTCTATAAGGAGTCGCCTTTCAAATCTGTGGGGAGAAAAGAAAGAGGAACCCTTATAAAAATTCATCTTGGTAAGATGCCATGCAGATCCATAGATGTACTTATTCAGGTGATCGAATACGTTATCAAGGTATTGTGTACTATCTTGAAAGATAGAAGTTACTATCCTTTAATGGAACCAATCACCTCAATAAGGACTTCCAAGGATGATGGGTCTGCATATGTACCAGAGATTCCTTCCCTACTTTACATGAAAAAGGTAAAGCAGGGTTTGTTTTAAATCAGGTTCGTTAAGTTCACAGGGGAAAGCCCCCATAGTTAATTACATCTAAGGGATGAGATCCTTTAGGAAAACTCTCGATTAAAATAAATGATCGTTGTCTCGAAAGATTTCAATAGGAAAGGACTATCAATCGATCAGTTTGTATTTGAAGATTAAATGGGATTGATCAAAAGAGGGATTTATTATCGAAGCCAAAATGGAAGATAAGTAAGAGATACCCACGATGTTATAAAACCTAGCGAGCATCTTAGACTATCCTATAGTTGGACTTTACTTTGTAGAAATTGATTTAGTTTGGTTGAGTTATATTTTTATTAGAAATTTAAGACTTAAGATTTCTTAACACAAGATTAAAGAAATGCCTAAAAGGTGAGGAATTATGCTTATGGCCCACAAAGGGGAGAAGCAATCTAAGAACCTAAATCTAGGGAGCTTCAACGAGGGCTAAAGCACAACCTAAATTTAAGGCAAAAAATGGGTAATTGGTTTGCCTTCATAAGAGAGGACAAACCACCCGACTGCTAGGACTTACAACTGCCTGGGGGTGGCCTCCAACTAACTCCTCCTATGATTTTAAATACATGTAAGTAAGTCTTTATGCTTATGCAAGATAGCTAGGCTATTTTTATTTAGAAAGAGACTAAGTCCTTAAACTCACTCCCTAAAGAGACTAGATCATGTAAATGGACATGCTTCAAAAGACTAAATCTAATGCAATTTAAATTTCATTTTTATTTGAATTTTGGACAATCATTTTGACTTAGGCTAATAGGATTTTATGACTAATGCATGAGAAATCGATTATTGGCCAAAATCAGAGAAGGGAGGAGTGAGTTTCCACCACCCTCAAAAGTCGTTCTTCTGGAAAAGGTGGAAGCCCTCCAATTAAAAATGAAATAAGATGCATTTGTGCATGATATTGTAAAGAAAAGCTCATCCAACTAAGGGTTGCTAATTCTTTTATCTTGATTTTAATCCTAAGCTTAAGGTGAGGTTATGAGTTATTTAATTTTAATTTGAAGTTGTTAAGTTGGGTAAAAGATTTATTTTTCTCTATAGAGCCTCCACATCTTGGCCATACATAAAGCAAGGAAGAAACTAGAAAATCATGCCACTTAAAGCAAAAGCTAAACAAATCATCAAATAATTTATAAAGTTAATCGCAAAAAGAATAAATGGCCGTTGTGGTCGGGCACCACCGCACAAACTCAAAAATATCAAATATGGGTAGCTGAGCTCTACCCTTATACAACCTGGATTACAAATGAATATTACAATTAAGCAAAGGAATTCATTGTTATGGGGGTCTTCAAGCTTTATTCTTCTTTCTTCTTCTTCTTCTTTCTTCCTCTCCTTTGGTTACTCCTTTGGATGATTAGAAGGTGGATGCTCCAAGGCTTCATATGATGCATAAGATAAGACCTTATGACCAATACTCATCCTAATTCCCATAACAAATCATTCCAAAATCCTAATTATACAAATTTTTACCTGAAAAGAAAAGTAGAAATCTGACTAACACTTGAAAAACAAAGGTTAATTAACACACCACACAAATTCCAAGCATGTATATTGGACTTTTACCTCACACATGGGTTACTAAGTCCACCTGGCACATCGATCATGCTTAGGGGTATAAAGAACCTTCAAGCAAGAAGCATTTATATTTTTATTTATGATAGCATCTCTTAAGCACAATCCCCTACAAAAACAAAGTTAGACTAAGAATGTCATACCATTCATTATATGATCATACACCCTAACATCTAGTCTAAAATATATATCACAAAATAAAACATAACATCAAACCATGCATTGACCTAACCTAAGGCTAGAAGTGGTGACTTAGGCTAATGTGTGTGCTTTGAAGGTTTGTGTGGTATGCTTAGCTTATGACTTTAAGTTTAAATTTTCTAAGTGTGAAGGACATGTTCAACATAGAGGAGGGTTTTATTTAAGTTGTTTAAGTGTTTTGGGTTATTTTTATTTCATGTTTTAATTTGTTTTAAGTGAAACATATAATAAATTACTAAGTTATGAAGAGAGGGAAAGAGAAGAGAACTTCTCTTTTCTTCCCTAACCTTAAGTAATTTCTAAGGTAAGTTCACATATTAATTTCATTTAGCTAAATATTTTGATTACATCTTTTAATCAATCCTAAGTTTAGATAAACCCTAAACAAGCCTATTCAAAAAGAAAGGCATTTTAAGATTAAATAAAATGAATCAAAATTCACATAACACACATTACTTCATTCTTTTTCCAACATATATAGCATGCATATGGATGGAGCCTAAGCATATCTATACATGCAAATGAGAGTAGTTAACACACTTTATGATGCATGATAAGTAATCCATTTAAGAAAATTTAGAAGTTGAATATGCATGATTTATCTTAAGTTGAAAATGTTTTCCTTATTCAAAATTTCACAAACATACATGAAAGTAAGAAAGCATATGTGAGTACAACATCATTGTTAACCAGAGATGAAAGGTACAAGACCTACTTAGGGCTACTTAAAGCCTCGCAACCTTGGGGTTGTCCAGACTAATATACCACTTTCCTTCAGTGCAAACATGTATATTAAAGAAATAAAATGGAGAAGGAATATGCAAAAAGTTGTTTAATGAATTCATTTTTGTTTATGCAATTTATATATGTAAGTGTAGGTAACCCTTCTTAGGTGAGAGCATAGGGATGAATTGGGTATGGAATTGAGTAAGTGTTGGGTTCTTTTCAAATGAACCCTACATCTTACTAACTCCTATTCAAAACTATGCTAACATAGGAAAGAAAGAAAACCTACACTAAGCATACCTTTATAGTACTTCACATGCAAGCTTATAATTAAGATATGAATTTCACACTTTCAGATTTAATATTTCATTTATAAGTTTTGAAAATACTTTGGATTTAGTAGTGATAATAGCCACTCATATTTTACTTTAGCCAACACATGCACATTTGACATAAAGTAAACAATTTTCATTTTTAAAATTTTAAAATGAAATTATGAATGCATGAATCACATGGCATACAACTTAACATGTTGGGAAGATCCAAAGCAATGAAAGCATGTAAAAAAACTCACTTTACTTAAATCCTAAAGATATTCTTAAGGAATAAGAAAATTTAGAATAAATCCAAGTGAATTTCAAAATGATTTTTTTTGTTTAAAGTTTGATTTAATTTTGAAAAGGTGAGATGAGTTTGCTATTCCTAACCCATTCTCACATGTGTTTTATATTTTTGTTTAATTTTTAGATAATGAAATCTATTTTTAAGCATTGATTAGGTTAAGATATAAATTAAGTGGCTTAGTTAACCCTTACCTGCACCACCTTAGAAAAATTAACTAAGTAATTATGAGCCAATGAGATGACATAAAACCCATAAGGAATTTAAATTTACAATGCACCTAATAATGAAAAGGCCTAATGTAATTTGGCTAATAATTAAAAGTTAATTAAGTTAAGGGGTTTTATTTCTCTTAATTAAACTTAGGCTATTAAACACCTAAGCATCTACCTAAGGTAGATTAATTAAGTTCTTAAACTTTTCAAAAATTTTGAAAATTGTTTATAGGGGTCTGGAACTTTTCAGAATTTTTGAAAATTGTTTAAAGGGGTGATTAATGGGTTAACCATAAATTAAGAGGGGATTAAAAGAGAAAAGGGGGTTTAGGGAATAGCTTAGGGGAAATGCCCCAAAATTATTCCATAAAACTCCTACTCACTAGATCTGATCTTAATGAAACTTAATCATAGGGTAAATCCACTAATCACACGTTAATTACCCTTAATTACATGAAATGGGTAATTAGGGAATGAAATAATAATTTCCCCAATTGAGGCCTCAATAAATCTCAAGAAAATTAGGGGAGGTAGAGGTCATCCCCTAAATTGAACCCTAGAAGTTTGAGATTAATTGATGAGCTAATTAAAGGATAAATAACTAATTAAGATTCCCAAAGAAACCCAAATTCATAGAAAAGGGTAATTAAAAATCCATTGAAACCATTTTAAAATATTCTAGATGAAATTATTTTTCCATAGCATTTTTCCTTTTATTTTTTAAAATTTTTCTATGAAGAGTTATGAATTTTAGAATTTCTATGAATTAATTAGGAATTAATTAATGATTAACTAATCCCTACTTAATTCTCAGCTCATGGCACGATGCATGGCGGTGGCGGTCAGCACGCTATACACACATCGTACTGTGAGGGGGTGACTTAAACATCACATCCCAAATGGTGACGGCGGAGCATGCACTAATATCCTTGGCCATCCGATCAAAGATTAGATGGCTAAGGATTCACCTATGATTTAAAACAGATAAAGGATTTACTAAACATGTTAAATAATATTAATCATCCATCTAAAATGCACGGATGGACCACTGAGATGAGCCAAGTTCTTCCCTGAGGATCAATGGAGATCATCCATGATCTAAGGGGAGATCTGAGCCCGATCTAGCATAGAATCATACAAAAATCAACCCACACCATCTAAGCACAATTTCCAACCTATCCAACGGTTGATTTCTCATGCGATGAACATTTCTTTCACAAAGGATCAAACACCTATCAAGCTAAGTGTTCAAAAATACATACCTCGCTGGAGGTGATCACCGGCACTCAAGCTCGATGAGGTAGCTTCGTCTGGTGGAGACAAAGGCCTGTTGAAATTCCTAGGCCTTGGGGTTGAGTGGATCAATGGGTAGACCAACACCACTTAATTTGGGCTTCGACTTTGATCCAATTGTGCTCTTCCTTGCTGTAGGAACTTTAATTAGAGCTTGGAAAAGTTTGACATGACCCTCTGATGAGTGTGCAAGAGGAATTGGATTAAGATGATGTATAGAAAAAGTTGGCTAATGGATTGAGCTCCCCTATTTTGCATTATGCAAAGCTGAGAATTAGGGAATTCAAATATTATCTAAGAAGCTTAGGAAGGCTTTGAGATGATTGCTCTGGGTTCCTAAGTTCCAATGGATAACGAGTGAAGTGAAATTTCATTGAATAAGGGGGAGTATATCTCCCCATATGGCAATCGGATGACCGAGCATAAGCTTGCCATTTTTATCAAATTGACCAGATTGGAGAGGTTGTTTTGATGGTTTTGAGTGTGTACATGGTCGGTTTGATCCCTTGAGTGGATTGCCAACTTCCCATGTGCTGAAATTGAGCTTAGGAGGGAATTCAAAAATTCAATTTCAAGCAATGTGGTCAGGTTTGGTGCATGAGTCAAATGGGTTGACCCAAACCCATTGGGTTGGGTGCACCACTCATCACTTAGCCCCCTTGAGGTTTAGGAAAGCCTCAAGTGATTGTGAAGAGGGTATGACCAAAATACCCATTGGCTAGCCAAAATTTGTTTTATGGCCTAGGGGTAAAATGGTCATTTTTCTATTTTCCACTTTGGACATGTTGGGTATGTGGAGAAACTAGGTTTTGACCAAGTTTCATTGGATTTGGAATCTATTTGATAGCGTTCTCATTCCCCAAAGGTCAAACCATTAATCAAGTTCATATGACCATTTGAAATATTTTGGTGGCTTTGGTTCAATCAATTTGGTATATATTTGGTTTTGGCTCATATGACTTTTAGGTCAAATGGATCAAGTTGACCTATTTGGGTAGGTCAAGGGTTTTAGTTAGGTTAATATGGAGTGGATTGGTATCTTTATTTCCAATCAATTTGGGTTAAGTTCAATTTTGGCTCAACATGACCCCTTTAGTCATGTCGTCTAAGGTCAATCACAGGTCTAAGCAATCGATCAAGTTCCACAAGTGATTTGAATGGACTTGACCCATTGGTTTCAATCAATTTGGCTTAGATCAAGTTTGACACATTTTGGTCCTTTAGGTCAAAATGGGTCAACTTGGATCAAGTGGGCCAATAAGGTTAGGCTCAAACGGCTTGGTTAAGTTCAAACATAGGCCATGGGTGAACTTAGATCAAAGGTTTCAATCAATTTGGCTTATGGTGGAGTTTGGCTATGTTAGGTTTCATTTTAGGTTAAGTGTTGACTTGGTTAACCCTTAGATTTGATTTGGTTTGACCCAATTTGATTGATTGATCATCACATGATGATTGTTGATCATGAGAGGGATATATGAGTTTGGTTCAATCCAATTTGGATCAAAAGTTGGCTCATAAGGGTACTTTAAGTCACTTTGGATCAAGTGAGCCTAAGTGGGTCAAATGGCTTGGTCAAAGCTTGATTTGAAGTTGATTGATCTTGTATATGGACTTATGATTGAAATATAAATCCATTTACAAGTGGTTTGAAGTCAAATGGATTTTGATCCATTTCAAAATTTCATATTCAAAAGAAGAATATGATGGGGTCTTGGGTTTGATTTTTGATTTGGGTTTTGATTTTTTGATTGAGGTTTGGATTTATATATGAGCTCATGATTGTAGGATCGATAGAATCATGAGAGAAAATCAAGGATTTGGCTTGATTTGAAAGTGATTTGGCCAAGTTCAAGATTTTGGCTTGAAAGGCTTAGATTTGATTTTGAGAGGATTTGAGTTTGATTTTTAGGAATTGGTTTTGATTGTTTGAATTTATATTTTATTTATATATGTGAATAAATGAGAATATAAATTGATCATGAGAAAATTTCAAGAATTTGAATTGGTTTAATCATGATTTAGGTTAAATCCATTAAAGGGAATTTATAGGATTTAAGAGAATTGTTAATTTAAAATTTAATTTTTGAATTGGATTTGATTGATTTATATTTATATTTCATTTATATATGAGAATATAAATGAGGATATAAATAAGTTTTGAGAAAATCCCATGAGTTTGAATAGGTTTGATAAAAGTTTAGGTTAAATCCATTAATGGGAAATTAAGGGATTTAAGGGAATTTTAAGGATTTTAAATTTGGAATTTAATTTTTTCCTTTGATTTGATTGTTTTATAGTTATATTTCATTTATATATGAGAATATAAATGAGATTATAAATAAGTTTTGAGAAAATCCCATGGATTTGAATAGGTTTGATCAAGATTTATAGTTGATTTTGGCTAAGTCCTTTCATGGAAAATTAAAGGGACTTAAGGAAACTTTCATGAACTGATTTGGAATTTTGAGTTTGATTTGGTGGGTTTGAATTTTTATTTCATTTATATATGTGAATATAAATGAGAATATAAATGGGTCATGAGAAAATCTCAAAGATTTGTGAGGTTTAGATCATGATTTTGGTTTAGTCCTTAAGGGAAGCTAAAGGACTTAGGCAAAATTTGGACTTCGATGGATTTTGATCGTGGGTTTTAATCATAGAATTGAATCATAGATTTCAATCATGGAATTTATTTTAGTTTGGAGAAAATCAAATATAATGGATTTGGAGTTTGACTTAAAGGAGGGAAAGTGAGGGATTTTTTAAGATAAAGGGTAGGAAATTTTCTAACACCCCTAAGACATGACCTATTCTATGGCTAACTCTTCTAAGTCTTCTAGGGATAGGAGAGTGTCCACCTAATCACTAGATGTGTCTTAAGACTAAGGAACTCCTAAAGTTTAAGAGGAGTCCTATGTCTAAGAAGGAGGTGTTTAGAGCTCATTCTAAAACTGAGGTCAACAAAGGGCGCCCAATAGGTGTGGTGTGATTGACCAGGAACACCGCACGTATTGGTGTTATCCAAAATGATCAACAACATCGAGAGATCACAAGAACTAAAGGAAATAGTCTATCCTTAACCCAAGGAAAAGAAAGAATCCAGAGCTTAGTGCAATGTAGCTCTACTTATGTCTAAGACATAAAAGAGAGGGAAGAAATCCACTAAGGGATAGAGTGTGAACCTTCCACTAGGGAAGCAAGTTCAAGTCATCCACAAGGGGATAGGTGATTTGATTTGATTTGAATCTCACTAAATAGAGATCTCCACTGGAGAGAGTTGAATTTGTTTGAAATTTTTATTAGGTTCAAATTTTTAGAATGAACCCTGTTGGTTTGCAATGGGTTGTTCTGAACAGGAGCCATGAAAGCTAAGACCTAACTCAGATTTACCAATCCAAAGGGGTAGTCTACTAAGAACATAGTAGGAATAGCCAACCAAAGGGATGCCTTTCGGCATGAAGTAGTTGTACCAGGAAGAAAGCGTAGTAGACTTTCATCCTTTAAGTAAGGACCATCGCATAATCTATTGGCAAGGTAATAGATTGAGCCTAACTTAGGATTGACTATTAAGTGAATGCCACTGGAGGACTTAGATCAACTCAAAGATAGTCAAGATTGATTTCATTTTTCAAATTTATTTATTTATTTTGATTATGATGGATCCCATAGGTTTTAGATGAACCGCACTGAGTAGGGGCCATGGAAGCTAGACCTAACTTAGATTTACCAATTCAAAAGGTAATAGTCTACCAACCACAAGGTAGGACTATCCAACCAAGGGGAAATGCCTTTTGGTACATAATGGTCAAGTCTTAAGAAGAAAGCATGGGGACTCATATCTTCTAGAGATAAGAAACCACTGGGGTGATAAGTTGCTTTGGGAAATAAATCAAACCTGACCTAGGGCTGACTATTGAGTGAATGCCATTAGGGGACTTAGATCAGCTCAAAGATAGTCAAAAGATTAATTTCATTTTTTAATTTATTTTGGTAGGTTCTGTTGGTTTGCAATGGATCACATTGAGAAGGAGCTTATAGAAGCCTAGACCTATCTCAGATTTATTGAACCAAAGGGAGTAGCTTCTTGACCGATGGGAGAACTATCTAAACAAAGGAGTGCCTTTCGGTTTGCAATGATCAATTGGAGGGAAGAAAGCTCCGGGACTCACATATTCCATTAGAAAAGACCACTAGGGTGATCGGTTGCTTTGGGCAATAAATCAAACTCAATTTGTTCATCGTTGGCCAATCATGCTAGAAAGAATGCATCATATCTTATATCTTTCAAAGGAATGACTGGGTAACTTGTTTATGGAAAAATAGATTGAACCAACCTAAGGGTGGCAGAGTGAGTAACTGGGATTTATCTCAACTCGTAGTAGAAATTTTATGGGAGTTCTCACGACACGCTTAAAGATAGGATGTCTGCTTGGGAGAAGGGGCCCTTTGGGGACTTGAATTCTTAATCCACAATCAAATTAATTTTGTTTATTTGTTTTAGTTGTTTGGTTTGATTTATCATGGACCCTGTTATTTTGTGAAGGATCAAATTGAGAAAAAGCTTATATTAGCCTAGAACTATCTCATTTAACAACTAAGAGAAAATCACCATCCGAAACAATTTTCCAACCATAGGGTGGCTAGGAAAGGGGAACTGCTCAATCCAAAAGTAACCATAGTATCTAAATGGGGGTCAAATACTGATCCAGATTTCCCAAAGGGATTTAGTTTAATCAATTACCAGCAATACGTAACTGAACGAAGCGACATGGCTAGTCATAAATTCAATAGGTATTCGTCCAACCCAAGGAGAAAGCACGACTCATATCTCGCCAAGAGTGGTGTACACCTGATGTCACATATAAGGAACATCAACCAATCTAAGGTGCCCATCGATTTGCAATAATCAGCCTAGGAAGAAAGCTCGAGGACTCACATCCTCCTATAACAAAACTGATTGTTGGGATAGTTTGTCTTCAACATGACATGTGCTATTCAACCAAGGATTATTTTTGAGTGAATGCCACTGGGGGACTTAGATTAAATCAAAAGTAGTCAAGAGAAAAGGAGACTCTGGAGAACTTATCCTAAATCTCAAAAATATTCAACCTAGTTAGAGTATGATGGCTAATTCAAGAAGAAAGCATAGGGACTCACATCTTCTTAAACAAAGTCAACATGAGATAGCTATCGTAGGAAGACTATCATACTAACAAGTTTTGGTTTGCAATGATCAAGTTAGGAAGAAAGCACGACTCACATCTTCCAACAAATGACCATCGGGTGACATACTAGGTAGCATGTAGACCTAGAGCAAACTAATGAGTGAGTGCCACAGAGCATCAAATAGCTTGAGACAAAAGATTTGTGTTTATTTTGTAGAAAGGAATATGATGCCTCAGGGGACTTACACCTACCTTAAAACACACTGGGAATTATGAAATGATGCCACATGGTAACAAGAATTCCCTACCAAAGGGATGCGCTTGGGTTCTCATACCTTACTTAGTTATGCTAATCGAAATAAGATGCCTCTTGGGTTCACTTACACCTATTCTAATAGCATCAGGAGATTGTGTTTGTGTTGTGAAAGAGAGATAGGATGCCATTGGGGGACTCTTACACCTACCCTAAACATATCACGATGAATTCGCAAGACAAGCAAACAACACTAAGATTTGATGAATGGAATTAAATTTTGATCTTTCTATTAATGATTATTTTCAAACAAGTTTTGTTTCATGGATAATATTTCTTTAGATAGAGCTCATTAATTTGAAGCATGTGTTCCCTTTACAATCAATAAGTCAGATAAGATCCTCCTGGTAGGCCTTCTTATGACATGTGGGCCTTCCCAAGTGGGTTCAAACTTGCATCCCATCTTTTGATGGGCAATAATTTGTCTCCTTAGGACTAACACAAGTTCTCTTACTCAGAAAGACCTAGGGTGGACCAGGTTGTTGTGAGCTTGAATCATTTTGGCCTTGAATAACTCAAGGTTCACGCCAATAGAAAACTTTCCTTCAAACCTTTGAGCTCTTATCACCACAACTTTGCATTCTATTCTATAGTGATCTTGTTACCCAATGCTATCCTTAGTGATGGGAGTTGAACTTCTAAAGGATGAATGGCTTTAGACCCATACACTAAAGAAAATGGGGTAGATTGAGTTGGTTATGTGTGGTAGGCACAAGGCTTCAAACCATTTGTTGTTCCACTATCATTTATTATTATCAAGAGTCTTCTTTAGTATATGGATGAGAGTTTTGTTGAATGCTTCTGCTAAACCATTAGCTCTGGGATAGTAGATGGTGGAGTATCTCCAATCTACCTGTCTTAGCAAACCTGTTGATTTTCTTGCTTTTGAATGCAGTAATATTATCGGATATAATTCATCGAGGCACCTTGAACTTATATATGATATGGTTCCTAAAAAATTGAAGCACATGGTGAGCTGTGACCTCTCTGAGTGGGATGGCTTCCGCCCACTTGGAAAAGTAGTCAGTAGCAGCTAAGATGAATCGATGCCCCTTGGAAGAAGGAGGATCAATCAAACCTACAATGTTGGTACCCCAACACTCAAATGGCCATGAAGCCAATGTAGGGTGTAGAATGTTGGGTGGTTGGTGGAGGACCACCTGCACGACAGATGGCATCTCCTAGCTACATCCATGCAATCATGATCATAGAAGGCCGAGTATCCAAGTCTTTGATCTTGATCTTCATCTTGGACCATTGATGAGCTCCACATAAACTTGAGTGTACCTCAGTTACAATGCCATGGGCTTCATATTTGTCTAAACAACATAACCACATTTGGTCAAAGGACCGTTGGTACAAGATGCCATCAACAAGAGCATAGGAAAGAGCTCTTTGATTTCACCTCATGGGCTTGAAATTTCTCTAGAGGTAGTTTGCTGGTGTTCAAGTAATATATGAACGGTTGCCTCCAATATAGCTCCTTATCCATTTTGGCAACGACAACCTCCCCTTCAAGAGAAAGTCTCTCAATGAGTTCAGAATCAATTAGAGATAGGACTTGTCTATTTTGGACCTTTATTGAAATAGACTCATCTTTCAGACATGCCAACTCTTTGGAAAGTTTAGCTAAGGCATATGCTATTATTTTGTCTACTGGGAACCTTGTAGATGGTGACTTTGAGAATCAGGCCAACAACTTCATGGTATACATAGTAATGATGAGCTTGGGTTTGAGGACTGTAGGACCCAACAATGGTTGATGACCAAACGAGAATCCCAAAGATGTTGATGCTCTTGACGATAGTGATGGCTAACTCAAAACCAATCAAAGCCTCATACTCGCTTTGTTGGTGGGTTGGAAAGATAGTATGAGAATCTCATCACATCAGTTTGGAGTTAGAAGAACTATTCCTACCCACCTTTCACGGAGAATAGATCGTGGTGCTTCACCTTTAAGAAAAGTAGCACCATCAAAATACATCTCTCATGTTCTGCCTCCCTAAGTTCATGATTTGTTCATTGGGGAGATCATCACTAAGAGAATCAAGGAAGTGGGTGTCCTAAGAAATTACTAGTGCACCTTTTACCGCAGGGGTACAAATGTGATATCAAACTGTGAGAGAATCATGGACCAAGCCAAACATCTAGAAAGCGTCATGTGAGTCATGTATTAGTTGGATTTGTGAGATCAAGTTCACCTTATGAGAAAGCATACAATGCCATAGTGAGATGCAAAGATCAAAGCTAGGCTATGTTTCTCAATAGTTAGATAGTTTACTTCAGCAAGGATCAACGATGACTGAGGTAGTAGAGTGCACTTTCCTTCTTGTCATCATTGGCTTGGGCCAATAGAGCGCTGAGAGAGTCATCCAATGCAGCAGTGTAAAGGATCAATGGCCTGCCTTGGATAGAGGCTGTGAGAACTGGTGGCTTCACCAAGTATTCTTTGATGTCTTTGAATGTGTGCTGGCACTTGTCATCCCACTTGAACTTGGCATCCTTTTGATAGTGTTGAGAATGGTTTGCATCTCCCTGATAAGTTTGAGATAAAGCATCTTAGATACACCAACCATCCTTGAAAGGATCTGAGTTGAGTTAAACTCTTAGGAGGTGGCATTTCTAAGATAGCTTTAATCTTTTCAGGATCTATTTCTATTCCCCAATGTCGAACAACAAACCTAAGGAATTTTCCTGAAGCTACTCCGAATGCACACTTCAGGGGATTCATCTTGAGGTTATATTATCTTAACCGTTTGAAAACTACTCTCAAGTCAAAGAGGTGGTCTTCCTTTCTCTGCTCTTCTACTAGATCATCAACATAATACTCAACTATGATGGATGAGTTCATTGAAGATCGAGTCATGGCTCGTTGGTATGTAGCACCAGCATTTTAAGGCGAAAGGCATGACCCTATAATGAAGATTGATCGAGTTCAAAAGCGTATTTCTTTCATCTTGAGGAGACATCTTGATTTGGTTAGCTAGATGACCCATCCATGAAAGAAAAGACTACATGAGATGAGGCAATGTCCACCATTAATTCTGGTATAGGAAGAGGAAACTCAATCTTAGGACATGCCTTATTTAAGTCCTAAAATTGATGCAAATGTGAATTTGGCCATTCTTCTTCTTAACTTGACAACTAACCGGTAGGATATTTTTTCTGATGAAACCAACATCGATCAATTTCTTGACTTTGAAATGACCTTGTTGTTCTAATTCATGCATCTAGGAGCTTGCTTAATAGGGGCAATGAGATCTATCTAGCTTGTGGACTACATGAGATAATCCATTTCTTCATAACTCCATGTGCAGTCTTTAAACTCACAATATAACTAAGTCATTGGTTTCTTCTTCATTTGATGATGTATGTCGGGTGAGTACTTTTTTCTATCCCGAGGTTGATTTCTTTTAGCTTGGCGATTGTTCAATGAATTTCTTCTTCAAATTTTGGCCGTGTCTCTTTGACTTGGAGATCATCTAGATCATCAAAGTTTCTAAGCACACATTCTCATGAGAGTTGGGGATGTGTGAGAAGAACCTATCAGATTCTAAATGGTTGGTAACAACTAGGCAATAATCTTCATCATCGATTGGACCCACTATGCTGAATCCTAGTCCTACTCTTGATTGTGCTTCCCTACCTATATTGTTCTATAGTTTTTTGAAATATTATGACCTATGCTTGGACCAAGTGTGAGGAACTAAACCTTTCTGTATAAGATTTTGAGCACAAGGCTAGTAAAAGTCAAATGATAATTCCATTAATTCTTTAAAAGTTTCTTTCTCAAGTCCTACATCGTGCTCTGGACTTGAGGATGATGAACCCAAAAGAACCTCTTTTGCTTCATGTCATTGGAAGACTTAGGGACTTCCTTAACTACTAAACCTTCAACTTTTAAGATGTAAGTGAGGTAAGAGCTAAGGTTCCCAACGCCTAATAGTTTCACATAAACTAGAAATACTTTGCTTTGCTTGGAGGCCTAGTCTTCATTTGGATCAAAAGTCACCTCCAATGGAACCCCGAGAGGGTTGGGTATACTAATCTATTAGACTCATCCTCAGCTAGATTCCAAGTCTATGTGAATAGTAAGGGTACTCATGAACTAGAACATGACCTCTATTGGGAAGGCCAACTAGGGGTCTCCCACCTCTGAACCTCTGTTTGCCTTTCCCTACGGTGGAGGTTGAGCCATCCACATATCCATATGATGGAATGAACTGTGGGTGGAATGTGATATGGATCTACTTCTTCTTCAATTCCCTTTCTTGCTCACTTGGACTTTTATTTTTTCTTTTCATTTTCTTTATCTCTTTCTTTTGCTTTTTGCATTTGAATTTTGTCCAAGTTCTGAGAAAGATGTTTTGAGGAAGATAGTAGGTTGCATCATAAATCTCAACCTCTCTAGCGAGAATGGCTTTTCATCCCCTTGACATACTCAATTCCATCTTTTCTGAACTTGATGCGTTGATGAAGGGAGGATGGAACGATCTTATTCTAATGTATCTAAGGCCTACCAAGCAAAGCAGTGAATGAAGTATTCAAATCATTGATGTAGAACTTGGCTTCAATTTTCCAGTCATCAATCTCCAATGGTAACACTATGGAACCTAAAGCCTACTCGCCTTGATCATTGAATCCTCTCAACATCATCCTATCTCCTCGGAGAGTAGAGATGTCGATCTTCAAATAGGCAAGGGTCTTTAGACTCATAATGTTTACTGATGCACCTGAATCCATGAGAGCCTTGGCAACTCTAAACTTGTCCATATCGACTGTAATGTATAGGGGATAGTTGTGCTCCAAGTCCCCCAGTAGAAGGTCTTCATCTGTGAAGGTGATCCCTTGGGCTTCGTGCTTCCTCACCTATAGCTGAGCTAAGCATATTTTAGATCAAGGAGAGCCTTGATTAGTGATTCCTCATCTCTTTGGATAAGACAAGGGCATTGTATGCTTAGCTTAGATGGAAACTTTCTTAGATGAGAAAGGATGTTAGTCCACCTTCATGGTCTTCCACAAGCATATCCAAGGGTGGAGCATCTGTGGAAGGGCTTCTCGATCTTTACCAATGACTTGTTTCCTCTCTTAGAGGTCTGCCTAGGAGGTAGAACCTTGCCACTCGAGGTTGACTTGGTGATCTCTAGGGGAAGTGGTGGCAAGTTCTACCTCTTTAGGCTCACCTACAACTTCTCTATGGGACTCTTAATTGGATGATTCCAAGTCTATCTCAAGAGGTGAACTAGTATTGAGTTGGAAAATCCAACTCAATCGAAAGAGGAAGATCATTATTATAGTTAATTAGACTTGAAGAGTTATCGTTAGGAATAGAAGAAGATAACTCATCAAGAGACACGATGTAATTCAAATTAGCTTTATTCTTCAATTTCTTGGAAGTATTTGGAGGGACAAAGTAGAAGTCAAGTAGAGTGAGTGGAGTAAGAGATTTGATGCCATCTTATCCGATACAAGAGTTCTACTAGTAGAAGAAAAAGAAAGAGCTAAATGGTAGAAGTGTGTGGAAGCTACTGGGAAGGCTGAGTTTGACAGTCGGTGGTGCTAAGGGGCTATCCTAGGCTAACACATGCTATTGCTGCTTTGAGCTCCCACTTTCTAGAGTTAGCTTGTAACTTGCAAACCTTCCTTGGTGTTGGAGGTTTGAGCTGACTTAGGCACCTACAAGGAAAGCTTCTTGATCTTCTGAATTATTTTCTTAGAGGTTTTAGACAAAGAAATGTCCCAACCTTCTTTGGTTTTGGTAGGATCACTTGTATCCCCAAGGATTATCCTAATGGAACTAGAAGGTTGTTCCATAAGATATTCCTTTGAGATAACTACAGCACTGGTCTTGAAACTGTGTTCAAGCCAGCCCTTGAATGTAAAATAATCCTCCAAAATGTGTCCTAGCATATGGTGGTAAGGGCAAAAGTTTGGATAATGACTTTTGCCTACTTCCTCTAGTCTCCTAGGCTTGGGTAGTTGAAAATTATGTTTCTTTAAGAGATTCTTAAAGATCTTCTTGATTACCTCCTCTTAAAAGAATAAGGTTTGTTTAACTTATCTAAAAGAGTAGGTGGACCATAGCTACACGGCATGCATCCAGTATGGTATGGCGTGTGGTTATCTTGTGTGGAGGCTAAGGTGGATGCTGGCCTCAGTGGTGGCAAAGGAGGTGGAGGCTACTGAGGTCATGGTCTCTCAGATCTCTTTGCTTCCCTATCCAGCTACTATTGCTCCATGTTTCTCCTCATAGACCTTTTGGGATTTCTCCTTTGGCAACTGATTTGGAAAAGGCAACTATTTGGCCTCTCCTTGTAGACCGCCTTGTTGATTCTCAAATGTCTTTATGGTGAAGCCCATGAAGCAACCATGGATATTCTTCAAGAGAATCTCAATGGCATGCTGTTGATAGTATGATTCACACTTCATACTCGTTACCATGAATATAATCAACAAGTGACTCACCAGTCTTGTTGGCTATGAGATCACCCACATAGAACCCTTCTTGAGCTCCATCTCTTGATGAAGAGTTGCTCTAACTCGCAAATGTCTTCTTGTTGGTAGTTCAAGATACCAATCAAAAGTGATACCGTAGGCTCTTGACAAAGAGTCTAAAGAGTAAAGCATCGTTGTCACGTGTTGCAATCCGCCCAAGTGAGCTATATCTTGCCTCATTCATCAAAAGCTTCTTGAAGGAAGGAGGCATGAAACCCTTGGGATACTAGATAACATCAATTCCTAGGTAGGGTCTACCCTTTGGGAATGATCCTCCGAGCTTGAGCCAAAGCTTCCTTCATGTTGCTCAACCATGGATTTTAGATCTTTTCATGTATGGAGGTACTTTATCCATTACCTTCCTATATAGTGCTACCTTGCTCAAGGAGGTAGAGTCTTAAGATCTAAGACATAGCTGTCACACTAACATCTACTAGGATGAATTGGGGGGCTTGCTTAAAACCTACTAAATAATAAGTCTACAATTGTTATCCCATCCTATCACTTGTCTTTCGCCTTAACTTCATGTGAGGTGATGGGCTGATTCTGGTGTCTCCTATCAACCTCATCTCCTTTGGCTGCTCTCTTTAAGAGAACCTCTAGTATCACCATGCATATGCTAGTGAATCCCCATCGTCATCATCATTGATCGAAGCTAACTCTTTCTTCATCGACCATGCATACCTAAGATCTCCTTTTCTCCATAAAATAGTGTGCAACTATCTCATCTAAGGATCAATCTTACAGTACAAATAGCTTGGTGTGATCACTATCATGTGCAGAGGCACCATACCTCACCTGGAGTCAATCACATGCGGTATCTCACTAGAATGATACTCTAATCATGTTGGCATGTAGGGTAACAATCCTAATGATCCTACTTTACCTGAGCGTCATCTAGAATATCATGATCTATCACCATCTCCATATGTAGGTGGAGTTGGTGAAGGAACCCATGCTCTTGTCGCCACTCCTTCACCAGGCGAAGGTCAAGAGAGCCTACCAAAATGGGTGGTGTAGGAGGAGTAGGATCCCTTGGCTGTAGTCACTAATGGGGTACATTTTTCCCCGGATGCGGCCTTCATGGCCTTAGATGGAATGGGTGATACTGAAACCTGCACTGGCAATGGCGGATGTGGGGTAGAGCGGTGGGGTGGAGACACCACCAACTCTCATGTATGGAATTATCGTGTGGTGTGGTCCCGTGAGGAGAATACTATCGGTATGGTGCATGGGTAGTCGCGAAATCAACCAAAAGAAGTGGCTGATGAACCTCCGTCCTCAGTGTGTGATGTATGGGCCTCATGGGCCTCTCAATGATCTGCCTCCCATCTGGGGATAGATCAAAGATCGAACAGGTACGACTCGAGCATCGATGCTCACTGGCATAGATGAGTGAAGGGTGTATGACCTCCACTCCAAACTATCAATGTAAGTACTGGAGGAGGTCTGAAATCCTCAATCCTCTATCTAATCAGAGAGGATGAAACTAGTTTTTGTCGG
Source organism: Cymbidium sinense (assembly GCA_021442155.1). Lineage (NCBI taxonomy): Eukaryota > Viridiplantae > Streptophyta > Magnoliopsida > Asparagales > Orchidaceae > Cymbidium > Cymbidium sinense. The sequence continues at coordinate 57,210,394 of CM038231.1, read as the reverse complement.
TGGTGAAGTGATCATGGGAGACTCATCCATGATGGCCTCTCTCAAGCTCTCCAGTATGGGCTGTTTGACCATGGTTCTTATTCCTACTGGTGAGAGTAGGATGAGAGGTGAGTTAGACCTCAAATGTGAGGCAAGCCACAAACCGGGGAGCCTTACCCTTGGAGGTATAGATGGTGGGGTGGCACGCACAGGCAACATGTACAACTCAAGGATGAACTACAACTTGAACTGGAACTAGTCGTACTATAACCATGGTCGTGGTGCGCCATAGCTTTCCTCTTCGGTGAGATACATCAGAGAGGTAAGTCTACCACGATGGCCGCTCCACCTTCTTCCTGGCTGGTGATGGGAATGCCCTCACAAGTTATCTTGGCTCCCTCAAATCCATAGCCAAAGTGGATCAAGTGGGTATGGTCTAGGCGAGGGAATTCAGCATGATCTAAGGCTAAATCCATACCGTGAGGGAAAGTAAAAAACAAATTTCTAGGAGCCTACCATTGCACTGATTGTAGTAAACTAAAATTGTACTTTACTGACTGAAAAGAATCTGCAATGAGAAGTGAACTTGCATCAGTTTTCAGTCTCCATAGATTTTGAATTTTGAATTTTGAAAATTTGAACCCACATCCAACAAATTGGAAGTGTTAAGTGGGATTCAAATGAATTTGGCAATATTGATTGAAAGTGGAATTTGAGTATGAATCCAAACTTCAACAAAATGAGGTATGTTGAAATATGGATTCAAAATTTTTGATAGGATGCTTCCATAGGTTCATTTATATTTTGAATTTGAGTTTGTGATTTTGGGGACCCTTGCCTTTAACAAATTTAGGTATGTTAAAGTAAGGGTCAAATGATTTTGTTTTGATTGATTATTTTGGGATTTTACTTACTTAGCAAATTTAGGTATGCTAAGTGAAGTAAAAGCGATGGTTTCTTTTTTTGTGAATTTTTTTTGTTTTGATTTTTGGAAACTTTTGGAATTATTACTTAGCAAATTTAGGTATGCTGAGTAAAGAATCCAAGTGTATTTTGTTTAATTTTTTAAAATAGGATTCTTAGCAAATTTAGGTATGTTAAGAGAATCCTAAGTGTTTTGTTTTGTTTGGATTGTTTTGATTTTTGAGAAAGGGTATGATCCTTAGCAAATTTGGTATGCTAAGGGGATCCTAAGGTGCTTCATTTTGTTTTGGAAATGATTGAAAATGGAGATTCAACTTTAGCAAATTTGGTATGCTAAAGATGAAGTCCCACTTGATTTTATGAAATGAAAATTTCACTTTAGCAAATTTGAGTATGCTAAATGAAATTCCAAAAGGTGTATTTAAAATTTTGATTTCTTTGGTTTTGAAAATGGAAACTTCTCCTTAGAAAATTTGGTATGCTAAGGAAGAAGTTCCAAAGGTGTTTGAAAATTTTGTTTTGATTGGAGACTTCACTTAACAAATTTGGTATGTTATAAGTTCCAAATATGTTTTGAAAATTTTTTGAATTTTGGATTTGGAAACTTTACATAACAAATTTGGGTACGTTAAGTGAGGTTCCAAATGTTTGTTTTGAAATTTTTTTGAATTTTGGGATTTGGAGACTTTGCTTAACAAATTTGGGTATGTTAAGTGAGGTTCCAAATGTGATAGTTGATTTTGAATTTTTGGATTTGGAAACTTCACTTAGCAAATGCTAAGTGAGGTGCCAAATATATGATTGAAATTTTTTTTGAAAATGATTGAATTTCAATTTTGAAAAAGACTTCCATTAACAAATTTAGGTATGTTAAATGAAATCAATTTTATTTTTGAAATGGAAATTTTTGATTTGATTGTTGCTTTGAAAGAAATTCAACTTAAAAATTGTGAGATATGTTTAAGTAGAATTTCAAATGATATTTTTTTTTTTTTTAGTTGAATGAAATCTTCTTAACAAATTTGGTATATTAAATGAAGGTTCATGTGTGCATTTTAAAAATTTTGATTTTGTTTACAAATGAACTTTCTATTAATAATTGTATGTATAAAATTCATGTGTTTTGAAAAGTTTAATTTTTGTTTACAAATGAACTTTATTCAAAGTGTGAGTATTGAATGAAAATTCATATGCTTTTGAAAATTTTATGATTATGATTGTGATATTTGGAAAATGATTGTTCATTTTTGAAAATGAAATCTCCATCAAAATGAATTGAAAGATGTAAATTTATGTTTTGAAAATGTTATTTTAGTTTTATTTTGAAAATCACATGTAACATTATGAATTGTTAAATGAGGTGAAATAAAATTTTTGAAATATTTTATTAAGTGTATTTTTTGAAAAGGTGCTTTTGAAAACAAAATTTCTTTATGGAAGATTTTATTATTTAGGATGAACCTTTCCTTATCATGAAAATGATAAGGAAGTCTTAAAGATGTTTCTTTATTTTATATCTTTTCATTTTACCCATTGGACAATGTTTTAAGACCAAAAGGAATGTCTAAAAATTAAAGATGTTTACTAACTCAAGATTGAAATGAGCTAAGTTTGAAGAAGGATAGTCTTGGATCCATACCAAAGTACAAATCCACTATTGAACAAAGACATTGATTATTTATCAAATATGGAGAGAACCATGATTTCTAAAAAAATTTGGTGAAAATTTCATTGGAGTCACCTTCAAATATGTGGGGAGAAAGAAGAGGAAACCTTACAAAATTCATTTTGGTAGATGCCATGCACATGATTTTACTTATTTAGGTGATGGATATGTCATCAAATATGTGTATATCTTGAAAGAAGTCACTATTTTAATGAAACAAATCACCTCATAAGGACTCTAATGATGGGTTATTATGTTGAGATTCTTATTACTTTCATATAAAGTAAAGTGATTTATTTTAAATTGTTAAGTTTTGGCAAGCCCCATAGTTTACATCCTAAATGATCCCTTAGAAAACTCTCAATTAAAGTAAATGATCATTGTCTCAAGATTTATAGAAGGACTACCAATTTATTTATTTTGAAGATCAAATGGGATTGATCAAAGAAGTTATTATCAAGAAAATAAGATAAGTGAGATAATGCTAGAAAACCTAGCGAGCATCTGAAACTATCTTATAGTTGAGCTTTACTTTTTAGAAATTGATTTAGTTTTTTTAGTTACATTTTTATTAGAAATTTAGGACTTAAGATTCTTTAACACAAGATTAAGGAAATGCCTAAGAGGTGATGAATTATTCTTATGGCCCACAAAGGGGAGAAGCAACCTTGAAAATGAAGCTTATGAGGCCATAAGCATAATCTAAGGTGAAAATGGGTAATTGGTTTGTCCACAAGAGAGCACAAACCACTTTTGGACTTACATCATAATGTAACTAACTCCTCCTACAATTTTAAATACATGTAGGTAAGTCTTTATGCTTATGCAATATAGTTAAATATTTTTTTAGAAAGAGATTAAGTTTTAAACTCACTCCCTAGAGACTAGATCATGTAAAGGGACATGCTTCAAATGACCTAAATCTAATGCAATTCAAATTTCATTTTATTTGATTTTGGACAATCATTTTGACTGCTAATTGGTTTTTTTTATAATGCATGATAGAGGAAGTCAAGATATTTTATCTTTTCATTTTAATTGGAGAAAGAGGGGTTTTAAGACACAAGGAATGGTCCTAAAACCTAAAGATGTTGGCTAACTCAACTCAAGGTGAAATGAGCTAAGTGCCAATAAAGAAGGATAGTCTTGGATCCATACCAAAGTACAAATTGTCGATATTCAAAGACAATGATTATTTATCAAAATGGAGAGGAACCATGTTGCCAAAATCTATGGTTAAAATTTCTATAATCATTCAAATATGTTAGAAAGAAAGAGGAATTTAATTCATTTTTAGTATGCACATAGATGTACTTATTTATGATTTGATATGTCATCAATATAAAGATCTAAAAGATACTACCTTTAATGAACAAATCACCTCAATAAGGACTAAGATGATGATCATATGTCAAGATTCTTCCTTACTTTATATAAAAGAAAAATTTATTTTAAATTTGTTGTTTCTGAGGCAAGCCCCATAGTTAATTACATCCTAAAGGATCCTTAGAAAACTCGATTAAGGTAAATGATCATTGTCTCAAGATTTCAATAGGAAGGACTACCAATCGATATTTTATTTGAAGATCAAATGAATTGATCAAGAATAAGTAAGGAATACCAACAAGCATTCAAACTATCTTATTTCTTTACTTTTAATTGATTTAGTTTTTTTTTGGTTATTTTTTTATTAGAAATTTAGGACTTAGATTCCTTAACACAAGATTAAATAAGAGGTGAGAATTATTCTTATGGCCCACAAAAAGCAACCTAAACCTAAATCTAATAAATAACTAATCTAAAGGAAAATGGGTAATTGGTTTTATAGACAAAATGACTACAACATGGGGTGTCCAACTAACTCTAAATTTTAAATACATGTAGGTAAGTATTTATGCTTATGCAATATAGTTAGGCATTTAGAAAGATTAAGTTTTAAACTCACTCTAAAACTAGATCATGTAAAGGGACATGCTTCAAATGACCTAAAAAATGCATTCAAATTTCTTTTTTTATTTATTTTGGACAATATTTTGACTTAGCTAATTATTTTATTAATGCATGAGAAATCTTATTGCCAAAATAAGAAAAGGAGATTTCCACCAACAAAAAAGTTTCTCTCAAAAGGTGGAAACCCTCAATCAAAAGTGAAATAAGATAATTTGTGCATGATATTATAAAGAAAACTCATCCATCTAGGGTTGCTAATTCTTTTATCTTGATTTTAATCCAAGCTTTAGTGAGGTTATGAGTTATTTAATTTTAATTTGAGTTGTTAGTTTAAAAGATTTATTTTTTAAAGAGCCTAATACATCCAAGCCATATATAAAGCAAGAAGAAACTAGAAATCATGCCACTTAATGCAAGCTAAATAAATCATCAAATAATTTATAAAGCTAATAAAGAATAAATGTTTTGCACCACACAAACAAATATCAAATTGGTAGAAGCTCTACCCTTATAAACCATTAGAAATGAATTATAATTAAGAAAAAAATTCATTGTATGATCTTCAAGACATTCTTCTCTTCTTTCTTTTCTTCTTCTTCTTTCTTCTTTTTGGTTCCTCCTTTGATGTTGATGGATGCTAAGGCTTCACATGGTGCATAAGATGGGATCTTATACCAATGTTCATCTAATCCCATAATAAATCATTAAAATAATTATATAAATTTTTTTTCATGAAAAGGAAAAGTAAATCAACTAACACTTGAAATAAGGTTAGTTAAATTATACACAAATAAGCATGTATATTGGACTTATCAACACATGACTAAGTCCACATATATATTATGCTTAGGGTATAAGAACAAGAAGAAGCATTTATATTTTTATTTATGATAACACTTAAGCACAATCTCCTAGAAAAGAATAGTTAGAATAGAATGTATACCATTCATTCTAAGTACAAACATGTCTATATATCAAAACAAAACATAACAAAAATCATGCTAAGCTAAATGGTGACTTATAATGTGTGTCTTTGAAGGTTTATGTGGTATGCTTAAAGACTTTAGTTTAAATTTTCTAAGTGTGAAGACATGTTCAACAGAGGGTTTCATTTAGTTGTTTAAGTGTTTTGGGTTATTTTTTATTTCATGTTTAATTTATTTTTAAGTGAAACCAATTATACTAAGTTATGAAGAGAAAGAAAGAAGAAGAGAACTTCTCTTTCTTCCCTAACTTTATGTAATTTCTAAGTAAGTTCATTTTAATTTCATTTAGGTGAATGTTTTGATTAAATAATTAATCTAGTTTAGATAAACTCTAAACAAACCTATTCAAAAGAAAGACATTTTAAGATTAAAAAAATGAATCAAAATTCACATAACACACATTACTTTCATTCTTAACATATATAACATGTATGTGGAATAAGCATATCTATACATGCAAATGAGTAGTTAACACTTTATGATGCATGCTAAGTAATCCATTTAAGAAAATTTAGAAGTTGAATATGATTTTCTTAAAAGAAATTTTTTTTAAAAATTTCACATACATGAAGTAAGAAAGGCATAAATTATACACCTAACATGTAAGTAGACCACTTTACTTAAGTCTCATAACCTTGGGGTTTAGACTAATATACCACTTTTTAAATACAAACATGGACATAAAGAAATAAAATGGAGAAGGAATATGCAAAAAAATTGTTTAAGATTCATTTTGTTTATGCAATTTAATAATGTAAGTGTACCCTTTTGAAGCATAGGATGAATAGGTATGAATTAGTAGTGTTGGGTTCTTTTCAAATGAACCCTACATCTTCTTCAAAACTATGCTAATAAAGAAAGACCTACTAACATACCTTTATAATATTTTACATGCAAGCATAATTAAGATATAGCACACTTTAGATTTGATATTTCATTTATAAGTTTTGAAATATGATTTAAGTGATTAAATATTTTACTTTATCCAACACATGCACATTTGACATAAAGTAAAATTTTCATTTTAAAATTTGAAACATGAAATATGAATGCATGAATCACATGGCATACAACTTAACATGTTGGGAAAGATCAAAACAATGAAAAGCATGCAAAACTCACTTAAATCCTAAGACATTAAGAATAAGAAAATTTAGAATAAATGAAAAATTTCAAAATGATTTTTGTTATTTAAGTTTGATTTAATTTTGAAAGGAGGAGTTACTAAATCCCATTTATATTTTGTATTTTAATTTTAGGTAATTAAATCATTTTTAAGCATTGATTAGGTTAAGGTATGAATTGTGATTATTAACCCTTACCACCTTAGAAAAAATTAACTAAGTAATTATGAGGAGATGACATAAAACCCACAAAATTTAATGCACCTAATAATGAAAAGGCCTAATTAATTTGGCTCAATTAAAGTAATTAATTAAGAGGTTTAGCTTAAGTACTTTTAAAACACCCTTTCACATGTGAATGGGGTTTTAATTTTCTTAATTAAACTTAGGCTATTAAAACACCTAAGCATCTACCCAAGAGATTAATTAAGTTCTAGAACTTTTAGAATTTTTTAAAAATTGTTTAAAGGATATTAATGATTAACCCTTAATTAGAGGGATTAAGAAGAAAAGGGGTTTAGGGAATAGCTTGGGAAATGCCCCAAATTATTCCATAAAACCTCTCTACTCACTGGATATGACAATCAATCATGAGGTAAATTACTAATCACACCATAATTCTAATTACATGAAGGGGTAATTAGAGAAAATAATTTTTCCCAATTAAGCCTCAATAAATCTGAAAATTAGGGGAGGTAGAGGTCATCCCCTAAAATGAACCTAGAAGTTCAAGATTAATTGATGAACTAATTAAGGATAATTAGCTAAAGATTCCCAAAGAAACAAAGAAAAGGTAATTCAAAATCCATTGAAAATTTTAAATATTAGATGAAATTATCTTTCCATAGCATTTTTTCCTTTATTTTTTCTAATTTTTCTATGAAGAGTTATGAATTTTAGAAGTTCTTTGAATTAATTAATGGCTTAACTAATCAATTTACCATGAGCATGTGGTGGCGTGATCATGCTTTACGCGCATGATGTGACAAATGTCATCCTAAATGGTAATAAGTGCTTAATATCCTTGGTCATCCATCTCGGCTAGATTCACTTGGATTTAAAATAGATAAATTAAAAGCTTTAAATAATCAACCATCCATCCAAAATGCATGGATGGGCGAGATGAGCAAGTTCTTCCTTGAGGATCAAGGGGTCCATGAGCTAAGGGAGATCGAGCGATCTAGCATGAAAACATACAAAAATGAACCACACCATCTAGCACAATTAAATCCCTTGATTTCTGAGAAATTTATTTTAGAAAGGACCACACCTATCAAGTTAGGTCAAAATTACATACCTCTGGAGGTGATCCGCACTCGATCGAGAGGTAGCTAGTGGAGACAAAATATTGAAATTCCAGGCTTGGGGTTGAGTGGATCAAAGACACTTCACTTGGGCTTTGGTTTGATCTAATTGAGCTCTTCCTTGCTATGGGAACTTCAATGGCTGGACAAGTTTGACTTGAGCCTTTGGGTGTGCAAGAGGAATTGGATTAGATCAAGTATGGGAAGTTGGAATGGATTGAGCTCCCCATTTTTGCACTATGCAAAATCGAAGAATTCAAATCATATCTAAGCTTAGAAGGCTCTAGATGATTTGGTTCCTAGCAATCGATAATGAGTGAAGTGAAATTTCATTGAATTGAGTATATCTCCCCATGGAAATCGACTGAGCATAAGCTTATTTTGATCCAATTAATAGATTAGGTTTGTTTAATGAATTTACCATGTGTTGAAATTGAGTTTAGAAGGGAATTTGAAAACTCAATTTCAAGCTATGTGGTCGGGTTTGGTCCATGGCTCAAATGGGTTGACTCAAACCATTGGGTTGGGTGCACCACTCGTCACTAAGTCCCTTTGAGCTTTTAGGAAAGCCTCAAGTGATTGTCAAGAGGGTATGACCAAAATACCCATGGGCTAGGCCAAAATTTGTTCTATGACATAGGGGTAAAATGGTCTTTTTTCTATTTTTCCACTTTAGGCATGTTGGGTTTGTTGATAAACTAGGTTTGGCCAAGTTTTATTGGATTTGGAATCCATTTGATAGCGTTTGGCTCATGTTGACCCATTTAGGTTAAAATGGGTCAACTTGGGTCAAGTTGGCCGATTGGTCAAATTAGGCCAAACCAAGGTTTGGGTCAAGTTCATATGACCATTTGAAATGTTTTGGTGGCTTTGGTTCAATTCAATTTGGTATATATTTGGTTTTGGCTCATATGACTTCATTTAGGTCAAATTGGTCAAGTTGATCCATTTGACCTATTTGAGGTTGGTCAAGGGTAGGTTTAGGTTAGGTTAGTCATATGGAGTGGATTGGTATCTTTGTTTCCAATCAATTTGGGTTAGGTTCAATTTTGGCTCAACATGACCCCTTTAGGTCATGTTGGGTCTAAGGTCAAGGTTGGGTCTAGTTGGCCAATTGAGGCTTTTAGTTAAGTGATTTGGAATGGACTTGACCCATTGGTTTCAATCAATTTGGCTTAGATCAAGTTTTGACACATTTTAGTCCTTTTGGTCAAAATGGGTCAACTTAGTCAAGTGGGCCAATTGGGCTAGGTTGGCTCAAATGTTGCTTGGTCAAGTTCAAACATAGGTCATGAGTGAACTTAGATCAATGGTTTCAATCAATTTGGCCTATGGTGGATTTTGGCTATGTTAGGTTTCATTTTAGGTTAAGTGTTGACTGACTTGTTTGACTTGGTTTGACCAATTTGATTGATTGATCATCCCATGATGATTGTTGATCATGATGAGAGGATATATGAGTTTGGTTCAATCCAATTTGGATCAAAAGTTGGCTCATAAGGTCACTTTGGGTCAAGTGAGCCTAAGTGGGTCAAATGCTTGGTCAAAGCTTGATTTGAAGTTGATTGATCTTGTATATGGACTTATGATTGAAATATAAATCCATTTACAAGTGGTTTGAAGTCAAATGGATTTTGATCCATTTGAAAATTTCATATTCAAAGGAAGAATATGAAGGGGTCTTGGGTTTGATTTTTGATTTGGGTTTTGATTGTTTGATTGAGGTTTGGATTTATATATGAGCTCATGATTGTAGGTGATTGAATCATGAGAGAAAATCAAGGTTTGGCTTGATTTGAAAGTGATTTGGCTAAGTTCAAGATTTTACTTGAAAGGCTTAGATTGATTTTGAGTGGATTTGAGTTTGATTTTGGAATTGGTTTTGATTGTTTTTTATATTTCATTTATATATATGAATATAAATGAGAATATAAATTGATCATGAGAAAATTTCAAGAATTTGAAGTGGTTTAATCATGATTTAGGTTAAATCCATTAAAGGGAATTTAAAGGATTTAAGAAAATTTTTAATTTGAAATTTAATTTTTGAATTGAATTTGATTGATTTATATTGATATTTCATTTATATATGAGAATATAAATGAGGATATAAATAGTTTTGAGAAAATCCCATGAGTTTGAATAGGTTTGATAAAAGTTTAGGTTAAATCTATTAATGGGAAATTAAGGGATTTAAGGGAATTTTAAGGATTTTAAATTTGTAATTTAATTTTTGCCTTTGATTTGATTGATTTATATTTATATTTCATTTATATATGAGAATATAGATCAGAATATAAATAAGTTTTGAGAAAATCCCATTTATTTGAATAGGTTTGATCAAGATTTAGAGTTGATTTTGGCTAAGTCTTTTAATGGAAAATTAAAGGGACTTAAGGAAACTTTCATGAACTGATTTGGAATTTTGAGTTTTATTTGATGGGTTTGAATTTATATTTCATTTATATATGTGAATACAAATAAGAATATAAATGGATGATGAGAAAATCTCAAAGATTTGAGTAGGTTTAGATCATGATTTTGGTTATGGGAAGCTTAAGGACTTAGGCAAAATTTGGACTTAGGAATTTTGATGGATTTTGATCATGGGTTTTAATCATGGAATTGAATCATGGATTTCAATCATGGAATTGATTTTAGTTTGGAGAAAATCAAATAGAATTGATTTGGAGTTAGACTTGAAGGAGGGAAAGTGAGAGATGGTTTAAGCTAAAGGGTGGGAAATTTTCCTAACACCCCTAAGGCATGACCTATTCCTATGGCTAACTCTTCTAAGTCTTCTAGTGCTAGGGGAGTGTCCACCTAATCACTAGATGTGTCTTAAGACTAAGGAACTCCTAAAGTCTAAGAGGAGTCCTATGTCTAAGAAGGAGGTGTTGAGAGCTCATTCTAAAAATGAGGTCAACATGCCTCTCTTAGGCTTGCCAACTGGCTGACATTGAAAGAGCTCATGATTTAGAGGAACACACTCCTCGTAGGGAATGCCTGAAGATGTAACATCCATCCAACACATTTGGATATATTGAATGGAAAGGAAAATCTTCAAATTTTGTGCTTTTTGAAAGTTTGGGAATGTTGGAATGTTATTATTATTTTTGAAAATGAAGTCTTCATCAAAATGAATTGAGTGAAGAAGTTCATTTGTGCTTTTGAAAGTTATGATTATTGGCTTTATTTTTGAAATGTTTCTACATGTAACAATTGTGAAAATTGTTAAATGTAGTGCAAACAGTTTAAGTGCTTTTGAAAAGCAAGACTTCTCATAAAGGATTTATTTTTCTTTATTTTTTAGAATGAACCTTTCCTTACCATAAAAATGGTAGGCTGGAAGTCTTTAATCATTTTCTTTTTATTCAATTTTTATTTTCACCCATTTAGGAACCCAACAGGGTTTTTAAGACCAACACGGGGTGAGGTCCTAAAACCTAAAGATGTTGGCTAGCTCAACTTAAGGATGAAATAAGCTAAGTGCCAATGGAAAGAAAGATAGTCTTCGATTCACATAAAAGTATAAACCCACTATAAATACTTGGAGACAACGATCATTTACCAAAGATGAAGAGAGGAACCATCCCCAGCGGAGTCGCCAGAAAAATCTATGGTGAAAATTTTAATACATCTCTGCCTTCATGTATCCCCTTCCCTTTCAGAAAATAGGGATAAATGAGAACAGAAATATATAAAATATGCCTTGTTGGGATGACACAGATCCGCAAATGTTCTTATTAGGTGATCGGGCATGGCATTGAGAAAACATGTATTATATCGAGAGATAGAAGTCACCACCTTACAATGAACCTAATCACCTCAATAAGGACTCCTAAGGACTATGGGTCTTCAGAATGTACCAAAGATTCTTTTCCTACTTTACATAAAAAAGTAAAACAAGGTTTATTTTAATTTGGTTTCGTTATGTTCCCTACACGGGCAAGCCCCCATAGTTAATTACATCCTAAGGAATGAGATTCCTTAGGAATACTCTTGATTAAGGTAAATGATCATTGTCTCCAAAGATTTTGAAAAGGTAGGACTATCAATCGATTGGTTTTTTAGATCAAGTGAGATCGATCAAGAGAAGGGAGTTCTTATCGAAGCCAAATGAAAATAAGTAGGGGATGGTTAAGATATTAGGAAGCCTAATAAGCATCTCAAACTATCATATGGTGGGATTTTACTTTTTTGAAATTGAATTGATTTATTTGAGTTGAATTTTTTTTAGAATGCTAGGGCTTATAATTCTATGATACAAGGTCACAAAAATGCCTAAGAGGTGAAGATTTATGCTTGTAGCCCTCAAAGAGAAGTAGCAACCCTTGAACCTAAATCTAGGGAGCTTTGGTGAAGGCCAAAAGCATGACCTAAATCTAAGGCAAAAATGGGTATTCAGTTTACCTCCACAAGAGAGGATATACCACATGACTGTTAGAATTACAACCGCCTAGGGGTGGCCACCAACTAATTCCCCCTACAGTTTTAAAATATGTAGGCAAGTTAAGTGCTTTTGCAAGATAGCTAAGCTATTATTTATTTAAAAAGAGACTAAGTCCTTAAACACTCTCCCTAAGAGACTAGATCATGTAGGGCAGGTTTAATGACTAAAATCTAATGCAAATTTTTTTTATATGTTTTATTTTTATTTTGGACAATCAATTTGACACAAGCTTTAGGATTCATATGCCTAATGCATGAGAAATTAGATTATGGGCCAAAATCAGCAAGATAAGGAGGTGTATTTCTACCATGGCTCTCAAAGGTCAAGCCAAGTTCCGGGTGAAGCCTCCAAAGAGTGAAACAATATGCTTTTTATGCATGATGTTAGAAAAGTAAGACAACATCCACCTAAGGGGTTGCTAATTCTTTTATCTTGATTTATAGCCTAAGATTTAGGTGAGGTTATGATTTGTTTATTTTTTTTAGTTTTGAGTTGATTAATTTGGTAGAAGATTTATTTTTTCCTAAGAGCCTAATCATCATCTAGGCCATACATCAAAGCATGGAAGAAACTAGAAAAACATTCAATCTTAATGCACAAGTTAAACAAACATTGATCAATTTATAAAACTAGTAAAATGAATAAAATGTCATTTGTGGTCAGGCACCACCACATAAACCCAAAAAAAAATTAGGTAACCGAGCTCTACCCTTATACAACCCATATTGTAAATGAATTAATTATAATTAAGCAAGGAATTCATGGCATGGGGGTCTTCATTCTTCATTTCTTCTTCTTTTTTTCTCTTATTTTCTTTTGTTGACATTCTTCTTTTGGTTCCTTCTTTTAGATGGTTGGAATGTGGTTGCTCCAAAGGATTCACATGGTACATAAAATGTAATCTTATAACCAATGCTCATTCTAATCCCTCATAATAATCATTCCAAAATCCTAATTATAAAATTACATGAAAAGGGAAAAAATAAATCTAACTAAAATCTATAAAACAAAGATTAGCTAAATAAACCATACAATCCCTAGTGAGTATATATATATAAATTGGACTTAGAATCCCACACATGGGTAACCAAGTCCACCTAGCTTATTTTAGATTATGCTTAGGGGTATAAGCACCTGCACAGCAAAAGTAATTAAATTTTTATCACAGCACCCCTTAAGCACAATTCCCTGTAGAAGATAATGATTAGACTAAATCATCCTACCATTTAGTCTACGCACATACACCCTAACATCCAAATTAAAACATAACATCATAAAATAAAAGAAAATATCAAACCATGCACCGCCTAACCTAAAGCTAGAAATGGTGACTTAGCTTAATGTGTGTGCTATTTAAGGTTTGTGTGGTATGCTTAGCTAGGCTTTAGGGTTGAAGTTTTCTAAGTATGAAAATGTTCAACTTAGAGGGTTTGTTTCATGTAAGTCATTTAGTTACTTTGGTTAATTTTATTTTGTATTTTGATTTGGTTTAAGTTAATCCTACAATTAATTACTAAATTGTGAAGAGAGGAAAAGAGAAGAGAACTTCCCTTTCCTTCCTACCTTAAGTAATTTCTAAGGTAGATTCATAATTGATTTTTCTTTAGTATATTTTATTATGTGTTTTAATTATTCCTATATTTAGATTTTCCCTAAACAAACCTATTCAAAAAGAAAGGCATATTAATATTAAGTGAAGTGAAATACTATCACATAACACACATCACTTCATTTCCCAACATGTGTAACATGCATATGAATAAATCCTAAGCATATCTATACATGAAAATGGGAATGTTTAGCATGCCATAATGATGAATGCTAAGTAGTGTTACTTAAGAAATTTTGGATGCTTTATGATGCATGATTTTTCATTAAGTAGAAAAAGAAGGATTCTTTTATCCATTCTTCATATGCACATTTATATGTATGAATGGCATAAGTGAGTATGCGGTCATTATTAGCACCAAGGGTGTAAGGTACAAGACCTACTTAGGGCTACTTAAAGCCTCACAATCTTGGCGTTGTCCAGACTAATATACCACTTTCCTTAAATACATATGCATGTATAATAGAAATGAATGGAAAAGAAAGATGCAAAAGTTTATGTTTGTTTGTTTAATTTTGATTGTTTAATTTATATATGTGATGTGGAATTCCTTCTTAATTCATGACATAGGAGTGTATAGGAATGGATTTAAGCAAATGTTATGTCCTTTCCAAATGGTTTATACACTTTGCAAATCTTATACAATTCTATGCTAAGAAAGAAAGGGAGGATCACATAACACATTTTATGCTATTCACATGAAAGCTCATATGTACTTATAAATAGCATACCTTTCAGTTTTAAAGTTTAATTCATAAGTTTTTAAAATAATTTGTAGATTTAATAGTGATAATAGCCATTCATATCCTTACTTTAGACAAAACATGAAATTTGACATAAAGGAAACATTTCATTTGTAATTTGATTTTTTAAAAATATGAATGCAAGATTTTCATAGCATACACATTTAGCATGCTAGAAAGAAATAAAGTGATGAAATCATGTAAATTCATTCACCCTAATTAATTCTTAAAGATAATCTTATGAAATAGAATTATTTAAAGCAAATCAAATTTGGTTTTAAAGAACTTTTATTTTGTTTTGAGTTTGATTTCAATTTGGAAAGTGTGAGAAGGTTTGCTGGTCCTAGCCTATTCTCACATGTGTATGATGTTTTAGTTTATTTTTAGGTGATTAGATCAATTTTATGCTTTGGTTAGGTTAAGGTGTGAATTAAGTGTGTTAATTATCCCATACCTGCACCACTTTAACATATTTAATCACATAATTATGAGCCAATGTATGACATAAAACCACACAAGGAATTTAAATTAGCAATGAACCTAGGAAAGAAAAGGGCCTAATGCAGTTGGCTCATGATTAGTGATTAATTAAGTTAAAGGGTTTAATTTAAGTACTTTCATAACCCTTCCCACACATGTGGGTTGGATTTTGATTTCCTTAAACTACTTAGGTTATTGAACACCTAATCACCTACCCAAGATGAATTGATTAAGTTTTGAAATGTTTTGATTTTAAAATTAAATTAATTAAGTAAGTGATTAGGGGATTATCCCTTAATTAAGTTTGGATTAAGGAAGGAAAGGTGTTTAGGGAATGGCTTAGGGAAAATTCCCCAAATTCATTCCATAAACCTCTTCTCTACTTAAGCAAGGCTTGAGTAACTTAATAAAGGATTAAACCACTATTCATATGCTTAATTACCCTTAATTACATAAAGAGACTAATTAAGGATTTATTAATTGATCTCCCTAATTAACCCATCAATAAATCCCATGAAAATTAGGGGAGGTAGAAGTCATCCCCTTAAATGCACATGAGAAGTTTGGAATTAATCAGTGGGATAACTATGGAGTAATTAGGGTTATTACATTTTCAATAAAACCCTAATTAAGGAAAAAACACTACTCAAAACCCATTAGAAATAATTTTAGAATATTTTCCTCTGAATTATCTTTGCAATGCATTTTACCTTGTATTTTTATGATTTTTCTAGAATTAGTTATGTTATTTTAAAGTTTCCATAATTATTCATTAATTAAATATCCTATTAAATGTTTAATCTCATCGGTGCCATGCGGAGGTGACGCGGCATGCGCTTTCTGCATGGCATGATGGGAGAGGCCACTTAAGTTGTCACATCATAGTGCTGCATCAGCAGTGGCACTACGTGCTTTCTCCCGATCTATTAGATCAAAGATCGAACGGCTGAGATAAAGCCCGTGGTATTAAGGGATTCATCAGATATTCCTATGCATCTTGATCATGCCCGTCCATCCAAAATGCATAGATGGATGGCCCATGATCCATCACTGAGTTTTCCTGTGGGAAAGGGAAACCATCCACCTTCCATGGTAAGATTCAAGCTCAATTTAGCTCAGATTGAAAATCTTATCCACACCATCTATGAGTAAAGGGGAGAAGATCTAACAGTCAAATTCTCATGAGGTGAGAATTTCTTTCACAAAGGACCACACCATGTCTACTTTAAGCTCAGATTGAAGGCATACCTTGCTAGAGGCTATCACTGCTCTCGAATCCGATGAGGTAGCTTTGTCTAGTGGAGATGAAGCCCTGTTGAAAATTTGAGGTGATTTGGTTGAGTGGATCTTCCTATGGACCAAGCTCTCCTTCAATTGGGCTTGACCTTGATCAAAGTCCCACCTCCCTTTCCTTTGGAGCTTGGATTAAGCTTTAGGCAAGTTTGATTGAGTCCTCTAATGAAGCTTGCAAGAGGAATTGGCTTGATATTAAGTATTGAGTGAGATGAAAAAGTGGTGGAGTTCCCTTATTTTTAGCTTGAAGAAACCGAAAATGGAGATATGGAAATGGGATGAGGAAGCTTGGAGAAACCTTGGGGTGCTTGCTTTGAGTTCCCTAAGTATATCTCTCCCTAGGTGAATTAGATGGCCATAAAGAGCTTTGCCATTTTAATCCAATTGACCTCATTTAATGGGTTTGTTAGGCTGTTAGGACTTGCACATGGTTTGATTTTGAGTGTGGAGTGGAGTAGTGAAGCTCCCATGTGCTTTAATTGAGTGGAGGAGGGATCCCATGTGCTCAATCCCTAAGTGATTAGTCAGTTTGGCCATTGGGTTGGGTTTGGCTGACCCAAACTCAATGGGTCATGTGCACCATGACCATTAGTGATCATTTGGTCTACTAAGAGGATGCCAAGTGCCCATGAAAAGGAATTGATCAAATTCCAAGTGGTTTTGATTTTAGGTTACCCTATGGCCTAGGGGTAAAATGGTCATTTGGCTTGGATTTCATTTTTAATATGTTTGGTATGATTGAAAAATGGGTTAGGCCAAGTTTAATTGAATTTTGAGTTATTTGATATGATTTGGCTCATGTTGACCCAGTTAAGTCAAAATGGGTCAACTTGGGTCAAATTGACCAATTCAAACTCATGGGATCAAGACCAAATCAAACTCATGGGATTTTATCATAATTAATTCTTATTCTCATTTATATTCACATATATAAATAAAATATAAATTCAAATCAATCAAATCAAACCTTCAAATCAAATTCCAAATCTAAAATTTTCCTAAGTCCTTTAAGTCTTCCATCATGGACTTAGCCAAAATCATGATCAAATCAATTCAAAGTAATGAGATTTTCTCAAAATTCATTTATATTCTCATTTATATTCACATCTATAAATAAAATGTAAATATAAATAAATCAAATCAAATTCAAAATTCAAATCCAAAACTCCAAAATTTTCCTAAGTCCTTTAAATTCCCTTTAATTGACTTAGCCCAAATCATGATCAAATCACTTCAAATCCTTGAAATTTTCTTATGATCCATTTATATTCTCATTTATATTCACATATATAAATGAAATATAAATTCAAACAATCAAAACCAATTCCAAAAATCAAACTCAAATCTACTCAAAATCCAAATAAAAATCAAAGCTAAAATCCCCTCATATTCTTCCTTTGAATATGAAATTGTCAAATGAATCAAAACCCATTTTACTTGAAACAACTTGCAAATGGATTTATATATCAATTATAAGTCCATAAATAAGTTCAATCAACTTCAAATCAAGCTTTGACCAAGTCATTTGACCCACTTAGGCTCACTTGACCCAAAGTGACCTAAAATACCCTTATGAGCCAAATTCTAATCCTAACCACATTGGATTGAACTAAACTAACCTATGCCTCTCATCATGATCAACAATCATCATGGGATGATCAATCAATCAAATTGGGTCAAACCAAGTCAAACCTAAGGTTTGACCAAGTCAACACTTAGCCCAAAATGAAACCTAATATAGCAAAATTCTATTTGGCAAAATTCTATATAGCAATACGTGATCTAAGTTCACTCATGACCTATGTTTGAACTTGACCAAGCCAACATTTGAGCCTAACCTAGCCCAATTAACCACTTGACCCAAGTTGACCTAAAAAGTCAAAATGTGTCAATACTTGATCTAAGTCAAATTGATTCAAACCAATGGGTCAAGTTCATTCCAAATCACTTGTTGAACTTGACCAAAGCCTCAATTGGCCAACTAGACCTAACCTAGCCTAATTGACCTTAGACCCAACTTGACTTAAAGGGGCCATGTTGAGCCAAATTTGAACTTAACCAAAATTGATTGGAAACAAAGATACCAATCCACTCCATATGACTAACCAAACCTAAACCTGCCCTTGACCTAGCTCAAATAGGTCAAGTGGGTCAAATAGGTCAACTTGACCCATTTGACCTAAATGAAGTCATATGAGCCAAATTCAAAACTATACCAAATTGAATCAAACCAAATCCACCAAAACATTTCAAATGGTCATATGAACTTGACCTCTTGGTTTGACCCAATTTGACCAATTTTAGTCAACTTGACCCTAGTTGACCCATTTTGACCTAAAGGTCAACATGAGCCAAACCTTATCAAATGAATTCTAAATCTCATGAAACTTGGCCAAACCTAGTTTCTCCACATACCAACATATCCAAATTAAAATTAGCAAAATGACCATACTATCCCATGAACAAATTTTGGCCTAATCTATGGGTAATTTGGTCATTCCCTATTCATATCCACTTGATACCTTCCTAATAGCTCAAGGGGACCTAATGAAGAGTGGAGCACCCAATCTAATGGGTTTGGGTCAGCCCAAATGGATCTAAGGCCAAACCCAACCCCATGGGTCAAATTAGCTCATTCCAAATCCCTCCTCCACCCAATTAAATGCACATGGGAGGTTGGAAATCCACTCAAGGCCTCAAATCGACCATGTGCAAACATCTAACAGCCTAAATAACCTCTCTAATGTGATCAATTGGATCAAAATGGCAAAGAAGCTTGCGATTGTCTGATCCTTCAAGGGGGAGATATACTCCCCTAATTCAATTCAAATTCATCATTCCTCAATTAGATCAAGCCCTAGAGAGTGTTGGAAAAGATTAGAGAGCATTCTTAAGCATTCTAAGAGGGATTTGAATTTGAGATTTCTCAGTTTTCTCCATTGGAAAATAGGGGAGCTCACTTGAGCTTCCCACTTTCTCCACACTGAAAACCACTCAATTCCTCTTGCACATTTCCTCTAAGGACCAATTCAAACACACTCAAGCTTTCATTGGAGTTCCCATGGCAAAGACAGGAGCAATTAGATCAAAGTCATAAGGAGCATCAAGTGGTGTTGGTCCATAGAGCAATCCACTCAACCGAGGCTAAAATTTCCAAGCTTCATCTCCACTAGACAAAATACCTCATCGATCGGTGAGTGATCACTTCCAACGAGGTATGAATTTTTTTGACCACCTAGCATAGGAGGTGTTGGTCTTTTATAAAAAGAATTTTTAATTCATGCAAATTCCACCATTGGATGTGTTCTTCATTGGCTTTAGATGGTGTGGGTAAAGTTTTGTTTCAATCTGAGCTCAATCGAGCTCGAATCTTCCCCTAGATCATGGAAAATCTCTGTTGAGCCTAGGGAAAGAACTGAAAAGATCCTGGCCATTCATCCGTGCATTTTGGATGGATGGCCAAGATTATTCTCACATTTAGAAAATGATTTATCCTTTTTAAAACCATGGGGAGATCCCTGGCCGTTCGATCTTTGATCGGACGATAGAGATCAAAGTGCGTCTCACCGCCATGCCACCTTTTAGATGTGATGTTTAAGTGGGATGCTCACACATCGTGAAAATTACCTTGATGCCGCATACGTGCTGTGAGGGATTAGTTAGCATGCTTAATTAATTCTAATTAATCTATGGATTTTCTAAAAATCATATCGCTCTTAATAAAATTTAAAAAAATATGAAATAAAATGGTATGGAAAGATAATTCAACTTAGAATATTTTAAAATTAATTTTAATTGATTTTGAAATATGCTTTTCTATGATTTTAGGTTTTATTAGAACTTTTATTTTGCTAATTACCTCTTAATTAATGGTCTGATTAATCCCAAACTTCTTGGGTATGTTTTAGGGGATAACTTCTACCTTCCCTAATTTTCTTGGGATTTATTGAAGGTTTAATTAGAGTAATTACAAATGTGTTTCCTAATTTCCCATCTTATATAATTAAGGATAATTAGGGTTTGGACTAGTGTTTTAATCAATTATTAAAGTTGATTAAGGTTAAATCTAGTGAATAGGAGGCCTAGGGAATAATTTTGGGTTTTTTTCCTTAAGCTTTTCCCTAAACCCCCTTTTTCTTTCCTTAATCCTCTCTTAATTAGGGGTTAATTCATTAATTATCCCCTTAATTAATTTTCAAAAATTCTAAAAATTTTTGAAACTTAATTAATCTACCTTGGGTAGTTTCTTAGGTATTTATTAGCCTAAGTTCAATTAAGGAAATCAAAACCCAATTCATATGTGTGAAGGGGTGTTTTGAAATCACTTAAGCTAAATCCCTTAGCTTAATTACCTTTAATCATGAGCCAAATTGCATTAGGCCATTTTATTATTTAGGTGCATTGTAAATTTAAATTCCTTGTGAGTTTTTATGTCATCTCATTGACTCATAATTATTTGGTTAACTATACTAAGGTGGTGTAGGTAAGAGTTAATTAAGTTACTTAATTCATACCTTAACCTAATTAATAGATAAAAATAAATCTAATCATCTAAAAATTAAACAAAAATATCAAACACATGTGGGAATGGGTTAAGAACAACAAACTCAACTCACATTCTCAAAATTAAATCAAACATGAATCTAAATAAAAATTACATTGAGTATAATTTGATTTATTTTAAACCTTCTTATTCCATAAGAATGTTTTTAGGATTTAATTAAAGCGAATGTGTTTACATACTTTTATTGCTTTGATTCCTTCCCCAACATGTTAAATTTGTATGTCATGTGGTTTCATGCATTCATATTTTTCAAAATCAAATTTAAAAATGAAATTGTTTACTTTATGTCAAATTTTCATGTGTTGGCTAAACTAGAAATATGAGTGGCTATTATCACTACTAAATTCAAATTATTTTCAAAACATATAAATCAATTATCAAATTAGAAAGTATGCTACTTATATTTTAATTATAAGCTTGCATGTGAAGGATATAAGAGTGTGCTTAGTATAGGTTTCCCTTCTCTCTTATGTTAGTATAGTTTTGAATAGGAGTTGGTAAGATGTATGGTTCTTTTGAAATAACCTAACACTTACCTAATTCCACATCCTATTCAAAATGAATTAACTAATACAATTTTTGCATTCTTTCCTTTCCATTTCATTTCTTTTATACACATGTTTGTATTTAAGGAAAGTGATATATTAATCTGGACAACCTCGAGGTTGCGAGGCTTTAAGTAGCCCTAAGTAGGTCTTGTACCTTACACCTCTGCTTAACAATGACGCTATACTCACTTATGCCTTTCTTACTTTCATGTGTGTATGTGAAAAATTGGATAAAGAAAACCCTTTTCTTAAGAAAAATCATGCATATTAAACATCCAAATTTCCTTAAATGGATTAATTAGCATGCATCATGAAGTATGTTAAATATTCTCATTTGTGTGTATAGATATGCTTAGGATTCATTTATATGCATGTTATACATGTTAGGAAAGAAATGAAGAAATGTGTGTTATGTGAATTTGATTTATTTTATTTAATCTTAAAATGCCTTTCTTTTTGAATAGGTTTGTTTAGAGTTTATCTAATCTTAGAATTAATTAAATAATTTAATCAAAATATTCACTAAATAAAACTTAAAACATGAATCTACTTTAGAAATTACTTAGGTTAGTGAAGGAAAGAGAACTCATGTTCTCTTTCTCTCTCTCTTCATAACTTAGTAATTAATTTTCAGATTCACTTGACCAAATCAAAACATGAAATAAAATCAACCCAAATCAATTAAACAACTTAAATGAAACCCTCCTCTAAGTTGAACATGTTTTCACACTTATAAAATCCTAACTTAACGCCATAGCTAAGCATACCACACAAACCTTCAAGGCACACACATTAGCCTAAGTCACCCACTTCTAGCTTTAGGTTAGGGCGGTGCATGGTTTGATATTTTATTTTATTTTTGATATATATTTTAGACTGGATGTTAGGGTGTATGCTCATAGAATAAATGGTAGGGCTCTTAGTCTAATCATTCTTTTTGAGGATTGTGCTTGCACTATCATAAATAAAAATATAAAATGCTTTTGCTTGTAGGTGCTTATTACCACTAAGCATAATCCATAAGCTAGGTGGACTTAGTCACCCATGTGTGGGGTGATAAGTCCAATATACATGCTTGGGGTTTGTATGGATTATTTTAGCTAATCTATATTTTGTAGGTATTAGTTAGATTTCTATTCTTTCCTTTTCATGTAAATTTTGCAATTAGGATTTTGGAATGATTGTTATGGGGATTAGGATGAGCATTGGTCATAAGATCCTATCTTATGCACCATGTGAAGCCTTGGAGCATCCACCTTCCAACCATCCAAAAGAAAGAACCAAAGAAGAAAGAAGAAAAGAGGAAAGAAGAAATGAAGCTTGAAGATCCCCATAACAATGAATTCCTTGCTTAATTATAATTTAATTCATCTATAATCTGGGTTATATAAGGATAGAGCTCGGCTATCCACATTTAATATTTTTGAGTTTGTTCAGTGGTGCCCCACCACAAGGGCCTTTTATTCTTTTTGTGATTAGCTTTATAAATTGGTTGATGATTTGTTTAGCTTTTTCATTAACTAGCATGCTTTTCCTAATTTCTTCCTTACTTTATGTATGGCCTAGATGTGGATTAAGATCTTAGGGAAAAATAAATCTTTTACCAAATTTAGTAACTCAAATAAAAAAAAATAAAGAACTCATAACCTCACCTAAAGCTTAGGTTTAAAATCAAGATAAAAGAATTAGCAACCCCTTAGCTGGATGAGTATTTGTTTTGCAACATCATGCACAAATGCATCTTATTTCACTCTTGATTGGAGGGCTTCCACCTTTTCCAGAGAAACTTGGCTTGACCTATGAGAGCAATGGTGGAAACACACCTCCCCCTTCTCACTGATTTTAACCCATAATCTCATTTCTCATGCATTAGGGATATAAATCCTATTAGCTTGAATCAAAATGATTGTCCAAAAATGAAAATAAAATGAAATTTGAATTGCATTAGATTTAGTTCATTTGAACCATGTCCCTACATGATCTAGTCTCTTTAGGGAGTGAGTTTAAGTACTTAGTCTCTTTCTAAATAATAACAGCCTAGTTATCTTGCATTAAGCATATGACTTGTCTACATTTGTTTAAAATCATAGGAGTAGTTAGTTGGCGGCCACCCCCAGGTGGTTGTAAGTCCAAGCAGTTGGGTGGTTTGTCCTCTCTTGAAGGAGCAAACCAAATACCATTTTTTCCTGATTTAGGTTATGCCTCTTTCAAAGTCCTTGCTAACGCCTCTGATTTAGGTTCTAAGGCCTTTGTGGGCCCTAAGCATAAATCCTCACCTGTAGGCATTTTCATAACCTTGTATTATGGAATTATAAGCCCTAGCATTCTAATAAAAATTTAACTCAAATAAATTAAATCAATTTCAAAATGTAAAGCCCAACCATAGGATAGTTTGAGATGCTCGTTAGGTTTCCTAGCATTGTGAGCATTCCTACTTTTTCCCATTTGGCTTTGATAATAAATCTCTCTTTGATCAACCCCATTTGATCTTCAAAAATAAACCAATTGATTGATAATCCTTTCCTATTGAAATCTTTAGAGACAATGATCATTTTCCTTAATCGAGAGTTTTCCTAAGGAATCCCCATTCCTTAGGATGTAATTAACTATGGGGGCTTGCCCCTGTCAAAAACTTAATGAACTCGATTTAAAATAAACCCTACTTTACTTTTTCATGTAAAGTAGGGGAAGAATCTCTGGTACACTTCAAAGACCCAACATTCTTAAGAGTCCTTATTTTGGTGATTAGGTCCATTATAGGGTGGTGACTTCTATCTTTCGAGATAGTACACCCCTCCTTAATGTCGTACTCGATCACCTTAATAAGTACATCTACGAATCTACGTGGCATCCTAAAAAGATGAATTTTTATAGTCTTTTCTTTCTCTTCTCCCAACATATTTGAAAGGAAAACTCTATAGAAATTTTTTATCACAATCATGAATGAATTTTGATCAATGGTTTCAATCAATTTGGCCTATGGTGGATTTTGGCTAGTTTAGGTTTCATTTGGCTAAGTGTTGACTTGGTCAACCCTTAGGTTTTACTTGGTTTGTCCTAATTTGAGTGATTGATCATGTCATGATGATTGTTTCTCATAATGTGAGGCTTAGGTGGGCTTAGTTCAATCCAATTTGGTTAGGATTAGAATTTGGCTCATATGGGTACTTTAGGTCACTTTAGGTCAAGTGAGCCTAAGTGGGTCAAATATCTTGGTCAAAGCTTGATTTGAGTTTGATTGAACTAACATATGGACTTATGATTGAAATATAAATATATTTGCAAGTTATTTTAAGTCAAATGGGTTTTGATTCATTTAATAATTTCAAGTTCAAAAGAGTGAACATGAGTTTGACTTGGGTTTGATTTTTTGAATTTAGTTTTGGTTTGATGATTAAAGTTTATTTTTATATTTGGAATCATGATTGTAGTATTGATTGAATCATGAAGAAAAATCAATGGTTTGGCTTGATTTGAAATTCTAAGTTCAAGAATTTGACTTGAAAGGCTTAGGTTGACTTTTGGATGAATTTGAGTTTGATTTTTGAATTGACTTTTGGATATTTGAATTTATTTTTCATTTACATTTATGAATATAAATAAGAATATAAATTGTTTATGAGAAAATTTCTTGAATTTGAATTGATTTGAATTTGAATTTGAATTTTAATTTGAATTTGAATTTTAATCTAAGTCCATAAGATATAATCAAAGTGACTTAGGGAAGATTTTTTTATTTGGATTTGAATTTTGAATTTGGTTTGATTGATTTGAATTTATATTTCATTTATATATATGTGAATATAAATGAGAATAAATAGGTTAGTGAAATTTCTTGAATTTGAGTTGATTTAGATTTGATTTGAGCTAAGTCCATGAGAGGGAATCAAAGGACTTAGGAAATATTTTTGGAGTTTGAATTTGGAATTTTGAATTTGGTTTGATTGATTTGAATTTATATTTCATTTATATATGTGAATATAAATGAGAATATATATTGGTGAGAAAATTCTTTGAATTTGAATTGATTTAGATTTGATTTGAGGTAAGTCCATGAGAGGGAATCAAAGGACTTAGGAAATATTTTTGAACTTGGAATTTTAATCATAAGCTTCAATCATTTGGAATTGATTTGGGTTTGAGAAAATCAATTAAGTTGGAATTGATTTAAGTTTTGGTGTTGATTTGATTTGGAGTTTGGAGTTAGTCAATCAAATTGGAAATGATTTGATTTTGACTAGGAATTTGGTTCAAGTTATAGGGTAGGCAAATTTTCCTAACACCCCTAAGGCATGATCTATTCCTATGGCTAACTCTTCTAAGTCTCTAAAGCTAGGTTGAGTGTTCACCTAATCACTAGAAGTGTCTTAAGACTAAGAAACTCTTAAAGTCTAAGAGAAGTCCTATGTCTAAGATAGAGGGATTGAGAGCTCATTCCAAAAATGAGGTCAACAGTTAGGTCAGTGGTCCTCTGTCCAAGAAGAGCCAAAGGTGGTTGTCATAGGGTAAGGGGGTGGAGAACCCACCTAAATATAGATTTTATGTGGCTTGATTCAATGGGTTTGACCCAAACTAGATTCACCATAGGTTGGGTAGGCCCAAATGGGTCAAGTTGGGCTAGGTCAACCATTTTGACAAAATTGGGTCAAAGTGATGGCTTGGGTGAGTTCAATTGATCATTTAGAGTGAATGAGTGTAATTGGTTTGATTCAATTTGGATTAGATTTTAATTTGGCTCATATGGTTCAATTTGTGTCAAATGGGTCATGTTGACTAATATGACCAATTTGACCAAATTGGCTAGAGCATGGGTCAGGTCTATGTTCAATTAATCATTGGTGATTGATTGTAAGAGTTGAATTGAATTGATTTGGGTTATAGAGTGATTTGGTTCAATTTGACATTTTAGGTCAAATTGGGCTAAGTAGGATAATTAGGTTAGGTTGGCCAAATTGGGTTCAATTGAGGGTTGGATCATGTTCAATATTCAATTGGTGATTGATTGGAAGCATTAGTTTGGACCAATTTGGTCTAAGATTTGATTTGGTTCAATTTGACCCTTTAGGTCAAATTAGGTTAATTTGGGTCAAAGGGTCAAATTGACTTGATTTGGTTCAATTGATTATAGTGGATGTTCAATAATGACCTACAATTATCAATGAAGGGATTGATGGCTTGATTTGATCCAATGGGAGTTTAATTAGAATTTGTTCAATTACCCCTTTTAGGGTCACTTTGGGTTAAGTGACTTGGTCAAGCCAACTTGGATGAATTGGGGATATGGATGGTTCGGATGTGTTCAATGATAAATTTGAGGTTGATTGTTGGCTTTGATTATAATTAGCTTGGGATTAATTAGGTTTTGGCTCATTTGAACCCTTTAGGTCAAATGGGCAAACTTTGGTTGATCACATTCCTTTGATTCAATTGACTTGATTACAAGTGTTGAAGTGATTTGAAATGATCCATTGAATAGTTAGGGTTATTAAGAAAATCAAATTGGATTTAGTTTGTTTGAATTGGTTTGAATTGAGTTATAGGATTATGGTGGGATTAATTTGGCTTGGAGCTTGGATAGAAAACCTAATTCACTTAAGATTGATTGAATAGGTTGGGGTTGGTTTAGCTCCAGTTACATGAGCTTGAGTTTAGATAAGTGAATGAGTATGAGTCTTAGTTCAGGCCTTAGGGTAGGTGAAACCTATTTATCATAAGGTAAACTCTAGGCTTAGGGTTCAGACTCAAATTTAATGTTCCCTTAAAGACTAGCAGTGTCCTAGCACTAATGAAGTCCAAGTGTCTAGAAGGCTCCTAGATCTAAAAATGGGAAGGATTAATCCTGACTCTAAAAGTAAGGTCAACACAAAGTTAAGAACGTATAAAGAGTTGTCATGCACATCTCTTGTGGTAAATTATATGGTGTAACTATAACTAGCCAACCTGAATAGGGTGTGTGCACTGACTAAATGATGTGAAATCATCAGCGTAAAGGCCAACTCTGATATTTCATGGTTCAGCTGCAAAATTTGGATAAATGCAACTAAAATGCTTGCATGCTTCTCCATCTAATGGATGACTCAAGATATGTGATGCACTTGCTCTATTTTGATGCCATCACATGTGTTGGGTTAAACTCATGGAAGTGTACATTCTCTACAAACATGGAGTTAGTGATAATTATAACAAATGCTTATGTAATACATTCTTTTGCTTACATTGTTTTGTACTATGTGGTTTGAACCTAGGCACTTTGAAAATTTGTGATTAATTTCTTGTGTGTTGTCCTTGTAATATAACATACAATCATTGACACAATAGTCTTTTTTTTTAACGTAGTCCTAACTTTGACACCAACTTTTTTGTTCTATACATGTCTCCAGGAACTAAGTTTTTTTGTGGGTTTGTCTCTTTTAGCAACCATGCAAATTGCTTAAACCATTCACCTGGTACATTAAATTCAATTTTAATACTTATTCTCCACAATGACCTGTATCCTTTTTACAATGGAGCATTAGGCCGCATCCATTATGGCTTTCAAATCTTTAAGTTTGGTTTTTTCTGGGGCATGCATAACTCATCGTTTATCAACATATGGCTTGAACTCACCATGTGAAGTCTATAACTAATAATTTGGTTGGAAAACCCTGCAAAACAAGTCTACTTTTACTTCATTTGGCAATAAGAGAGCCTGATTCTTGTGCCTCACACATGAACATCAAAACTTTTGTTCAGAAATATAAGAAAGAAGTTGAGATGCCATGGGTATGAAGTGGTCAACACTACTCAAGAATTCCTTAGTTAATCCTTTTCAGCTTGGATGTAATCTATTATACATCCATGACCGCTCACTATAGATATCCATAATCTAGGTAAATTAAAAAATGTGTGAATTTAATTAACATTCTATCTCAGTTACATAAGTAGTATTGATTGCATAATAAATGGCTAATTTCATATGACAGCCTAAATGTTTAAGTCATTTGCAATGAGCGAAAGTTTTTACAATTGAAACCATAGTAGCCCATGATCACAAACAACAATTTTCTTACAAAACTAAAACTAGTATATACTGTAAAATTTAAATAAATGCATCAAAAAATTGAAAATCATATAATTAATAATTTTACATATTAAATGACTTAGACGAATAATTAGGCTTAAATTATTAAATCCTAAATTTACAAAAAAAAAACATAATATGAAAACTAACATGTGTAACTAAAGATCTACACACAAATAGACATTTTAATATAATATATAATAAATTCAATTAAATTTGGAGAATATTTAGCATAAAATACATTAAAATACCTCAAAACTTTAAATCCTAATTTCTCACAAATCAACAGATGAAATCATGACAAAATTTCAATAGATTAAGGTATACCTTTGATTCTATGGAGAAAATAGACATGTTTTGGATGTGAATCAACTTGCTCTAGGTCTAGTTCCATCATTGAGAGAGAGAGAAAAAAAATAAATTGGGAAATGGCTCGGGGAGGAGGGGTAGGGGTTGGGTGGGATGTCCGTCACCCTTATAATAATGGTTTCAGATAGGTTTTTTATTGAAAAAATTCTCTAGAAACCATTATGATAGAATAATCCATTAAAAATTTAGTCACGTTTAGGTAATTCAATCCAGGTCCTCTTCAGCCGGTAATTCCATCATAAATATTTTCAGCTGACGGTCTATCAATTATTTAGCTCATAATTTCCAACAAAAAAATGTCATAGAAAATGCTGTCTATAGTTTTTTTGTAGTGTAATTAGAAAACTCCTAATCTAAGATTATGGATCCTAATTTCTAATATTAGGGATGATGTCAATAATCATCAACAAATGAGGTAAACAAATGGAACCCCAATATGTGTGGTGGTCTAAACAGAGTACACCACACATATTGGCATTGACCGAACTAATCAACAAATCCAATGAAAGTTACAAGAAATAATGTTTTTGAATGTTTGAATTTGATTTGAAATTAAATTTGATATTTTATTATAGATTTGATTGTGAAAGATAGCATAAGCATGTCTTAGGTTATTTTGATTTAGAAGAATTTATTCTTAGAAAAATCTAGATTCACTAGTCTTTAAGAAGAATAAAGATGTTATTAGGAAGAGACTCGGTAAGGAATCTAATCCTAACATGGTTGTGATAGCTAGAAAAGGTGCCTAAGAGAGACTTACACTTATCCTGACTTCAACAAAGTTTTGGTTTCCATCAGTTTTTAGGTCAACTTAGGAAGAAAGCACATGGACACACATCTTCCTAGGTGGAATTAGCCAAGGGGATAGCCCTAATGACTAACTGACCAAAGGAGAGGATATGTAGATATTTATACTGGGATAGACTTGATTATATCTTTTGTTTTTTTTGTCAATTTTTAATGACTAACCTAAGAAGAAAGAATAGGGACTCACATTTTCCTAGGTGGAACTAGCCAAGGGGATAACCCTAATGAGTGACCAACATAATGGGTTTCAATAGATTTTCAATGACTAACCTAAGAATAAAGCATGATGACTCACATCTTCTTAGGTAGAACTAGCCAAAGGGATAGCCCTTTTGACTAACCAACCTAAGGAGAGAATCTATAGATGTATACACTGAGATAGACTAGATCATGTATTTTCTTTTCTAGAAATGATCCCACTATGGATACTTACTTCTATCTAGAAGTGGTAGCTGGAGAGGATGCAACTATTGGTACTTACTTCTAACCAAACTATGTTAATTTTAACTAGAGAAGGATGCCTCTTGAGATACTTACACATAATCTAGCTATACTAAAGAGATAGGATGCCACTATGGATACTTACTCCTAACCTTGTAGTACCAAAGGTTTTATTTTTTTGATTCCTTGAAAGAATGCCAATATGGATACTTACTCCTATCTAAGATGGTAGTTGGAGAGGATGCCACTGTGGATACTTACTCCTCACCAAAATATATTGATTTCAACTTAAGAAGAATGCCTCTTGGGATACTTATATCTAATCTTCCTGTATTAGAGAGAAAGGACACCAATGTGGATACTTACTCCTATTCTTGTAGTACTAAAAGTTTTGTTATTTGATTTCTAGAAAGGATGCCACTATGAAAACCTACTCTTATTTAGGGGAGGTACTTAGAGAGGATGCCACTATGTATACTCACACCAACAAAGCTACATTAATTTCAACCAGAGAAGGATGTCTCTTTGAATTCTTACACCTAATCTAACTAACCTAATTTTAACCAAAGAAGAATTCCACTGGAGGACCTAGTCCTAATCTGGTTAGCTATTAGGAGGGGCCTTTAATGACTTAATTCCAACCTAAATAGCTATATTTAGGAATGTGGTCATGAAGACTTAGTCCTATCTATAGATAGTAGGAATGGTTCCACAAGGGGATTGCTCCAAACCTAAGATATACATAAGATGGGTGCCACGAAGGGCTTGCTCCCAACTTATGAGAAATGTACAAAAATGGTGTCACAAAAGGCTTACTCTGAACTTATGTGAATGGTCCACAAAGGTTTACTATAAACCCAAGAGATTTATAGGAAGAGTGCCATGAAGGGCTTGCTCTCAACCTGTGGAAACTAGGAATGATGCTACAAAGGACTTACTCCAAACCTAGGGGAATGGTGCATAAAGGCTTACTCCAAATCCAAGATAGTCATAAGAAGGGTGTCATGGAGGGCTTACTCCAAACTTATGAGAGAATGGTGCCATGAAGGGCTTGCTCCAAACCTCTAGGGATGGTGCATGAAGGCTTACTCCAAACCCATAATAGTCATAAGAAAGGTTCCATAGAGGACATGCTCCCAACTTATGAGAAACATGAATGATGCCATGAAGGGCTTGATCTAGACCCATGGGAGTGTCTGACGATTATCCAAACTCAAAAGATGTATATGAAAGGTGTCATGAAGGGAATACTCCCATCATATAGGATGTAGGAATAGTGCCATGAAGGGCTTACTCCAAACCCATGGCAGTGGTGCATGAAGGATTATTCTGCACCCAAAATATGTATAGAAAGGGTGTCATAAAGGGCTTGCTCCTAACATATAGGAGGTAGGAATGGTGCCATGAAGGACTTGCTCCAAAACCTATGAGAATGGTGCACAAAGGCTTACTACTAATCCAAAAGATGTATAGAAAGGGTGCCATGAAGGGCTTGCTCCAAACATGTGGGAATGGTGTACAAAGGCTTACTCCAAACCCAAGAAATACAAGAAATATGCCATGATAGGCTTGCTCCCAACCTATTGGAAGAAAGCGAGGAAAATGTGCCTTGGTGGTTTAAATCTAATCCTTATGTTTTAAGTTAGGAAAGGGTCATGAAGACTTAATATTAACCTATATAGCCTACTTAGGAAATAGATTGCAAAGACCTTAACCTATCCCTAGTAAATGCTTTTGAAATGGAAGAAACAAGGAGAGTTTGTAGATTAATGGTTCAATTTAGTTATAATTTAGAATGGTTTTGATATTTAACTTATTATAATTTGATAAATTTTCAAAGAGAAGTTAGCTTGAACATATTTATTTGGACCCAATAGAATGAACACTTTACATTAACTTAATTTTATTGATCATGTTTGATTTAAAGTACAATCATGTATAATACTTTTTTAAATAGCATCTGCTTTCAAGAAGCATTGGATGCTTGCCATTGTAATCTACCAACTGATAGGAACTACCTTCATAAACCTTCTCTACAATGAATGGTCTTTCCTATATTGGTTTAACCTTACTGCCCATTCTTTGATGGACTAAAATTG
Organism: Cymbidium sinense; assembly: GCA_021442155.1. Lineage (NCBI taxonomy): Eukaryota > Viridiplantae > Streptophyta > Magnoliopsida > Asparagales > Orchidaceae > Cymbidium > Cymbidium sinense. Next base: position 57,177,995 of record CM038231.1, on the reverse strand, counting down.
GTCTTCAAAGAACCAAGACCAATTCTCTTATTCAAAAGGTTCTAGGAAGAACCATTTATCATGAGTTTGAACCATTAGTGATTGGTAGAATTCAAGATTTTGTTGAACTTGTAGATGCTTCTCTTCAAGATACTCAAGCTCTTCTAAGCTAAGTTTAGCATTTTGTTCAGTCATGGTTTGGTTGTTGACTACGATTCTTTGCACTTCTAAAGGGAGAATAGCTTCAATTTGTAGAATAAATCAAAAGCGTAGACTGAGTTGGTATCCTATATGTGGTCTAGTAGGCCCGCAAGCCTTCAACTAACCTTTGATGCAATTAGCATTTATTTTCATCAAGGAATTTTTTCAGTGTCTTATTAAAAATCTTGGCCAATCCATTTTCCTTAGGGTAATAGATGGTAGAATATCTTCAATCAATATGGTGTTTTTGTACAAAGTTATTTATTTTTATAGACTTGAATGCCATACCATTATCAAATATGATTCGGTGCATAACACCAAATCGATATATGATATGTTCTTGGAAGAAATGAAGTATGTGATGTGCTTTAACATCTCATAATCAGACTACTTTGGGCCATTTTGAGAAGTAATCAGTTACAACTAGAATAAAATTATAGCCTCTAGAGGATGGAGGCTTAATATGCCCTATGATGTGAGTACCACAACTCTTAATGATGTAATAAATTAGGCGGATGATGCAAGATGACACCATGTACCTAAAACTAATGATAATGATGCGTAGTTCCATATAATCATTAATCATTGCAAGCTAGTAATATCCAAGTCTTTTAATTTTTAATTTCATTTTGGGGTTGGATTGATGAGCACCGTACAATCCAACATGTACATTAGTCACAATCTTATGGACTTCTTGCATGTTCAAAAAACATAGCCATATATGGTCAAATGACCGATGGTATAACACACCATTGATTAGAGTATAAGATAATGCTCATTTCTTGATTTAATTATCTAATGATTTATCTTGTGGAAGCCTCCTCTCGCTTAAGTAGTCGAAGAATGGCTATCTCTAGTTAGCCTCTTCTTGACCTTCAGTAAGAGTGGCTATTTCTTTAGTTATTTTCATATTGATAAATTTCAAATCTATAAGAGACAAAACCTATAGATTTTATACTTTTATAGGAATTGATTCTTCTTTTGGGCATGTGATCTTCTTTGCAAGCCTTGTTAAGGTGTTAGCTAAGTAATTATCTCCACATGGAATCCTATACAAAGTCACAATAGGAATTTGTTCAAGTAACTTCATAGTATATTGATAATAACTATATAATTTTGGAGTCAATACTTTGTAGATTCCTCCCACTTGGTTAATAACTATTTGGGAATCCCCAAAGATTTTTATTTCTTTTATTTCCATTAAAATTGCTAATTTCAAACTAATTATCAAAGGCTTCATACTTAACTTCATTATTAGTGTATGGCTCAGATATATGGTAGGAATATCACATCATCCCCAATTCAAGAGTTATGAAAACTAACCCAATCTTGATCTTCTCTAGGATGGAGGAGTCTAGTTTAATGTCTCTCTTAGGAGACTCTACACCATCAAAGTATAACTCCCAAGGGGAAATATTTTTTCCTCTCAAACTCATAATTTATTCATCAGGGAGATTATCATTTAAGGGAGAACCTATAGGGAGTGGGTGTGTTGCCAAGAAGTTTATGACAATCTAACCATTTATAGTATGAAGGATATTAAAAGTTATTTTAAGTTGTAGCAATATCATAGACCACCATGCCAAACATCCAGATAATGTTGGATGAATCATAAGATATTGTAGTGGGTTACCCCATGAAATTAGATTTATTTGGTGAAAGAGCATGTAGTGTATCAATTTCTAAGCAGTAAAAACCAAGGCCAGATAATGCTTCTTAATAGGTAGATAGTTTGCTCGCAAGAATGAGTCTATGCTTGCATAATATAGGGTGTTCTCTTTGCCTTCCTCCTTGACTTGAGCCAACAAGGTGCCAAGAAACTCATATAGAGCTATAGTGTATAGTATTGATGATTTATGTAGAAAATTGGCAACTAAGATGGGAGGATTTATTAGGTATTGCTTTAAGTTTTTAGATGCACTCTATCATTTTTCATCCCATTAGAATTTAGAATTCTTTTTCATTAGGACAGAGAAATGTTTACATCTTCTAGATAGATTTGATATAAATTTTCTTAAATAAGCTAACCTATCTTCGAAAGGCCTTAACTATGTGAAACATTTTGTGGTGTTTAAAAATGTGAGGAGGGACACCACGTAGATCTTAGAGGGTATTATTGAAACGATCGAGTATGACATCAAGAAATGATATACCACCTCAAGAGGTACAGATATCACCCTATAATGGACTTAATTATATAATAATGACTCATACAACTGATTGGTCTATATATGCCATAGACTTTTCCCCTACTTCATATCGATGAGTTAAAGCAAGGTTTATTTTAAGTCAGGTTATTGAGTTCTGCATAGGGGCAAGCTCCTATAGTTAATTACATCTTAGGAGATGTGAATCTCCTAAGAATACTCTCGATTATAGTGATTGGCTAACATCTCTATGGATTTTAAGGCTTGGTATCAAAGGTTTGGTAATTTTGAAAATCAAGTGGGAAGAGTTCTTAATGGATTCCAAAGGAGAATGAGTAGGAAGCATCCATGATACTAGGAAAGTGAGTGAATGCTTCAATCTATCATGTAGTGAGGCTTTATATTTTGAAAGAGAAATTATATTTATTTGAGTTAAAATTTTACTAGAATGCTAAATTAGATTTCAACAACACAAGATTGTAAAAATGCCTAAGAGATGTGGACATATGCTTGTTGTAAAGGAGAAACAAGCAACCTATAAACCTACATCTAAAATGCTCGAGAAAAGCTAAGAGCTCGATCTAAATCTACTCGAGGAAAGTAGGATAAGTTGGTTCATTTTCACTAGAGAGAATGAACCAATCCCGACTCTTATGGATTTACAACCGCCTGGAGTGGATATCGACTAACACCTCCTATAATTTAAAATAATGTTAGCTAGCCTTATATAAATGCAAGATAGCTAGACTATTATTAATTAAGAAATAATCTTGAGTCTTAAACTCACTCCCTAGGAGACTAGGTCATGACTAGTATGAAAGTTATGACTTAGACTAATGCAACAAAATTTATAAATTTTATTTCATTTTGACTCATTAAATTTGGATTTAGGCTTAAGAGAATTTATATCTACATGCATGATGAAAATTGATTATAGGAAAAATCAAGGGGAATGGGTGTTCTCCACTACAAGGGACTACTCTCAAAGGCCAAGTCTTATCCCTTATTGTGCAAGAGTGGAGATCCCCCAAGAGTGAAATAATATGCATGCATGATGTTGAAATATATAGCCATTCAACTAAGGGGTTGATAAATCTTTTATTTCTTGTTTAGAAATCCAAGTTTATGGTGAGGTTATGAGTTAGATAAAATTTTAATTAAAGTTATTAGTTGAGATTCAAAAATTAATTTTCTCTAAAGAGCCTATCGCATCCAAGCCACACATCAAACATTCACATTTAAGAAACCTATGAAAAGAATGCTATTTCTATTTCATATAAATATAAACACAATAACCAAATATTAATATGTTAAAAAAAATAAAAGGTCGATGCGGCCAGGTATCATCGTACACCCTAAAAAGAAAATAAATTATGTAGCCAAGCTCTACCCGTATACAACCTGGATTACAATTTATAATGAAAATATGGCTATGAGGGTCTTCAATCATAATCTTCATCTTCACTTCATGGATTGAGCATTCCAGGTATCACTGGGTCTCCCAAGTTTAAGCCTTCTAGCCACTGCTCATCCTAAACCTCATAGCTCTAATCCTAATCGTATTACAACAATTATATTTTTGTGAAATAAAAATCTAACTACATCGATAAAATAGAGATTAGCTTAACATACATTCACACCAAATAGTTATATTTCACACATTGGGGCTTAGTGCCTTGCCTTGGGTTACTAAGCCCACTTATCCTAGTGGATTATGCTTAAGGATTGAAGTAGCACTTGCAAATGAAGACATTTATAAATTTCATTATTACAACTGTCCCTTAAGCACAATCCTCTATAGAAGGCATCATTAGTTTAATAAATAGCACCCTACCATCTGGACTAATGCATAAACAATCTTATAATCCACTCTAAAATATTATATCACAAAACAAAACATCAATCCAAGGCAACAAAGCATCGACCTAACCTAAAACTATGATTAGTGACTTAACATTCTAATGTGTGTGCTATGGCTTAGTACGGTATGAAAAAGTTAGGTTTTGATGTTTAAATTTAGCTAATGATGAATGTTCAAGTTTCTCATTAAATGATGATCATCTTTTAAATGATTAATGATTTAAGATGAATTTTATACTTAACACATAATTTCTTTATTTTTTTATTATTATTTTATATTTCATTTAAACTTTGAATTTTAAAGAGATTAAGGAGGAGTAAGATCCACCTTAATCCTTAACTACAGGTTGAATCTAAATATGAACTTTATGACTTTTAATCACTTTAATGAAGTATTATAAATTTTTCTATTAAGCTACGTGTTTGGATTTGGCTTAAGTGATTTTATCTAAACATAAAAGGCATCTTAAAATTAATAAATCAAATCATGGCTAATTTAATGACATTTATCTTGACCTTGCTTCATCATCCCATCATATTCATTTAATTAGATAACACACTTAATTGAATAACAAGATTTAATGAATACATGTATATATATTATTAGATTATTCCACGCTTAATGCTTGAATGAATTAATGTATTTCCATTAATAATTAATATATGAGATATGATGCATGAATTTTGTCTAAAATAATTTAATTATACCTTGTATACACACACACACACACATTAATATATTGAATTTATATAAGTATGCGCCATTATTGAACCAGGAAAGTGAGGTAATCAGAGACCCACTTGGGACTACTTAATGTCTCATGCTTCTAGGATGTCCAAACTATATACTTGTTAATTCATATATATATATGCATATATATATATATATATATATATATATATATATATATATATATATATATATATATATATATATGAAATTATAAAATTTATTAAGATGTATATATATAAGTAAAAATAATCTAACCTTAATATGAAATTCACTATAAATGTTAAGGTATGTGTCATTGTTATACTAGAGATACGAGGTATCAAGACCTCCTTTGGACCAGTAGCTCTATGCCTTGGGTTTCAAAACTATATACCTTTCTAATTGTAGTTTATACATATAAGATTTTAAATTTAAATTTTAGTTATTCATATTGATTTTTTAAAACTAATGGATATCTTCTTTATTAATTAATAAAATAATTTAAGATTTACTAGTGATAATAGCCACATTATTTAATTCAAATTTTGCAATTAAATGAAATCTTTTATTTATTTATTTTTGAAACATGAGTGTATGAAATATATGAAAGAAAAATTTATGAATGAATGAAAAAAAGCAATTAAATATCACCACATAACATATTTTGGAGTTATTAATTCCTTAGGTCATTCAAATGAAGATCAACACATTAAGCCTAATCAAATTTATTAAGGTTGATTTTTAAAATTTAAATTGTTCAATCTTAATGAGGAGAGAAAATTATTAAAGTTATCCTTTGACTCATCTATATTCATTAAGTGATTAAAATGTACTTTAGATGATTTTCATGAATTAATTAAGGTTAATTAATTATTTGATCAATTAAGCTCAAAAGAGCCCATAAATTCAATTATGCCTTAAGTATAAACCAAAAAATTATGAAAATTTTATAGAAAATGTATAAACTTGAAATAAACATGTCCTAAAAATCTAATACAATTGAGCTTATAATTAGGAATTAATTAAAAAAATTGAAGAAAACTCAAAATCATTTTTTATGCTTAAAATACCCCAAACTAATTGGAGATTTTGATTTCCTTGAAAATCTCTTTATTAACTAATTACAAAGAGGGCTTCATCAGAAAATTTGGAGGTTTACACTAATTATTATGAATTTTTTAAGTTCTAGGGTGATTAATAATTTAATTAATTAAATAGAAGCCCCTTATAGTGAGTTCAAGAAATAATCAAGATCAAAGTTCCTAATTAATTTCTTTGGTCACCTTATTATTTTAATCCTTAATTAGACTTCCATAATTAATTTCATAATTTTTCTTAATTTTAATTTTTTATTAAATGCAAAAAATAATTATTTTGGATTTGAAATTTTGGATCCCTCAAATTACTTAGCAAATTAACTTGAAATGATAATGGTAGGTAGAGGTCATCCCATAAGACAATCACACCAAATTTCAAGCTAATCCGGTAAGTAATTAAAACTTAATTACACTAATTAAGTAAAACTTCCAACCTTAATTAATCACTGTACACTTGATAAAATTTAGGACTTCTATTTTTCTTAGATCCTCTATTATCTAAGCTTTTCATAAAGGGTTTATTTACATCTTTTAGATTTTTTTAATAATTAGTTATGATGTTTAAATTTTTTTTGCATAATTAAAGTAATTAATTAATGCTTAATTAAACCCTAATTTAATTATTTTTGTGATTTAATGTGATCTAGACAGTCTAATTAATTTTTTAAGATCTCTAATGTTTATTAAAGTGATTTAATTTATTTTGATGAACTTTCATAATTTTTATAATTTTGAATTAATTATTCATTCAAAATTAGCCAATTAACATCAAAAATAAATAACTCTTAAACCAAAAGCCTATTTAACTTGAAACGTTTATGATAGGTAGGAAATAATATTAAATTTCTTTTCTAAAATTTTCAACTTGATTGGTTTAGTATTTTAAGAGTAATTAAAGAAATATAGTTTTTACTAAAACTCAAATTGCTCCTAAAATATCTAGCCACATTTAAGGATTTTAGGTTCATTGGATTCCTTTTAAGAAAATAAATTCATAGTGCCTTTTTTTTTTTTGCATTTTTTAGTTCACTATTTTTTTGATGTTGAAATTTCAAGTTAGATCTAATGGAATAAATAAAAAATGAGACCTAATCATGGCCATCCATTCTATCAAAGTAAGATGGATGGCCTAGAGGTTGTCTCCCTCATGGGAGGCTGACCAAATAAAGTTAGATAGATGAGATTTATCTTAAAGATCACTAGATCTCACAATCTTAGCTAGAAGTCACTTTATTTCGTTTTGAGGAAGGTCAAAATGAAAGTGCAATATGGATTTAAAGGAAAATTCCTAGAATCACATTTCTTTTGAACAAACATGAAGACTTATGACTTTCATAAGATTTTTTAGAGATTACCTTACTTAAGCCAATGTTGAGTGGATTTTCTATGTCAAACTTAGTCCTTGCCTTAAGTCGAAGCTCCCACACAATCCTCCTCCTTTTGCCCCCTCTTGGATTGTCCTTGCCACTAACCACCATCATATTTATTGGAAAATACTTGATTAAGTGTTTTTGTGAATGAAAAAGGTGGGAGATGGGTTAGTCTTACTTCTTGGGAAGTGGAGAAGGTGTTAGATGCCAAAAAGAGAGCCCTTTTGCCTCTTTTTTTGCTTTGTCTCTCTATATGGACGAAAATCACAATAGAAAAAGTGATATGGGGTGTGGTTATTGATGGGGTGGCAGCTAGCATTTATTATGGGGTGTGGTTGGGTGATTTAAAAATCACTTCAAGCCAAAAAGTGGAGTAATGAGAGTGGATGTGAGGTAATTGAAAATTTTGGAGCTGGCATTCCTTAGAAAATTCTCTATTGCTAATCATTAGAACATCCTCCTTCATGCATCCAGAGGCTTTAGCTATCCTTTGGAAGGTCAGTCTAACCTTATCATGGCTATCTTTTCTAATCATTGGAATGAATTTTGTGCTTCATATTAAAAAGTTCAAGGTGGAGAATTTGTTATCATTGCCACACTCTCCTCTCCCTATGTTGTAGAGAGTGGGTGGAATCAACTCCCACCCAAAAGTGGAGAGGTGTTAGGAATGGTATATCCTTCCTTAGCTTGCCTTTCTCTAACATTAAAAGATTTTTTTTTTGCTTTTCCTCTTTTATAATATTTTTTTCTAATCCTTTTATTTTTATTCTTCTTTTGAGTTTTAGTCATTGGAAGGATTCCAAAAGTTGACCCAATTTAAAAGGTGTTAGAAATAGTTAGGGGAGTTAGCCCATACATTGGTAGCTTAGCTTTCTTAGTCAGGCTACCAGCTTCAGGACCCATTATAAGCTTAGAAGTTAGGGTGTTAACTGCTCTCTTCTTTTCAAAAATTAGAGTATAAATAGGCTTGGAGTCATTGTGGCCTATAGAGAATTCTAAAATGAGTTTCCTTCCTAGGACAGAGTTATCACTATTTAGTGTTGTGGTAATTCCTTCAAAAGTCATTTTTTCATTATCAAACCCAGTACCAAACTTGATAAGAGAACCATTAGGCAATCTTTCTTAAGGGATAAATAAATTACTCTATAACAAATTTAATTACTTAATAAGGACTCCTAAGGATGATGGGTCATCGATGCACCAATGATTTTTTTCTTTGTACTACATGGAGAAGTAGAACACAGTTTATGTTAGTGTAGAGTTCATTATTACCTATAAGGGCAAGCCCTTATAGTTAATTACATCTTACAAGGAAAGAGAATTCCTCTAAGAAGACTCTTGATTAAAGATACTGAACTTTATCTTTATTAATTTTAAAGCTTATCTTAAAAAGATTGTTAATTTGGAAATTTAGAAGGGAATGCTTGGGAGAAAGAGTTCATTTTAGAAGTCAATTGGGAGTAATTAGAAAATTCTTCTAGATACTAGGAAGTCTAGTAAGCATTTCAACTATCCTATCATTGAGCATTATATTTTTTAGATTGAGATTATTAAAAATTTTGAGTTGGCATTTTATTAGAAATCTAAGGCATAAATTTTGACACCATAAGACTATATAAAGGCTAGAGTTGAAGACTTATTCTAATAACATGCTTTAAAACCTAAATCTAAAGGTACTTTTAACATAAGTTAAAAGCTTGACCTTATCTAATCACATGGATTTGAGCATTATTTGTTATTTTTCCCACTTGAAAAAAATAAATCCATCCTTAGCTCTTCTAGGCTTACTTCTCGCCTGGAAGGGGTTGCTAGTTAATACTACTTAAGCGATTTTAAAATAATGATTCCAACTTTATGTATGCAAGATGGATGGCCTATCTTATTTAAGAAAGAAAGCTAAGAGCCTAAACTCATTCTCTAACCTTAAGATAATGATTGGTATGTTATGCATCTAATTAATGCCATTTTTTTATGTATTTTGTCTCATAATTTTATTTAAAGGTCTTGGGTCTGCAATTCATGTCTAAAATGAGATGTAGTTAGAAAACTATTATAAACCAAACCAAAATGAGAAGGCACACTTCCTTAGGAAGGGTGGTCATCCTCATAAATCAGATGCCCCTTATGTGCAATGGGTGAAGCACCCAATTCAAGAATTATGAATAATATGGTCGCATGGTTCACAAAATATAATTATATTTAGTTTCTTTTAGTTGTTGATGCTTATGGCTTTATTTATGGTCAAGTTATGAGTTTTCATTTTATGTTTGAGTTGAATTAATTTAATGGGATAGAAAATTTAATTTTCTAAGAGCCTCACATCCAGGAATCATGACAACACATAGCAATCGCAGAAAGAAAATAATGAAAATCATGCAATTTTATTGTGCACCCCAAAATAAATCTAGCCAAATTTAATTAAATAAAATATGTCGGTGCTATCAGGTATCACTATACACCTCAAAAAAGAAAAAGTGGGCAACTGAGCTTTGCCCTTATGCAGGCCAACCTAGAACTAAAGTTTGATCCAAGGAGCCTTCATTAACTTCAGGATCATCACCTTCTTCAAGGACCTCCTTAAGCTCCACAAGGGACTGTCAAATAGGTATAGTTAACTCCTACTAATTCTAAACTCCATAGATCCTAACCAATTTTTAGGCTCAAATTGTATTTTAAAATTTCAAAATAAAATTTCAAACTCTATAAAATAGACATCAAGAAAACATACAACACACCAAATATATATATTTCAAACATACGGGCTTAACATCAGTGATTTCCAAACCTACCAATCATATTGGGCTATGCTTAGGGACTTAAGAAACACCTAAAAGTAAATAATATTTATTATTTTATGGCAGCGATCCTTTTAAGCACATCCCCCTACAGCAAAATAATGTTAGCCCGAAAGGAATATCCTAACATTGAGACTACTGAGTAAACAATCTTAGCCATCCAGTTTAAAATAGTACACCAAAAAATAAGAAAAAACATGATATCACAATCAATAGATCAACCTAATATAATTCTAGGGCTAGTGGCTTAACAATCAAGTATGTGAAAAGTGGGGCTTCTATGGTATGACTGCAATGGGATTTTTTAGGTTCAAGTCCTAATTAAATTTTAAAGTTTGTTTAGTTTTTACCATTGGGTGGTTTCAATTTAAATGATTTTAAATTTTATTTTAATTTTTAATTTATTTTTATGTTTAGGTTGAATTTAGGTTTTAAAGAATTAAAAGTAAATTATATTCTGTTTGGGGCATAACCTATTCTATTCAATATTCTAATCTTAGTAGAATGAAATCTCCACCCTAGGATGAATCTATTTTAAGGGTCAAGGTAAAAAACCTAAATATCTTAATTAAATCTTTTGAATTCATTTGAAGGATTTAATTCTATTGAGTTTAATTTAAATTATTTTTATTTAATTTAGTTAAGATTTTAAATATTAAGTTTGTTGAGGTTATTTTATGTTTATGCATTTTGATTGTTAATATTGATTGTAGATTTATTGAGTTTTAGTTTGATTTAATTGAATTTCAATAATTCAATTGATATTTAATCTTTTCCTTGAATCAATGTTAATTTATTTCTTTAAGTTTTATTTTAAAGATTTTTTTATCTTGAATTTTACATGATTTTTGCTGATTAAATAATTTTAAATGTTGTTTGCATTTTAATGATTTTTTATTTTCATTTAGTTTTGATTAGAAATAGTTAATGAGTTTTAATTTAATTAACTTTTGATTTGATTAAATTTTAAATTGGTCTTTTATTTAAATTACACTTAGGAGTATGATTATTTAATTATTAAATTTGGTTATTTGGTTTACATGTTAATCATTTTAGTTTGATGATTTTAGTCTAACTTAATTGATCTTTTATTTTTGTTTACTTGACTTGTTAGATTTGTTTAAATTTTATATTGATTGATTTATGTTAATGTTGTGTGGAATTGAAAATAATTGGTTATGATTTAATGACTTGGAGTTTATATTTAACTTTATGTTTATTTGATTTGATCAAGGTTGATTTATTTATTGGTTTGATTAGATTAAGTGAATTAAAGGTTTGCTTTGATTTCAATTAAGTTTGATTATTTGTAATTTGAGTTTCATTTATCTTCATTCACCTATTTTGTTTATTAGAGTTTGGTAAATGTTTTAATTAGGACTTCATGTTTAATTTGATTATTAGACTTATATATTTATTGGTTAATTAGTTCATCTTATTCAAATAAATTGAGTTAGATCTAATTTGGTTATATATTGAATTGATTGAAGTTTACTTTAATTGCAGATGATTTGATTTAATTAACATTTAATGATTGGTCAAGATGAGTTTGATTTATGATCAATTTAATTTAACATTTTACGATTAATCAAGGTACAATTTAATTTGGCTTATTGAATTTAAGTGGTTTTATATGGTTGAGATTCAAGGCTTAATCATGGTTTAATTGGGTTAGTTTGACTTATATAATTAACTAAGTTGGTTCATGATTTACTTAGTTTATTTATTTGTTTATTTAAAATTTGGTTTAAATGATTGATTTAATTAGATCCTTTAATTTCATCATAATAAACATGATTAAAATATGACTAATGATTAGTTGGATATTCATGATTAATTTTATTTACTTGATATAATTGGAGTTTGCTTGATACTTATCTTAGTTTATCTTATCTAAATTAATTTATTCATATTAAATTTAATTTAGGTTTCTATATAAAGCCCAATAAAGCTTTAAAATAAACTGAAGTGCTCATTAGGCTTCTTAGTATCATGAGTGCTTCCTACTTATCCTCCTTTAGAATCTGCTAAGAATTCTCTCCATTTAAGCTTTCCCATTTGATTTTCCAATGATTACAAATCCTTTGATATCAACACATTAAAATCTTTGGAGACACTAATTGACAACTTTAATCAAGAGTATTTCTTGGAAATCCCTATTTTCTAGTATGTAATAAACTATGGGGGCTTTCCTCCATAAGGAACTTAAGAACCTAGCATAAAATAAACTCTACTTTACTTCATCCATATAAAGTAAGAGAAAGATCTTTGATATATGTAAACTCATCTGTCTTAGAACTCCTTATTAGATGGTTGAGTCCATTACATGGTGATGCTTCCACCTTCTAAGACAGTACATTATTCCTTAATGTCGTACTTGATCATTTCAATAAACACCCCTAAGATTTGCATGGTGTTCCTATGAACTCCAAATACAAATACCATAATTTTTTGGGGCAACTCTACTAGGGAGAGTTCCTCTTATCATCTTTAGTAGTCAATTATTGTCTCCAAGCATCGGTAGTGGACTTAGGTTTTCCATGACTCTAAGACTACCCTTCTTTTTGTTGGATTCTTTGTTCATTTTACCCCTTAAAAAGTGTTGCCAACATCCCTTTGGTTTTAGAACATCTCACGAGGGGATTAGATCCCCAATGGGTGGAGAAAATCCAAAATTAATCATGCTAATTATTCAAAGAAATTCTTGAATCATATCTCAGAACTTATTTTCATATCTAAAATTGGCAAATTAGGTTCATTGATCCCTCCCAAAAAAAAATCCATTGAACCACCCAATAGTGAGGTTCAAATTTAAAGTCTCTCTAAAATTAAAATCTATCCAAATTATAAACCACATCTAGCATGATCAAATTTAAATCAAAAGAAGTCAAAACTCCATAATAATTAACCCTTTTGCTTTCTCCAAACAGAAGTAAAGCCAGTAGTCTCTATTAGTAAATAACAAAAACACCAGCCATGTCGTATAGAAAGCTCATTTCACTTTTTCCTTAAGTGTAGATTTGTCCATGGATAAAGCCATACTTACCTTTGCCTCATCATTAAGTTTGTTTGGGCTTTGACCACTTCAAAGTCACTTATGACAGCTTAGCACTCACTACCATCAGCAAGGAGGAGGTGGCAGACAAGATTCTTTAGTTTGACTTGTAGTTCGACATTGAGTTCCCAATTTTAAGAAAGAAGGTTGTATAGGTTCTCTTACCATGAGTACCTGTTGTGTCCACTACTAGGACTAGCATCACCTCTAGGATAGCCCCAGCCTCTAAAGGGAACGTAGTAGTTGCGTCGGAGGTTGTCCCATATACTTTTGAGGTTGATTCTAGCTCACAATGTCACTCTAATTAATATTTGTTGGAATTTTATTATAACACCATGCAAATCTTGGGGGTACATATTTAGCCAATCAAATACATCATTATGGAATAAATGTCTTATCTTATAAGATAAACATATTACCCTATAATGGATTTGATTACTTTATAAGGACTCCTAAGGATGATGGTTCTTTAATGTACTTGAGATTCTTCCCCTGAACTACATGGAGAGGTAGGGTTTATTTTCTTACAGGGATCACAATTTCCTATAAAGGCAAGCCCATATAGTTAATTACATCTTAGAATAAATGGGAATTCCTTCTAAGAATACTCTCGATTAAAGAAATTGACTTTCATCTCTATAAATTTCAAAGCTTATCTTAAAAAGATGGTTAATTTGAAAATTCAAAAATAAACACTCTAAGGAGGAAAAGTTTTTTTTGAAAGTCAGAAGAGATTAAGTAGGAAATGCTTTTAGATATTGAGATGCCTAGTTGGCATTTCAACTATTCTATTATTGGGGTTTATATTGTTGATATGGAATTTATTAGAGTTATGAGTTTCACATTTTTTTTAAAATATAGAACTTAGATTCTAACAGAACAAGACTATAAAAATGCCTAGTGGTTGAATTATATTCTAATATGATGCTTCAGAACCTAAGTCTAAAAATTCTTTTGACATAAGTCAGATGTTTAACTTATTCTTAGTTTTGAGTATTATCAATTCATTTTTTTTTACTTAAGAAAATGAAACTATCCATGACTCCTCTAGACTTATTTCCTTCTTGGAAGAGATTGTCAATTAACACCTCCTATAATTTAAAATCAAGTAGACTAGTCTTATTCAAGTGCAAGATGGCTACTATTAGTTAGAAAAGAATTTAAAATCTTAAACTTACTCTCTAAGAAACTAGATCATGTGTGATATGCATTCTATGACTTAGATTAATGTAATAAAATTTATAACTCTTTATTTCATTTTGGACTCATCAATTTTGGACTCTGTCTAAGGAGGATTTATGCCTAAATACTTGACAAAAATTTGTTATGGGCCAAATCATAGAGAAGAGGTGTTCTCCACTATAAGGGATTACTCTCACAAGTTAAGCCTATCCCTTATCGTACAAGAATGGAGACCCCTTATTTAAGAAAATGAAATAATATGTTTGCATGATGTTGAAACATACAACCATTTAGCTAAGTGGTTAATAAATCTTTTATTTCTTAATTGAGATCATAAACTTTAAAGTGAGGTTATGAGTTGATTAACATTTGGTTAAAATGATTAATTAGGTAAAAAATTAGTTTTCTTAAAAGCCTATCACATATAGGCTTCATCACAACACATAGAAATCATAGAAAGAAACTTATGAAAAGCATACAATTCTATTGCACACCCCAAAATAAATCAAGTCAAATTTAAATAACTAAAATAGGCTGGTGTGATTGAGTAATGCTATACACCCTAGCAAAAGAAAAGTGCGCAGTCGAGCTTTGCCCTTATACATCCCGACCTAGAATTAAAATTTTGATCTATGGGGTCTTTATCAACTTCGGATCATCGTCTTCTTTAAGGACATTCTTAGACTCCATTAAGACCACCAGACGAGTGCAATCAGCTTCTGTTAATCATAAACTCCATAAATCCTAACATAATTCTACCATGTAAAATAGATGTCAGGAAAACATACACACTAGTAGTTTATATTTCAAACATACAGGCTTAGCATCAGTGATTGCCAAGCCCACCTATTCTATAAGCTATGCTTAGGGACTTAAGCTGCACCTACAAGCAAATAATATTTATGTTATATTTATTACATCAGTCCCTTTAAGCACAGCCTAGGCAAAAAATAGTGTTAGCTTAAAAATATGCCCTAACTTCCAAACTAGCGAGCAAATAATCATATCAATTCAGTCTAAAATATTAGACTACAAAGCAAAAAAAAGCATCACATCACATCACAAAATATCATAGATCATCGGCCTAACCTAAATCTAAGGTCAGTGACATATATTCTAGTGTGTAAAAGAAGGGCTTATATGTCATGACTATGCTAGCCTCATTTTAGTTTAAATTTGATTTAGGTTCAAAGTTTGTTCAATTTACCACTATAGGGTTTTTAAGTGATTTAATTGATTTATGATTTTTATTTCAATTTTAAGTTTATTATTATTCCTTTTAAGTTGAATTTAGATTTTAAAGAATGAAGAATAAAATAAATTCAACTTAGGGCGGAATCCATCATATCCAATATCCTAATTCAAGTAGAATAAAATCCTCACCCTAAGGTGAAGATTCATTTTTGGGGTCAAACTAAGAGCCTACATATCTTAATTAACCCTTTTGATTTGTTTAAATGGTTTAGTTGAATTTAATTTAGTTATTATTTGTTAATTAGAGATTGAGTTTGTTTGGGTCATTTAACTTTAAGTGTTTTTGATCGTTGATATTGATTATAGATTTGTTGGGTTGTAATTTGGTTTAATTCAAACGTAACAATTTGATTAATGTTTAATTCTTTCATTGAGCTATAATTCTATTTTCAAGTTCACTTTAAGGATTTAATATCATATGATTTATATTAAATCTTTTCAATGTTGTTTAAATTTAATGATTTCACCTTTATTTAAGTTTGGTTTGAATTTAGTTAATCTTATAGTTGTTGTTTTAATTTAATTTAATTATGATTTTATTGAAGTTCTATGATGATTTTTTTATTTTTGTTTTAATTCCTGATTAAGAATCCAATTACTTGTTAAATTTAATAATTTTATTAGTATGTTGATCATATTAGTTTGATTTAATTTGATTAATCTTTTTATTCTAGTTTAATTGATTTATTTAATTTATTTAAGATTTAAATTCAATTGGTTTATATTTTATATTATTATTATTATTATTATTATTATTATTATTATTATTATTATTATTTATAATTGTCATAGCCAATCAACTATTAAGGTTAAATTTAATTGATTAAATTGTCATAATCAACATAAGCCTACAGAGATGAACTAATAGGGCTGCCAAACTTAAACATGGCCTTCTTAAGCTTCTAAGTTATTTAAATGTTCATGTTATGAATGACTTAAATAATAATTCATTTTTATTTATAATTTAATTATTTATTTTATTTAATTCATTTACTTAGATTTTGTTTAGAGATTTTATTAAGTTCTTTATATTGATTTACACAACTAACTAATTTTTGATTTAATTACATTAAGTTTCATTTCAAATTAATTTATAGTTACATTTTCATTCCTTTAGACCTATTCTACTTTAAGATTCATTTATTTAGTTTCATCTTTTATTAATTAATATCTAATCCATTTTATTACTTTTTTTATTAACTTGTGTGATTTATATTGTTTGAACTAATTTCATTATTATCTAATGAGTATTTATTTCGATCAAGTTTCATTTAATATTTCCATTCATCTATTTTAGGTTTATTTTTAAATTTTTTTAAGGATACTATATCTATTTTTGAGATATTAGTACATGATCAAGTTTTATTTAGTATGAATTTATAATTAATTTATTTTATTTTTCTTATTTTTTATTGAACTATTTTAGTTGAATCTGATATTTTTTTTTGTTTGATTCATGGTCCAAGCTGATTTAATTGATTTAATTTGAATGATAAAATGTATAGTTATGTTTGGTTTGTTTAATGTATATTCAATTTGTCATATTTATGTATCTTAATTAAATTAATGTTTGGTCATTTCAATTTTATTTAAAGATAAATCAAACCTCATAAATCAAGTTAATTGAGTTGAAGGGTTGATTGAATGATTTACATAATGATATATTAATCAAGTTTCAAGATAAAACAAACCTCAAAAATATGTATGTATGTCTTGTTTACATGCTTAACTTGATTTAACTTAATCACATGGTTGGTTTGATTAATAGTTTGATTACATGCCTTGATTAATTTAATTAAATAATTAGTTGATTTACTTAAAGTTTGATTAGACATGTTTGATTAAAATGGAAATTAAGTTTAATAGATAATTTAATGATTTAATTAACTATTGATCATTAGTTAATCAAATTAACTAAAGCTCAATTGTATATTGTCCAAATCAAATGGTTAAGTTACTTAAACTTGATTAATAAATTAGCTAAAGATTTACATTTAACTTAATGTGATGATTGATAAAATTATGACTTTACTAATGTTAAACCCATTGCCAATTTATTATTTTGTTAATATTTGTTTTTTTTTTTTTTTTAGAGTTTAACCCATGAATGTTTGATTTGTAATTGGCAGACCTTTTTTTATGTGGTTCATTTATTTATTGGTTTATGGATTTGATAGTTAATTATTTTACTCTATTCAAATAGATTGGATTAGATCTAATTTGGTTATGTATTTAATTGTATTGATTTAAGTTTATCTTAATTTTATTTGAATAAAAAATAATTTTTTATTAATATTCAATGATTATTCAAAACTAGTTTGAGTTATAATTAATTTTATTTAAGGTTTAATAATTAAGAAATGTTCAATTTAGTTTGTTGCTTATTGAATCTAAGTGGATCATATGGTTGAAATTCAAAGCTTAAGTTGGTTAAGTTAGCTAATCGTTAACTTGTTTGCTTTGTTTATTTATTTAAAGTTTGGTTTTAAGAATTGATTTAATTAGATTCCTTAATTCCATTGTTATTAATTTGGTTAAAATAAGATTAGTGGTTAATTGAATATTCTGGATTGATTTGATTCACTTATTATGGTTGGAGTTTAAGTGATAATTACTTTGGTTTATCTTATTTAAATTGATTTGCTCATATTAGGTTTAACTTAGATGTTTAGTTGATTTAATTAAACTAAGGATTATTTAGATTTAATATGATTAACCTAATTATGTAATTAACTTGACTAAGGGGTGTGATTAAATTAATTATAGATTAATTAATGATCTAACTAACCATGAGTGATTGACTTAATTAGATTCTTTAATTCCATCATGATTAATATGATTAATCGACAATTAAGCATTCATGATTAATTTGATTTTCTTGATTTAGTTGTAGTTTTACTAATAATTATCTTAAGTTATCTTATCTAAATTAATTTATTCATATTGGGTTTATTTTAGATGTTTGGTTGATTATTAAATTAAGGATTGATTAAGTTCAATATGATAAATTTGATTGTGTGATTAACTTAATTAAATTATTTAATTAGATTAATTATAGATTAACTAAGATTTTTTGGTTAAAGTGGATTATGAATTTAATTAAATGTTTGAATTAAGTTAGCTAGATTTAAATATTAGTTTTGATATAACTTATTTAAATTAATTTAGTTCAATTAAATGATAAGTTAATTTAATTTGGAGTTTCATTATTAACTGAATGAATTATTAATCAATGATTTAATTAACCATGGTTTTTTTTATTAAAGTTAATAATGAACTAAATATTTGACTTAAATTAACCCTGGTTTACTGATTAGTTTTAATATGATTTATTTAAATTAATTTAGTTTAATTAAATTATAGATTAATTTATTTTAAAATATCATTATCAATTACACACTCAATATAATTGATCTTAATTAAATATATTTGGGTTTGATTTCGTTTACTACATTTGAGAAGATTTGACTTACTTAATCAACTTTATATGAAATAAACTTGATTTAATTCAATTAATGTTTCAGCTAATGATTGATGCTATAAATTAATTTCACTAAGTTAATGTAAAGCTTAACTAATTTGATTAAAGTACATTTAAGTTCATTTGATTTGACTTAGAGTTTGGTTAATGAAGATTTAAGTTTTATTTTATCTATAGTTTAGGTTCGATATATATTGAAATTTAGCTTTGATGAATTTAATTAATGTTGACCTTAATGATTCCCTAAATCTTAATTAAGTAATTTTTAAATTTATCAAGCTCTAAATGGTTATAATATTTTCTTAAAGCTCTCTAATATTGATTAAAATGTTTTAAGCCATTTCAATGATTTTCTATGATTTTCATAAATTTTAATTATTTATTTTTTAAAATAGGCTACTTGAGCTTCAAAATTTAATATCTCTCAATAAAACTATCATTTTATCTTAAAATTTTTATGATAGGTGTGTTTTAACTTTAATTTCATTCCTTAAAAAATTCAGGTTGATTTGATTAATATTTTAGAATTAATAAAAGAAATTTGATTTTTACTAAAGGTTAAATTAAGTTTAAACAACCAATAAAAATTAAGGATTTTAGATTCAATGGATTTCTCTCAAAAGACATATCCAACAAACCTTATTTGCAAATTTTCAATGATTATTTTATTTTCTTATGAATTTAATTTTAGGTAATTTTAAGCATTTTTTAAATTTGAAAAATCTTTTATTTACTTATTCAGACTTAGTTAGCGCTAACTAGGCTCTATTACACATGTGTCAAGTAGCTATTGGCCAGACAAGTATGAATAGGATTTTGAGCGAGAAATAAGTTTGATCCAAACCATCCGATCAAAGATGGGATGGTCCAGATTGAACTTCCAGATCTAAAGTCTTAAATCAAGTCCTAAGTGGGTTTTAATCTTATTATCTATCCCATCAAATGGGGATCAGACGGCTACTACTCTTCTCCCTCTCATCTAGTGAACTAGGGGTGGTGGATGGATGGAATCCACCCTATGTCCATCCATAATGTCCCATTTTTTGGCAATCTTCTCCTTAAAACATCTCATTTTGATTGGGGAGGCTTAGGTGATGAATATGTAATGGATTTTTAGGGGAAATTTCAGAGCACATGCATTCTAAGATTTGAAGAGATTACCTCGTTGAAGTCCACATTTGACGAATTTTTTGAGACGTAGAGCCTTTTAACTTGAGGTAAGTCGTTGTTATAGTTGTCCTTGCTTTTCTCCTTTCGGATCGTTATCTCCAACAATGGCCGCAGCACCTCACCAAAATTTCATTGAATTTTATGATTTTAGGTGGGAAATAAGTGGGGAAGGGGTTGGCTTTATTCAGTGGAGCTTTGGGAAGACAACTAATGCCAAAATGAAGTCTATAAACCTTCTTTTCTCCTCCTTTTAATGGTAATCGAATTTCACCATTACTGGTAGTTTGGAGGTTATCATTTGATTTGAAAATGGGATTGCAAGTGGCCATGAACATGCTTGCATTAATGCTAAAGATTATAGATGATGATTTGGTGTGCACAAAAGTCTTCTTTGGTGGCTTTGGAATTTTTTTTTATTTGCATGCTTCTCTCTTCTTCTTCTTCTTCTTCTTCTTCTTCTTCTTCTTCTTCTTCTTCTTCTTCTTCTTCTTTTGGTTATCAGATTTGACTAAGATCTTTCTACCATCTTTTACTTGGGAGGTGGTTATTTGAACAATTTAATATATCCAAGTTTGAGAAGGAAGCATGATGAAGAGATAAGAAAATCTTGGCATTTTCTTTGATTTTCTTTTTCTTTCTTTAAAATGATCTCTTTTGTTGATTTTAATCCCCTCCACATTCTCACTGAAACAAAATTCTATTAGGTTAAATCAAGAATTGAAAGGTATTTGGGTTGGCATGACTTCATTTGCATCAATTTCGAGTTACACCTTGGGTTAACTCAATTCGACCCAAGCAAGTTTGGATTAATTGATCAATTTATATTGGTTTATTTGAGTGTAAAATGTGCTTCATTTGTGCTTAATTTGATCATTCAAATTTTTTTTAGGATCAATTGAATTGATTTATCTTTAATTTAAGTTGATTTGAACTCAATTTGACTCACTTTGACTATACTGGGTCAAATTAATTTAAATGGCTCAAATAATCATCTTGGGACTTATTTAAGCATAAATTATGTTTGATGAAGTTTTAAAATGATTTGGATTGATAAAATTCAATCAATTTGAGTTTAATTTTTGAATTTGACCTACATTGACCAAAATTGGGCTTAATGGGATTTTGAGCTAAACTTATTTTTAATTTAAATAATTAGCTCAAGGTCTTAATAAAGTTAATATCATTTAATTGTAATTAAAATTAATTTATAAAATTTTAATGTGATAAAACTTTCATCAATTATTATTAATTTAATTTCCCTTTTTTATCAATTTATATTAATCTCTTGATACGCTTAAGAGAAAAATTCTAATTCCATTTGGCTTATATTTACCTCATTTTGAAAATGATGTCAACAAATGAACTCCCAATCTGAGTGGTAGACTAATAAAGTATACCATGCATATTGGCGTTGATCGAATACAATTTAGATTCAAATTTTATTTAAATTAGAATTTTAATATGATTGATTTCTTTTGATTTTTAGGGTTTATTTAATTTATTTTGATTATCAATTCATTTTTATTTTGGTCCATTTAGTTTTAATGTGTTTTGATTTATTTTAGATTCATTTTTATTTCAGTCAAGTTTGGTCCGCTTCTTAGTTCAAGTTAGGCTAGATAAGCACATCAGGTCCAAAGTACTATTCTAGACTTCAATTGATTGGATAAAGTCTATATTATATTTATATTTCATTTTTTTAGGTTTTAAATTTAGTATTTGATTTAATTTGTTACTTGATTTTTGGTTTGTTCACATAGTCATTAAGCATATTATTCTAAGTGCCTAATTAGGAAGCTTCTAATTAAGTTTAAGGATCCTAATTACTAAGATTATAGATGATATTAACCTCATCTAAAAATGAGATCAATAAGACTCAATGCAAAATTAAGAACCACAAGCTGAAGAGGTAATATGAGAGAATGTATAAGGAGGTTGAGTTTGCATCCCTTGTAGCTGAAGATGGTTCTCTTCATGAGACCTCTCCCTCCTTGGTGGTAGCAATTTTCACCCACTTTTAGTTGTGAGAGGAGGATGTGAGGAAGATAGTCACATTACCCCTATGACTTGTGAAGTACGAGATCGACTAAGGAGAGGAGGAAGCCTTATGTTGGTTTGAGGTCTGTACTTAGGAGAGTAGAGAGTGTCCACAAATGCTTGGAGTTTGCCTTGATTCAGGATTTGAGGAAAGTCATCCTTAGGAGTGTTAAGGATCAGATTCACATGGAGAGAGCAATAGAGGCCAAAGTAGCATCTCAAGAAGGAAAGAGGAAGGAGATTTGCCAGATAGTCAGCGGCCTCAGCCTTGATAGATCACTACCCCAATTAATGAGTTAATATAGCTAATCATTTCTATAGCATATTTCCTACCATTTATGGCCCGATAATAAAATCCTCAGTGGAGGCGCAGCTAGTGCCACCACCATAACACCACTCGACTTGCCACCCACCATCGCCAGTCCATGTTTCACCATCTGTCATCCCCACCAAATTCCATAAGAGCTCATCTAGGGGAAATTCCTCACCCTTGGTGAATCATTTGCAACCTAAGAACCACATCTTCTCATAATAATGATGTGAGGTTGAGCTCTCTTATTCACCCTCCAGCACCATAAGTGGAGAAGAAGGAGTGGCAGCCTAAGAGTGTTGCCATCACTTCATCAACCCATTATAGTGAAGAGGAGAAGGAGATGGATGAAAGGTGAGTCCCCATGTCAGTGGATCCCATTATGGTCAGCACATCATCAGCCCAAGACATCCAGTGCATCCCTTCTACAAAGGATCATATAGTAAAGGATCATCACCATGGATACACTCTTGTAGATCCAAAAAAATAAAGATGGTCACTCTTTTTGAGGAGATATTTATAGAATACAAAGCAATCATCAAAGAAATGAAAAGAGAAGGGAGTGATGAAGAAAAAGTTAACTTCAACATGGAGGAGGATGACCTTTTGGATGATGTAGAGGAGGTCTGTATGGTAGAGACTAAGACTTCCTCCCATAGAGAGTAGCATTATAGTACTGATGTTCAAAAATCTATAGTTGAGGAAGGTAAGGCATCAGACTCAACTATGAGAGTTTTACACTCAAGTTAAAGGACAATCAAATTGATTGTATAGAGAGGAGGCTAGAAGAGCTAATGTTAGTTGTGTTTGCTCTTCAAGGATAGATTATAACACCTCAAACCATACCTATGAAGATGGATATGCCTGAGTTGGTGCACACCATTGATCAAAAAAAGAATGCCACTCCATTAGAAGAGGATACATGTAGTCTACATTGGAAGGGTACAAACAGTATAGTTGTCCAAGAGAGTGACATAAGATAGATGATGGAACAACAAGTGAAGGAGATGTTGGCTCAAACTCAAAGGGCCTCATCCATTCCATAGGGTAGATCTTATCTGGAGGAATTTGATGTAGTATAATACCCCAATGTCTTTTTGGCACCATCCTTCAAGGTATTCAATGGCAATGATAACCCTAAGCAGCATAGTATGCACTTCAGAGCTAGTTGTGGTAATGCAAGCATCAACGATGATGTACTCTTCAGGAAGTTTATCAATAATCTTTCTAGAGTTGCTTTTAATTGGTATGTTAAACAGTCCAACAATTTAGTGAACTCTTTTGTAGAGCTAGATTAACTTTTAATTAAGAGAATTAGGAGCTCAGCAAAGGGTAATTGTAAGTGACCTCGTTATAGAGAAACAAAAATTTAATGAGTCCCTAGTTGATTACATTCTCAAGGCATAGCCTGTGTAAGAAATGTGAACTATAACTCCATTGAAATTCTTTTAAAGAATATTCATGGACCAGTCACTTTCATGCTTAAGGGCTTTATAATTTAAATATTTAAGAAGCTAATCAGTAAGGTAGTCTACCTATAAGAGGAAGCCAAACAGTTACCTTTTTTAAGCCAATCTTACAAGCCTAAATCCTAGAAGGTATTTGAGAGGAAGCCTGGGGTAGTGTTAGTTGTGGATAAGAAGAAATAGTTAGTGAGAGTTCATTTTAATAAGCCCAGATCTTAGTAGCCTCCACTCCCATCACCTTTTCCACCTCCATGATCATACGAGTAGCCTCCTTAGCATAGATATCAATATCCACCACCAAGTAATAATTTCCAACCTACTCTTATGGATAAGATTAACAAACTTTATTCTTTCAATAGGGAGGTAGCTAAGAAAATCATTTAGAACCTCCTTCAGAAACATGACTTTTAGCTACTCAAGCCTAAAAAGCAAAAGGAAGCAGCTAGGCATGATGATCCAAACTTCTTCCCCTACCATTGCATGTTAGGCTATATCTTAGAGGATTATTTCACCTTCAAGGATTGGCTTAACTGCAATTACAAATATGGAGCCATCGTGATACTCAAAAAATACCTAGTAGAGCATCTTCTAGTTTTATTAAAGTAATCTTTGAGAATCATTAGATTCTCCTAAGAACAAAGAAGGCTAAGATATTTCTTTATCTTAAACCTCTAAAAATATTAATTCTAAAATCAAGAAGTTTTCTCTACAGATGCCTAAACTAGCTTAGACCTCCACCATCTTAGTGGGTTTGCTAATTGTTAAGGACAACTCAAAAATGGTAGAAGCCAAGTTGTAGTATCCATCACGTGCTCAAAATAGCTCAGTTGCATAACAACCATCCGAGCCCGTCATCTCCACCTCTACTAGTACTACTACTACCTCAACCAACTCCTCCACCACTCTTAGAGCATTGTATCTGTGGATGAGAGCACTAAGCCACTCATTCCACTCACTTTGTATGACTTTTATTTTGTACCTTCAAAATCTAACAAATTAATGAAGAAGAAGAGTTCCACTTACATTCTTTCTCTTTCTAATCTTATTGATTTTATCATAATAGAAAGCTTTCCAAGTCATAACAATAATCTAAATGATTCTAATCACTTTCTTTCTAATTTAGAAGCTGAATATCATTTAGAAGAAGCTATAGGTGCACTCGATGAGTAGGTAAATAAATCACACTATGAACCTTCCACCCAAAGAAGTTTAACCTTCATAGTGGCAAAATTCTACATAAGGTGGCACCTCAATATAGAGGTAAATGAGTCATTAGTTCCAGCGAGCAAAGGATGCTCCATCACTGGATATGCTTGTGGAAGATCAGCCCAAAGTCAACTAAAAAATCCTAGCATATCTAAGGAAGTTACTAGAAAATTTAAGCATATATAATACCTTTGTTTTATCCAAATAGATGGGAGAGTCTTTAATCAAAGCATTGCTTGATCATGAAATATGCTTAACTCGACTGGCTGCTTTGAGTTCAGCTCAAAAAGAGGCATGTTTCTCAAAGAAAGCCTTAGGAATCAAATTCTCAAATGAAGATCTACTACTTGGGACAATAGAGCACAACTGCCCACTATACATTATAGTAGATATTAGCAAGTTTAAGCTATCTAGAGTACTTATTGGCCCGGGTGCATCGATAAACATCATGAGCCTAAGAACTCTCACTTTTTTTATGATTGACATTACTAAACTTCAATCTAAAAAGATGGTGTTGAAAGGATTCAATGAATAAGGCAAGAGAGCCTTAGGTTCCATTACACTACAATTTAAGATAGATGATTATGAGACTAAGGCTAAGTTTCATATAATAAGTTCATATACATCTTTCAATGTTTTGCTAGGGTGGTCTTTGATTCATGAGAACAACATGATACCATCTTCACTCCATTAGTGCATCAAGTTTAGATGAGGTAGCTTAAAGTATTATGTCAAAGGTGATTTGAAGCTATTCTTAGTACATGAGATAGAAATTTATGAAGATGTAGACTACTATCTCCCCAAGAAATAAATTATTTATTCTTATAAATTAATTCAAAAAGAAAAAGAAAAAAATAAAAATAAAAAAAAAAGAAAAGAAAAGACCAAAACATTACTTTCTTCTCACATTTCATCACTCATTCCCACCAAGTAGGTTAGATGTCCCAACCTCACCCAGGATGAGGAAGAAGTAAGCTTAAAAGAAGACCTTCATACTTACCACCAACTTAGAGTTTTGTTCCAGCATCTTGGAGTACTCCTACATAGATTTGGAATCTAGTTCAGATAATTAGTCCATGTAGTGAGCACACCACCCACCTCCACTTTCAAAGATCCAATTGGAGGTGACACTCTTGCCCAACAATGATGAGGATAGAGTCCCTAGATAAAGCATAAGTGTATCTAAATCATCTTTATATAAAACTATGAAATATTGTGTGATCACTTTAACTCTAACTCTACTTTCTCCATAAAATTTTAAGGTTTGGTAGTTAAAGATGCTCCTCAATAACATGCAAATGCTGAGCCTCAAAGATTTTATCCAAAAGTTGTATCTTCAAGCTCAGAAGTTGATGTACAGCTTGATGATAACTTATTAAAAATTAATAGAACTTGCTTTTGATTAATACTCTCCTTATGTTTTAAATTTAGTAAAGAGAGGTTTAATACCATGTACTTGGTCAAAGCACAAGTTGGAGTACTTCAAAAAGCTATGAAATAATAAATGGAATAATTCTCATTCAATACCAAAATTAGACTGGCACAATTATTCTAGCAGACAATGATGAGTACTGCTTAGTCATCACCAACCACCTGGAGTCTGATAGGTTCTTTCTTAACAACACTAAATCATATAAGGAGGTGTACTTAGAAACTTCAGATGATCTAGATGATCTCTAAGTTAAGGATGCACCCTCATAACTATAGGAAGAAATCAAGTCAACAATCAATATGCTGAAGGAGATCAACTTGAACACTAAAGGTAATCCATGCTTTACATATGCTTGTTCCTTGTTGAGTGAGTATGAAATCAATGAATTAGGCTACTCTCATCAGAGTTTAAGGATTCCTTTTTCAGGAGCTATGAAGAGATGCTCGAATAAATTCTTGAAGTCATAGAATAAACTAACAATCTAATATTATGCAATCCCTGTTAAGCAAGCTCCTAGATGCATGTGACTAAACATAGAACAATAAGTCACTTTAGAAGTTAAAAATTTTATTAATGCTAGTTTCATCAGGAAAGAAAAATTCTCCAACTGGTTGTCAATGTTGTCCTAGTCAAGCAGAAGAATGGATAAATCTGCATATGTGTCAATTTTGGGGATCTTAACAAGGTATGTCCTAAAGATGAGTTAACCTTTACCTATATGAAAGTTGAAAATTGACATAGCCTCATCTCATGCAGTCTTTTTATTCATGGATGGCACTTCTGGTTATAATCAAATTAAGATAGTGCTTGAAGATAAGAAGAATACTATATTTAGCCCCCAATTAGAATCTTCTATTATAAAGTAATGCCATTCGACCTTAAGAATACTAACACTACATATCAGTAGGCCATGAATCGAATCTTCGATGAACTAATTCATCATCAAGTTGACTGTTACATTGATGATCTCATGGTCAAAAGCAAAGAAAAGGATGACTATCTATGTGACTTGAGAGTAGTTTTTGAGCAATTAAGATAATGCAACCTTAAGATGAACCCTATAAAGTGTGCATTTGGGGTAACTTCAAAAAAATTTTTAGGGTACATTGCATGACACCATGAAGTTGAAATTGATCATATGAAGGTCAAATCAATATTAGAAATGACACCTCCTAAAATTCTAACCTAACTCGGATCTTCTAAAGAAGGTTGGTATATCTAAGACACTTTATATCAAATATGTCTAGAAAATGTCAACCATTCCCAACACTTACTAAGAAAGATGCTAAATTTAGGTTGGATGATAAATGCTAGGACTCATTTGGAAGCATCAAGCAATACCTCTTGACGCCAGTTCTCGCTGACCTTATTTTGTCAAACCTATCATACTCTACACAGATGCATTAAATGATTCCCTTGGTGGTTTGTTGGCTCAAGTCAACAACAAAGGGGGGAGAACACACTTTGCAACCTTAGTTATCATCTAATTCCTACAGAGGCTAACTATCTACCAATTAAGAAGCATTGTCTAGCTCTCATCTTCATTACTCAAAAGCTACAACACTACATTCTTTCTCATAAAGTTAACTTGATTTTTAGAGTCAATCCACTACAAAACCTCATGACATGACTGACACTATCTAGATAGTTGGAACGATGGTTTATGATTCTATCATAATTGACATCACCTTTTCGCCCTTTGTACTGTGAAGGAACAAGTATTTATAGATTTTCTAATGACGCATCCTCTCTCTGCTGATTCTCTTCTAAATGATGACCTTCTTGGTGAATAAATTATGAGCTTGGGAGATGCAAATAGCCACTAATGGGAATTTTATTTTGATGGTGTGGATTTCTCTTAAAGAGGAGAAGAATCACAATCCACTCTCTCAAGAAAAGCAAAAATAGGGATAGTTTTCTTAACTCTAAACCACGGGATGTTCTGATTCTCATACCACTTATCAAAGCCTTAAACAAAAAATGAAGCTGAATATGAGGCTTTGATTTTCGATATGGAGGTAGCCATCTCTTTAGGCATTCAAGGAATCAACATATTTTGGGATTCATAATTAGTGGTCAATCAAATCACCAGATTTTAAATAGTTCTCAAATCTAAACTCCATCACTACCATAAGTACACCATAGAGTTGTTGGTGCAAATTTTAGAGGTAACCATCTATATACTACTCGAGGAGAAAATGAAATAGTCAATGCTCTAGCTAAGCTTACTTAAGAGATGGTCTACCCGAAGATGAGTTCATATCGATAGAGATATAGAATCATCATATTCTCTCTCTTATCAATGTTAAACTTATTAATAAACAAATTTTTGAAGGGGAGGTTGCCACTACTAAAAAACATAAGGAGTTAGACTAGAGGCAACACTTAATCAATTATTTGAATAGAGACAAACTACCTCAAGAGAATTTCAAACTCATTAAGTTAAACAAAATGCATTATCATATGCTTTCATTGATTGCACCTTGTATCGGTAGTCCTTTAATTACTTGTGGTTAAGTTTTGTAGGCAAACATGAAGCCTGAAAATTATGACTGAAGTTCATTCAAGATTTCGTGGAGCTCACCAATTTGATATGAAGATGAAGGCCAAAATTAAAAGACTTGGGTACTATTGGCCAATGATGATTACAGATTGCATGGACATGGTGCACTATTGCCACTAGTGTCAAGTGCACGGAGTGGTCTTGCATCAACCGCCAACATTTTTCATTTGACTATAGGTTCATGGGCATTCAAATGTTAAGGTCTGGTGTCGACATAATGGGTCCAATCAACCCTCCTTCATCCAAGGATCATCATTTCATTTTAGCTACCATAGAATACTTCTCCAAGTGGGTAGAGATGATTTTGTTAAGAGAAGTCAAAGCTCACTACATCCTTCAGAAACCATATCATATATAGATGCAGAGCTCCTAGTGAATCAATTTGATAATGATGCTGCATTCAATAGTACAAAGATCAACAGCTTTGCCAGATGACATGATATAAACTTGAGGTATTCTACCATTTACTACCCATAGGCAAATTGGCTAGCTAACTCCTTCAATAAAACTCTTGTTCAAATCCTAAAGAAGTAACTTGACGAAAATAAGTGATAGTGGCATAGAAATTAGTTGAATACCTATTAAGTTTTTATACCACACACAAGAGTCTGACGTAGACCACTCCTTTCTCCTTAGTGTATGGGTCCAAAGTTGTCTCCCCTTAGAAGTCCAACTTCTATAACTGAGGATTATTGTAAGTAGTAAAATCACAACTAAGCAGAATGTTAAGCTACAGTTGCAAGAACTTAAAGGTCTTGAGGAAAGACGCTTCTAGACATGTCAAAATCTTGAGTTGTACAAAGCACGGATGCTTCAAGCTCACAATAAGTTGGTCTAATCAATTTTTTATTTTGAGTCAGAGAGCTCATTTTAGTTCTTAGAAGACCAATTGTTGTTCATCCAATATATGGGAGGCAAGTTTGAATCAACATGGGAAGACCTTTCTGTTATAAAAAAAAGCCTACCAAAGTAGTTCATATCAATTTATCAACCATAAAGGCAAACACCCAATGCTCCTAATCAATGAGCTTTACTCGAAGAAATATTATGCATTGTTCTATTTAAATGAAAATTATATTAATAAAATAAATCTTCATAAAAATTTATTTCTCTCCTTTAAAATAATTTCTCTTCAAAATTTGAACCTTCGAGTCACTTCCAAAGTTTGTTCTTGATGCAATTAGGATAAGTGTAAGGGAACCCGAGCAGTGTTGTATTTTTATTAACACAACATGAACAAAAATATCAAATATTAAACATAAAACACAAACATAAATTATTTTTGGCTACTTCTAGTTGAGATAAGACAGCCCCACTCCCCGCCCCTTTCCCCCAGCGACCCTCACTTAGTAGTCTCCCTAGGATGGGTTCGATTTTCTACTTGGATAATTAGTCACCCTAGCGATTACTCTTGTTTAGAATGATGTGAATTCCAGTGCTTTCTTTCGATCTTAACTATCATAAATTGATTGACACCTTATCAGTTGGGTATAATTTATTAAGAAACCAATAGGCCACCCGACAGCTGACATTTCTTAGGTAGTCACCGTAAGTTAGATAGTAGCTATCTAACTGACAACAGATTGTCCAAGTGATAACTTCCGCTTAGGAAGATGTGAGTCCCTCGATGCTGTCTTCCTAAATTGATCATTATAAATCGACGAGAACCTAAACTGATGCTTTCACACCAAATGGATAACACTATTCAAGCAGATGTGAGTCCCCATGCTTTCTTCTTAATTGTCCATTGTATACCAACAAGATTGATATGTTTCGGGGAACAAGATAAGACCCATAGAAGCATCTTTCCCTACATGCATGCTACTTGGATAACGTAATTATGATCTTATTTAAACTTGACCTAAGTTACTATTAGACTAGATAGTTCCCCTTTCCTAGTAGCCACTCCTTGATTGTATAACACCATTATATGGATGTATGGATCATCCCTTTAGGCTAGTAAATCTAAGGTAAATTAAAGTCTCCATGGCTCTTCTTTAGATTGGCCCATCACAAACCAACAAGGTCCACTAAATAAACAAAGAACAAACCAACAAACAAAATAAAATATCTTGAGGATTACAATAAGCCCCTAGCAACACCTTTTCTAAATAAACATCCTATTTCTTTGGGCAGTGTTAGCAAAATTCCTTATAGAATTGACCTAGACTGCTTCAAGTTTAGATAAGACATCCAACGGCCCTCACTTGGTAGTCACCATAGGTTGGGTTCAGCTTACTGCATAATCGGCCACTATGTTGGTTGATTCTATTTAGGAAGATGTGAGCCCCAAGCTTTCTTCCTAGGTCATCCATCGTAGATTGATAGACAACCATTAGGTTGAATAATCTCTACTATATGGACGGTGGACTATTTCTTTGAGCCAATGAATCTAAGGCAAGTCCAAGTTCTTGTAGCCCCTGCTTAATGTGACTCATCAAAAATTGTTTGGGTCCATTGTTGACCTCATTTTTGGATTATGTTAATAACACTCCTAAAGACAATAATTAGGATACCTAATCTTAGATTAGGAATCTCCTAATTAAGCAGATAGGGCACTATACTTAGTGATGCACTATACTTGGTGCATCTTCCTTGGATTGATCTAACTTAATGGGTTTAGTTAGATTCAACACAAATCTCCAACCTAAATATACATCACTCCAAATTTAAAATTAATTAAGCTTTGATTAATGTTTAATTATGAAACTAAAACTAATTATCTTAATTAAGCTAAGAATCATAAAAACCTAAGGATATTCAAATCAAATCCAAACAAATCCAAATCAAATGAAATTAAAAGCATGAAACCATTACATAAAATTAAATAAATCCAAATCCAAATCAAAGGTCTAAAATTGGTCAACCCTTTTAACATAAGTTTGACTTATATGGGTCCCACCAAGTCAAAGGTTAGCCCACCAAAATTTTACCAAATAAAATCATTTCAAATGGTTTGGATGATGATATGAACATATTTAAACATGAATTTAAAATAATATAAGTCTAATAAGGCCTTAATTAGGCTAATTGGGTCATTTGACTTAAATGGGCCTAAATGGGTCTTATCGGGTTCAAACCTAAATCAAACTCAAATCCACCCAAATAAACAATCCAAAATCATTTAAAAATAATTATTGAACATAAACTAGCCCATCATTAGGTCCAATCTAGCCAATTTGGTCATTTAACCCAAGTGAACCCAAACTTAACCCATTAAGCCCAATTTAGGTCAAATGGGTTAAAATTGAAATAAAACTAAAATTAAAAGAAATTAATCACTCCAAATCATCTCACATAGTGATTAAACATAAATTGGAGTGTGAACATAACTTAATGGAGTTAAAATGACACTTGACTTAAATGGATTTACACTTACCCAAATTTAACCCATGAAACCAAAATGGATCAAATTGGATTTCAAACTTTAAATAAGTTAAATTCTTTGATCTAATGCATTCCAAATGGATTTGGTTAACCCAATTGAAAGTTAAATGCATTATAATTAATCCAAATAAACCATTTGACTCAATTAAATTCAACCCAAATCTACTTGAATCAAAATGGACTAAACACAAAATAAGCACCAATAAACTTCAAATTCTATAAAACCTTTGATTTAAAAGTTCATTAGTGATTAAGTGAATATAATCGAAGCATTGATCTAAAGCTAATCCATTAAGTAAAGCAACTTAGATTAAGCTAATTGAAAAATCTTTAAAAGCTAAAATTCAAAGGGATTTTGAACCTAATCTCCAACTAATCTCTTTGGGATGCAATCAAATCCTTCTCAAATTGAATTCGTGTTGATTCCAAACTAACATTAAACCATTTAATCAAATTCAAATAGAGCCAAAGTTAAGGAATATACTATGGCAAGTCAAAGGCATATGAAGTCAAATCCAATTTGCATAACCCAATTTTCTCATTCCCTATTCCACCTCTTTAGCTTAGGACAGATGTTAGAGAGGTAGTGAGCCATGGAGCTAGCTTTCAAAAGCTCTGATCATCCACAGCCAACCAATAGAAGGAGAAATGAGCTAAAAGCTCTTGGCTTCAATGGTAAAACCCAAGAGAGCTATTCTTAAGCAAAATTGACTATACCATCACCTTCACCACCTTGCATGAAGATGAACCCGATCTTCCCCCGATCCCCTCGCCACTGGAAGGTTGAAGAATGACCAAGGCCGACAAAACTCAAGCCGAGCTTAGTCTAGTAGAGATCCACAAGGAGGAAACTTAATTCCTTTTGCACACGAGATCCTCGCATCATTTTGAAGTTATTGGAGTCAATTCCACTACTGGAGATTGTCAGGATCAAGGTATGCCATTAACGATCTCTCCAAGCTTTCAATTTTAGCACTTTTTGAAGGGAGTTTGATCTCTAGTGAGCTCAAATCATTTACATCTTCATGATTTCATCCACTAATGGATTTGGTATTGAAACCTTGTGATTTCGACGGTCAAATGATCAAAATCATGCAAAAACACCGGATGGCTCTCAGCTTTCACCATCATTGAAGGAGACAAAATATCCACCGTTCATTCCTTTTAAAAGAAACAGACAGCCAAGATCTAGCCAAATATTTGATTAAAACCTTTTAGGAGAACCGTAGGTTAAATTAAAGTTGTCCAATTGAAGGCCCAGAATTAACCCACATGTACCACCAATTTAATGTGGGATCCACATGGATCCTGTTTGGCCCAATGACATGACACAACATGGAAAGTGGCACCACATCAGATCCACATGGATCCGACATGCTTAAACTAAAAATTTAGGTTTTTTGAATTAAATTTTTTAATAAATTGCCTCAAAAAATCATAGAAAATTAAATATAAATTCAAAATTTACAAACTTGGGCTCTATGGATTCCTCTTGGTGAGAGGAATCCATTAAATTTAAAATCCTCAAATTAATGGGATATTTTGGCCTTAATTTAGGTTTGAATGAAAATTTTCAAACCCTAATTAATCCCAACCCATTGGACAAAATAAAATGGAACTTTAGGAGTTGAAATTGATGTTATGATACACATTAGGTGAATTCTTTCATAATTTATTGAGTTATAAATTTTAATATTTGAATATTCAAACCCTAAACCCTAATTTTCATAAAATAAAATAATAATAAATGAAATAAATTATGGGAAATGATCAAATCAACTTAAAACATCATAACATATCCTAAAGAACATAAATAAATCATTAAAACCCATTAGAACTTAATAAATCACTCAATTTGGCCATTAATTGAATTAATAAATTCAATTAATCAACCTAAACTTAAATAAATCATAATAAATTAACCAGAACCCAAAAATTATAAATAAACCCCCTTTAGATGCATATTGTAGAGGGGAATCAAGTAAAAATAAAATTCCTAAATGATCCTCACTAAATTAGTCCTAATTTAGATTTTAATGAAAAATTTAAAACCTTAATACACCTTAATTACACATTTGACTAAAATGACATTTTAGAAAAATTAAATTAGGAAGGAACCTCACTTACCATAAAAATTCAAACCCAATTGACCTTTGGATTAGGAATATTTGAATCTCCAAGTCTCTAGGTCAATTTAAAGGAAATAATAAATAAAAAAAAACTCACAAATTACAAAACTTATAATACAAACTTAAAACATCATAATTGACACTAGAACACTTAAATAAAGATACCCAAACAAACTAAAAGCAAAGGAACTTAATTAATCCTAAGTTAAGGGTTATGAATAAGTGAAAATATGGAATTTAATCAAAATCTAAGAATAATAACCCCTTAAACCATAATAAATCCATTAATAAATTGACATATAAAGTTCATTAGTCTCTGAAATTTATAAGCCATCAACATATAAGTACATTAGAGCCATTTAGATTTAGGAATGAAATGGCACAAATGCAAATATGAAAGATTAAGTGTAATTGAACTTTAAGGTAGGTTGAATTGAACTTGAAATGACATAAAACTCAAAAGTAACATAGGGCAACTTTAATCCACATGAAAATAACCTTTCTTTAAACTTCTTATGTCATAATCAAGATGAATATATATTAAATCAAAGGATGAAAGGGAAGGTCTTCTAAAACATTAAAATTATCATTTCAATTAAAGTTAATTAGAAACAATTAGATTCTTTTATTTGAATTCAGAATCATCATGTGCTAACTTTAATTAATAGAGGAAATAATAAGTTAAGGATAATTAATTTAATCTAAATCTCATGATAAAGTAACCATATAAAACATGATTGAAAACTTATAAGTTATATGAGACTTATTAATGAGCAAAATTATATCATATACAAAACTTATAAGCTACATAAACATAATGAATGAATTTAACTTAAATCAAATAAATGAAATGAGTTTAACAAAAATGAATATTAAACTAACAAAAAAATTCAAAATAATATAAACATTAAAACCTAATCTATCTAAATTATAAAAGTAAGACAAATTTAATGAACAAGTAAAGTAAATATAATTTAAAATAATTTAAAATTGAAAAGGTATAAATCATCATAATCAATAAAGAAAACACATAAGTAAAGGAATAGTGAACCAAATAAATGATAAAATTTGAAATATCAATATCACAATATTAAGCCAAAAGAATTAAATGAAATTAAAATAATAATAATGAATGAATTAAACTTAAAGACAAAACCAAACTAAATCATAATAACAAATGAATTAAACTTCAGGTGAAAATTATTTCAAATTAAATCACAATATTATTGATAAAGAAACATACCTTAAAGAAATAAAAATACAAAACTCTAAGTGAAAAAGAATAAATAAATTTAAAACAAAATGAAATAAACTAAACTAATTCAAATCATCTAAATTTAAAGAAAGGATCAATTAAAATACTTAAGATTTTAGTTAGATCTTTAGGATGAATCTTTATCTTACAATAAAGATACATCCCATTAGGATTTAGGATTCTGAATAGAATGAGTTTCACCCAAAAGTATAACTTAATTTATTCCTCATTCTTAAAAATTTAAATTTCAATTTAATATAATAAAATGAATCTAAAATAAAAAAACCAATAAATCATTAAATTATTTGAATTGAAACCATCCAAAGGTAAATAATCAAATACTCAAATCCAAAATTGAAATTGAAACCCAAAAAACCTAGTAATATCTTACCACACATGCCCCTTTTCTTCACTCACTAGAATAATGAGTAATAGACCCTAGACTTAAGTTAAGTCATTCTGTGATTTTCTATATTCTGTGATACTGTGATGTAAATTATTTTTATTATTTATTGGTATATTATTTTAGATTGGATGGCTATGATTGATTGTTGTTAGATTGGATGGTAAGACATTATTTTTAGTACTAACCTTATCTTCTGTAGGGGGCTATGTAAAAGGGTTTGTCATCATATAAATCTATAAAATTATTGTTTGCTTGTGAAAAGTCATTTAGCATAGCCCGTAGGATAGTTGGGCTTGGCAAGCAACTAATGCTAAGCTTGTATGTTTGTAAAATATAAATGCTATGTGTTGTTTATAATTTTCTAACATTTATTTTGCAAGGCTTAGGATTTATTTTTGCATTTAAAATATAAATTTGATCTTAGAATTAGATTAAGATCTATGGGGTTTTAGATTAGCAAGAGCTGACCCTACTAGGAGATGGTACAGAGGTCCCCTATGAAGCCCAATCGAGGTCCCTAAAGAAAGAGATGATCCTAGAAAGAAAACCCATAGATCTAAACTTGTAGTTCTACGATGGGTTGTATAAAAGCAAAGCTCGGCTGTCCGTTTGCTCTTTCTTTCAAGATATATAATGGTACTTAGTCACATTGGCCTTTCTTTAATTTTTAGCTTGATTTATTTTAGGTGTGCAATAGAATCAACATGCTTTTCAAGGTTTCTTTCTGTGTTATGTTTTCTATGATGAATACCTGGACATAGGTTCATAGGAAAAATTAAATTTTATACCCTATTAAATCTTATCAATTCAAACATAAAGATAATAAAATTTAGAAGCTCACATAAATTAAAGCACTAAGGAATAACTTAGAATCAATTAGAAATAAATTAACTATAAAAAATCATGCAATCATATTACTCTCAACTCTTGAATTGGGCACTTCACTCATTACACATAAGTGATATCTAACCTGTGAGGATGATCACATTCTTGGGGAAGTCTACCTTTCATTATTTATTTGGCCCATGACTTTCTTCTAATTACATACTATGTAATTAGATATTTCATACCCATAGCCTAAAAAAGCTATCGAGTCAAAATGTATAAAATCTAAAAAATGTGCATTAATTAGTGCATTTCATATCTTACGTGATCCTAGAGATTAAAGAGTAAGTCTAGGATTCTTTGATTCTTTTCCTAAAATGACAATAGCCTAGCCATCTTGCATACAAAAGACTTGTCATCATGAATTTAAAATGCTTTAGGTGGTGTTAGCTAGCTACGCAACTTGTATGTCCATAAGAGTCAAGGATAAGTTTGTTCTCTCAAGTAAGAGGAATGGATGATAATTCCAAAAATAAAATTAGGTCGAGCATCTAACTTGAGTCAGAAGCACTTATAGACTTAAGTTCTGAAGCATCATTCTTGGATCAGGTCTTCATTCCTAGGCATTTCTGCAATCTTGTGCTACTAGAATCTAAACTCTAGATTTCTAAGAAAATATCAATTCAAAATCTAAATTAAATTCTAAAATTCAAAGTCCAATGATAGAATAGTTGAAAATCTACTAAGCATCCCAATATCAGTGGGTATTTCCTACTTCATCCCGTTTAGCCTCCAAAAATAAATCTCTCTACTTTGGATCATTCCTAATTGAAATTCCAAATATTATGCCTTTGAAAACCAACTTAGAAATCCATAAAAATAATAATTTATTTTTTAATCAGAGTATTCTTAGGAAGAGACCCTACTTAAGATGTAATTAACTATGGGGCTTGCCTCTATAGGGAACCATGAACCTAGTTTAAAATAAACCCTATTCTACTTTTCAATGTAGTTCAGAGGAAAACTCTCTGGTATAATAAAAGACCCATCAGGCTTAGGAGACTTTTATTAAATGATCGAATCCATTATAGGATAGCATATTTATCTTCCAAGATAATATGTTTATTTCTTAATGATGCATTTGATCATCTAAATAATAAATTTCTAAACTCTATGTGGTGTCAAAAAATTTTCCCACATCCATGTTCATATGTCTAGCGTCAAGATTATGCCCTCGTGGCCCCTTTCCCAAATGATTTCTTTAGGTTTTGATCAAGCCACTATGATCCCTCTCCTAGCAGTTGCCACTTCAGGTTGGGTAATATTGTTCAATAGATAAGTGAGTTACTCTTCTAAGCTAGTAAATCTAAGGTAAGTACAAGCTCTTATAACCCTCCTTAGTGTGGCCCACCATAAACCAATAGGGGCAGCATCCTTTCAACAAACCAATATAAAATAAATGCTAATTAATTTAACTAAAACTAATTAACAAAACTAAATTAAATAAAAATAAATCCAATCAAATCACATAAATTTCTAACATATTTTCATTCATTCCCTTGGCATGAATCAACTTATAAACTAATCAAATTCATTCATCCCTAGTGAACCTCTACTTCTATCATTAGAAAAAAGGCAATACTTGATAAATTAGATGAAATCTACTTAATTTTCCCTCCATGCCCTGGGCATAAAACAAAATAAATCAATCAAATCAAACATTAACCTTCTTCTATGAGGAAAAATTTTCCCTCTATTAAGGCTTTGGTGAATTCTAATCGTAAATCTCTCCAAAACCATGATCTACCTTAAATATCCTAGATACTTGCTCCAGAATCTCTAACATCTAGAGATTCTCATTTCTTAAATGGACTTGTTCGGTGGCTTTCACCAAATCCACTTGCTCTTCCAATCTAGGTGCAAATATCTTTTGTTTGCTACCTTTTTAGATAAATTTTGCCAGCTCGGTCAATGCTAATACGTGTGGTGTGCCTTGTAAGTTACACCACATCTATTGAGGGTTATGCCTTTCGGCCTTAAAAATATTGGTGCTACATACTAGTGGCCCATCACTCAAATCTTCAACGAACACATTCATCATCAAGTTGAATGCTATGTTGATGATCTAGTAGTTAAAAGCAAAGAAAAGAAGACCACCTCTTTGACTTGAGAGTAGTTTTTGAATGGTTAAGGAAATTTAACCTCAAAATAAATCTCTTGAACTGTGCATTCAAAGTAGCTTGATTGGGTTCAATTAAGATCCAATGATTGTTGGAACATGTTCAATGATGAAATTGAAATTGATTGACTTTGACTGTAATCAATTTGGGTTAAACAGGGTTTTGACTCATTTGGACTTTTTAAGCCAAATTGGTCAAGTTAAGTTAGTCGGGCCAATTGGTGGAATTAGATGGGTTGGAATGGATTGGGATGTTCAATTGAGTGTTTAGAATAACCATGAAAGCTTGTATTGATTCAGTTTGGCTTAACTCATCTTAAATTAAACTTTGGTCTGATAGGATTCAAATGGGTCAACTTGGGTTAAGGGTCAATTTGATTCAACTTGATTCAATTGGACTACAATCAAGGTTTAATCAAGTTCAATTGAAGTTTAAATGAATTTGGGTGAGCTTAATTTCAATTAGATTAGATTAGTTTAGGATTTAGCCCTTTTGTGTGCAAATTGGTCAAGTTGGGTCACCTTTACCATCAAGCTAAATTAAATCTTAATGGGTTAAATTAAGTTTGGAATCATTTGATTTTGGTTAAGGTTAAGTTTGTGATCAATTGGTTTAGGTTTGAGGGATTGATTTGGTAATATAGTTAATTTGATCATTTGACCCAAGTTAACAAAATGATATAAAAAATTATAAAATTTTACATTTAGACTAAGTCATATACTTTTCATATACTTACACTAGTCATGATCTAGTCTCTTAGAGAGTGAGTATAGGACTGTTGCCTCTTTCCAATTAAGTAACACCCTAACTATCTTACAATGACATAAAGATACCTACATGGTTTTAAATCATAGGAGGTGTTAGCTGGTAGCCACTCCAGGCAGCTGTAAGTCTAGAATAGTTAGACAAGTTTATCCTCTCTTATGGAGGTAAACTCTTATGTCCCCCTTCCGCTTAGATTTAGGTCAAGATTTTAGCTTGTGTTAAAGCACTTTAGATTTAGGATCTTTAGTTACTTTTTTCCTTCAGGCTATGAGTAGAAATTCTCACCTCTTAGGTATTTTCATAATCTTGTGTCAATGGATTGTAAGCCCTAACATTCTAATAAAATTTTAACTCAAATTAAACAAACTCTCTCTTTTAAACATATAAAGCCTCACCATAGGATAGACTGGAGTGCTCCCTACTTATCTTCCTTTGGACTCCAAAAGTAAGTCTTTTCAAGTTTAGGTTTATTAGGTTTTAGGGTTTAGGTTTCATTTTTAATTTATCTAGTTACTTTAGGCTTAAGTTTAGGGTTTAGGATTTAGGGTTTAGGGTTTTACGATTTATGCTTCTATGGTTTAGGGTTTAGGGTTTTTTAGGGCTTAGGGTTTAGGGTTTAGGGTTTAGCATTGTAGTGATCCTAGTCTACTTAGTTAGATGATTGTCTCAGTTTTTAGCCTTAGTTAATTCTCTAAGAGAGCCTATGTCATGGTTTGTTGATCCCACTTTTGAGTGAGGTAGATAATCATCTTTAAGAAAAAACCATGATTAACCCATTTGAACCAATACTTACATCAAGCTGGATTGAACCAATGCTTATAATCACTCATAAATCGATGATTGAACACTTTTAATCATTGATTGAAGCCAATTTGATCAACCTAACCTGATTAACCCATTTGGCCTAATTTGGCCTAAAGGGTCTAATTAAACCAAAATTCAATTTAAACCAAATCAATTCAAATCAAAGTCTTCAATCATTCTGAAATGATCAATCAAATATGATTCAACCCCTCATCCAACCTAATTTGACCAAATTGGTCAACTTAGCTCATTTGACCCATTTGAGCCAATTCAAATCTAACCCAAATCAAATCAAATCAAATCAATTTCACTAATGAGTTCAAATCATCATTTGAACTTAACCCAATAGCTTTCTTGACCCAATTTAGTCGATTGCTCAACTTAACCTAATTGAACACAAATTTGCCTACATGGGTCCAATTGAGCCAAAACCAACCAAACTTGGCATGACTCATCCTTAAGTCCACCTTGACCAACCCAAGTGGACCCAACCTAAGGTGAACCTCATTCTACCTAACCAAGTGAACCAATCCATGCAAATGAGAAAAACATTTGAAATTGAAAGGTCTAACCTCTTATTTTTTCCTTGGACAACCATCGTAGACTGCTTTGAGCTTACCCATGCTAACTAAACCTGACCCAAAACTACTGGGCTCAACCATTAATCAAGGAGAGGTCTTCCTTACTTTGGCCAAACATTGGTTCAGTCATCAAGCCTTATACCTCTCACCTCTTGCCACCGAACTTCACCAGCCACTAAGGACATTTACCTCATCAGTCCCATGCCATTTCCAACCACCCCCATTGCCTGACGATTGCCATGACTTCAACCAACCTCTTTGGTTGATTTTTTTGGGGAGGAGGGTATACACCTCATTACCCATTCAAATTGAACACACACAATCTCATAAGTCCATAGTCAATCTCCTGAGTTCTTTGAGCTCCCCGAGTACTCAGCCAGTGATGAGACCAACTCCTCTCACAACCCGAACATCCCATACACCCAACTCCACTAATTCAAATGAAAACTCAAACTAACTCTTTCTACACCTTTTCCAAGTTCCAGTGAGTTAAAATTAATTGAGAACCACTTGATTCGAGCTCTGAAGGATGTCTTTAGACCAGCACCAGTGAGGTTCCATGGTGGTTTGGTCCATAGAGCGATCAGTGGGGAGGCATCGTGACTTCTTTAGTAGGGCTTTATTTCTACTAAACGAAGCTACCTTAATCATTTGGCCTCCTATCTTTAGCTTTGATAAGATAAATTCTAGTAAATTATAGAATATCATAA
The DNA here is from genome assembly GCA_021442155.1 of Cymbidium sinense. Taxonomy (NCBI): domain Eukaryota; kingdom Viridiplantae; phylum Streptophyta; class Magnoliopsida; order Asparagales; family Orchidaceae; genus Cymbidium; species Cymbidium sinense. The sequence goes on along the minus strand of CM038231.1, from coordinate 57,135,636 downwards.
GGATCTTTATCTTTTGTGATGTGTTTTTGCATTTTAACACAAATCAATCCATAGGATCCCCCTTAGATTCATTCCCTGATCATTTTTTAATTGATTCAACCATCAAATGAGCTCTAGTGAGCTTAGATTAAGCAACAATAGGCAAACAATCTTCATCTCTCATTGGAGGTCAATAACGGATCATCTGCCATTTGTTCCCTGTGATTAGAACGAACTGCCTTGATTAAACGCATTAAATTTTTTGATTTAATCCCCGTTTAATCTATGAGATTAATCTCATCTATTCAATCCATGATCAAACGATCGAGAAGAAACCATGTCTATCATCAGAGAGTTAGCATGCCATGCAGGACTTCTCAAGTAATGAACCGTGCAGCACCACATGAAAAACATTGTCACATTAGCACTAACGTGGTGCTAACTATGTAAATTGAATAAGTTGGTTTAAAATAAAAATAAATGGCTAGTACTTTAAAAAATTATTTCTAATTGTAAAATAAATCTAACAAAATGCAAATAAATCCTCCATGAAAAGTTTAGATAGAGGATAATCTAGAAAAAATATAAAAGCCTTAAATTTTATTAATTGTATAGTGACTAATTAAGGTTTAAAGTTTTTCTTAATTAGTGAAATTAAGTCTTAATTACTTATCTAATTAACTTAACTTTATGTGATTGTTCCATGGGATGACTTTAACTCCATAATTATTTCCAATCAATTGGTTATGTAATTTGGAAAATCCAAATTTTCTAACCCTAAATGGACATTTTGTGTATTTGACAAATAAATGTAATTAAACAAATTATGAAATTAATTATGAAAGCTTAAATATACTTTGCAATAATAATGGTGATCAAAAAAATAAATTAGGACCTATGGTCCTAATTATTTCTCAAAATCACCATTAAAGGGGTTTTTTAATTAATTAAATCATTAAATACCCTAGGATTTACAAAATTCATAATAATTAACCTAGTTCTCCAAAAATTGTGACCAAACCCTCTTTGTGCTTAGCTAACAAAGAGGTTTTCAATGAATCAAAATCTTCAATTGGTTTGGAGAATTTTGATTGTAATTGATGATTTTGGATTTTCCCCCATTTCTTCAATTAACCCTTAAGTATAAGCCCAATTGTATTAGAACTATTAGAATATTTATTACAAATTTATGCATGTTCAATAAATTTCTCACAATTTTTGGGCTTATAATTAGAGAATAATTGAATTTATGGGATAAATTTTAAATATTTTGTCTCCTCATTAAGTTTAAATTAATACTTAATGAACTTGATTAGACTTAAGTGTGATTACTTTCATATGAATGACATTAAGAGTTAATGGCTTCAAATAGGTTATTTAGTGATGTTTAATTATTTTATTTCAATCACTTATTAGAAATTTGTGTTTCATATGTTTCATGCATCCATGTTCCAAAATTAATAAAGAATTTTGTTTAATTGCAGGCTTTGGATTAATAGTGTGGCTATTATCACTAGTAAATCTCAAATTATTCTCTTTAATAAGCGTTAAATTATTTATTAGTATAAATATAAACTAATATAAATAATTAAAATTTTGAATCTAATCCTATGTGTATTTCCTATAATTTTGAAAGGTATATAGTTTGGACATCGTTGGATCATGAGATTTTAAGTAGTCTCAAGGGGATTTTGATTACATCACTTCCTTGGTCTAATAATAACATGTATCTAAAAATTTCTAGTGAAATACATAGTTAGGTTAAATTATTTTCACATATATGTTCAAACATCTTAAAATCTTTACAATTCACTCTTATACATATATGCATGTGCATGTGTATAAGAATTAATAAGTACATAGTCTAGACATCTCGAGAGTGCAAGAGTTTGTAGTCCCAAGGGGGTTTCTAATTACTTCACTTCCTTGGTTCAATAATGGCTCATACTTTTATAAATTTAATATATTAATGTGTTTGTATATGTATAAGGAATGATTAAATTACCTTTTCTACAAAATCAAGCATCATATATATTTCTATTTTTAAATCCTACATTAAATATTAATAAATAAAATATACTAATTTATTCATGCATCAATGTGTGAGATATTCAAATGATATATACACTTCTATAAAATATACTAATTTAAGCACTCCATTCTATTAAGTGATATTAAAAAGTGATGAAGCTAAGGAAATATTACTAAATTTAACATGGTTTGAGTTTATTAATCTTGAGATGTCGTTCATGTTTAGATAAGAAACACTTAAGTCAAATCCAAACATATAATTTTTATAGGAAAATTTATAACACTTCATTAAAATAATTTAAATTTTATAAAATTTATCTTTAGATTCAACCTAAAGTTAGGGTTTAAAGTGGATTCCACTCTCTCTCTCTCTCTCTCTCTCTCTCTCTCTCTCTCTTAGAATTCTAAATTCAAATAAAATTAAGAGAAATAAATTAGAATCTAAAATTCTTCTAAGAAATCATTAATCACTTGAACTATAACCATCCTTAATGGTAAATTAGAATACTCACCTTGAAATAATTCAAACATCAAAGCCTAATCTTATCATTCCACATTAAGCCCTAGCACACACTTAGAATGTCAAGTCACCGATCTTAGACTTAGGTTAAGATGGTACTTTATTGTAGATTGATATTTTATTTTATGATGCAATATTTTAGACTAGATGTTAGGGTTTAAGTGCACTGGATGTTAGGGAGATATTAAACTACTGATATTTTATATTAGGTATTATTCTTAATGACCACTATAATAACTAAAAATTATAAATGTTTTTATAGGTGTTTTTTAAGTTCCTAAGTATAATCCATTAGGATAGGTGGGCTTGGAGACCCATGGCAGGGTGTTAAGCCATAATGTATGAAATATAACTATTTGATGTGTATGTGTGTTCATCTAACCTATATTTTGTAGGTGTAGTTAGATTTAATTTTTATAAAATATAGTTTTTATAATAGGCTTAGGGTTAGAGATATAGGGTTTAAGATGAGCAGTGTCTAGAAGGCTCAGACATGGAAGCCTTGTGATGCATGGAGTACCTAGTTCATGAAGTGAAGATGAAGATGAAGAATGAAGACCCATATAGTTTTATTTTCATTATAAAATTAATTATAATCTGGGTTGTATAAGAATAAAGCTCAGCTACCCATCTTTTCTCTTTATGGGGTGTACGATGGTATTCGATCACATCAACCTTTTATTCTTTCAGTCGATGATATTTGTTTTATTTGTTTATTGATTGCATAACAAAAATTGTCTACTTCTCATAGGTTTATGATTGTTTGATGTGTGGCATAGATGTGATAGGTTATTTAGGAACTTAATTTTTTTCCTCAACTAATAAATTTTCATTAAATTTTAACAACCCATGACCTCATTCTAAAGCATAGTCATTTAATCAATATATATATATATATATATATATATATATATATATATATATATATATATAGTGTATGATTGTATGTTATAACACCATGTACACATGTTGTTTTCTTTCCTGCAAATAGGGTCTCTATTTTTGCATGATAAGGGACAAGGCTTGACCCGTGAAAATAATTCCTTGTAGAAGAGAACACCCATTCTCTCTGATTTAGCCCATAATTATATTTCATCATGCATGTAGACATAAAACCTTTCCAAGCCTGAGTCTAAATGTCGAGTCAAAAATGAAATAAAACTTATAAATTTTATTACATTAGTCTAGTACATGATTTTCAAATCCACCATGATTTAGTCTCTTAGGGAGTGAGTTTAGGGCTCTAGATTTATTTTTAATAAATAGAAATCAAGTCATCCAGCATTTGCAAAAGAATCCACATGATTATGAATAGTAAGAGGTGTTAAGTGGCAGCCACTCCATGTAGCTGTAAGCCTAGAAGAGTCAGTATCGTTCACTCTTTTTAGTGGAAGTGAATCAATATATCCCATTTTCCCAGAGTATAATTAAGTCAAGATCTTAGCTTGTGCTAGAGTAATTTAGATGTAGGTTTAGAGGCTACTTATTTCTCATTTGTTATGAGTATAAGTCCTTACATCTTAGGTATTTTCATAATCTTGTGTTGTTGAAATCTAAGTCCTAACCTTCTAATGAAATATCAACTCAAATAAACATAATTCTTCTCTTTAGAAGACTATAAACCCCTATATGATAGGCAAGTGCTCACTAGGCTTTCTAGTATTATTAGCACTTCATACTTATCTTCCTTTGGAATCTACTAAGAACTATCTCTATTTGAACTCTCCCATTTGATTTTTAATGATTACAAATCCTTTAATATCCACACTTTAAAATGTTTGGAGACACTAATTGACTACTTTAATCGAGAGTATTCTTAGAAAATTCCTATTTCTTAGGTTGTAACTAACTATGGGGGCTTGCATCAATAAGGAACTTAAGAACCAAACATTAACAAATCATATTTTACTTCATCCATGTAAAGTAGGGAAATAATATATGGTATACATAGACCCATCTTCCTTAGGAGTCCTTATTAGATGATTAAGTCTATTACATAGTGATTCTTCCATCTTCTGAGGTAGTACATAATTTATTAATGATGCACTCGATTATTTCAATAAGTACCCCTTAAAATCTATGTGGTGTTTCTACAAACTCCAAATACAAACTCCAAAACATGCATTTGCATTATAAATTTGGTATCTATCTTGCACTCACACTTGCACCATAGTTCTATCATTATGATTTATTTGATTTCAACTTTATCCTTTTTAGTGGAATTAATTATGTTAATCAATTCCATCAACACTACTTGCATAGGATGAATTTTATTAAGTATGTCAACCTATTGGAGAAACACATCACCTAGGATCACCATACACACATATTAAGTTTTAATTAATTTTTAAATCTACTTCATAGACAAATAAATCTGGCATCATGGCATGACCATCTTCTTTTAACTAACTTAGAAATTATTATTTGCTGAGATTTTCCACACTTAGTTAACATTTGTAGTTAAGTGTGTACTTCCATATGAAAACATGCTTTGAGTTACCCTTTAATATTTTATCAATCACACTTATATGACTAAGTAATTTTCATGAGTTAATCATATACATTATGCTCTGACCCAAACCTAGTATGATTGCCTTCATGCAACTCTACTAGACTTAATGAATTTGATCACCCTTCAGATCAAGTTCAATTTGAATTGACCAATACCACTATTAGTTAGTTTTCACCCAATTATGTCATGCTAGAATTCAATTAATCACTATGATTGAACATCATTAGGATTTGAGAATACACTTGTTCTCAATTCTATTTCTTTTCTTTTGAATGAATGATCTCCATCCAATACTACTCTACACTTAGGAAATCTTTGACCAATATGTCACTTGTTTAGAATTTTTTACTTTGGTACTCATGCTTTGTTTAAATACCAGAATCCAATTTAGTACTTGGTAATCTTAACTACTCTCTATCATATTGATGCATAAGCATGTAGTAGTCAACACAGTAGGTTAGACTATGTCCCATTAGAGCCCAAATTCAATCTAAGTCATGGCTAATTAGTTAATATTTTTATATAGAAATTCATCTAATAATATAGATATTTAACCATGGTATACTCTTATATGATTAGGTAATATATTAGACTAGCCCAAATCCATTCTCTTTCTTTTGATACACAACATATAAAGTGATAAGCTTTAGGGTGATCAAAATATTTATTCAACTTAGCTTGGTAAGTCATAGTCATATAAGATGTCCGTAGGATACACTAACCTACACATACTTTCATGTTGTCATAGTTCACAACAATGTAGTCACTTAACAAAAAGAGGTTGTAGTTACGTCTTCTTTCTTATGAAATCTTAGCTATTTGATATGAGGTTGCGAGAGTGCAGCTAGAATTTTATGTGCTTGAATGTTTATATTGATCGTTCTATCACTGTATTGTTATTATGTTAGAGATGTTTTTTGTAGGTGCTTGGTATATAGTCACTACTTTACTTTTTTACTTTATAAGGGGTCATGTATCAAATATTAATAAATATATAATTATTATATAATGTGACTTTTACTATGAATTTTGTTGTGTTATGATGGCTCCATTAGATTAAGAATTTTTCTTTTATTATAACATTTTTGAATTTTTATATAAAAATAAAATATAAACTAAGTTTCTTAACCCAATGTTAGAATTTTTTCTCCTCTTTGATGGATTAACATATTACTTAATCTAGAAGATATATCAAAGCAGAGAGAAACTTATTTTATATTAGATTTTTTTGAGTTTGTTTGAGTTTATATTATTGAAAAGAACTAAGTTCCCCCATTTTTATTATTTAGGCATATATAAATGTGCTACCTAATTGCACAAGCCTCACCATCAAAACATAATGACTATTGAAATACATTGCTTGCTTATTGTGTTCTTTTTTATTTTTAATATAATGTGATTATCTATGATTACCTATTCTTTGCATGCTCTTAGGCTAAAAACTTATATTTTTTTATCAACTTTAATAAATTTTTAATAACTCTAAACTAAATTAGGAAGACATTATAAATACAAAAGTTAAGACCCTCTTTAATCAACTTTTCTAATTATAACCATTTTACTCCTTTATATCTCTTTAAAGAGATATAAAGTTGAGCATTTCAAGTATTAAGCATTGACATCTATCATGTCATGACTTAACCTAATCATGCATTAGAAATAACTTAGGAATAGACAACTTTCATATCATGTATAATCTACTCAAGATAGAACCTTAGGAAGGCATAATTTATAGTAGGTAATGGTACCCTGACCGAGATTGGTTCGTAAGTTTGATCTTGAAAAATCTAGTCATTTGATTAGATTATCACACATCCTTTATTTATATAGACATGTATTCACTCATGTGGAGACTATAAGCCTTGCATTCTTCCAACCTTATTCCTTAGAAGCCTTTGCTTATGATTCCTCAATCTACTTTTCTCAGCTTAGGTCATAAGACCACTCTAGATGATGTAGTTCATGGCTGTTAATAAAGTGCATCTCAGTTAGGTTGAGTTGACTATCTTTCTAAGCTAAATGGCTACAAACTTAACAACTTAGAATGATGGATCCATAAGATCTAAACCAAGTCTAGTTTATATTTTTCTCTCTTTACCTATCCCATGAGCACATCCTATTTCTTGTAGAGTCCTTGAGGGGTTTAGTAGTAATTATCATATATATGCTTCATATATTGGATTATCATCTTGCTTGGTTATGGTGACTCACCCTCTACATAACAGACTTACACTCAATATATGAATCATCCAATTATTATAATTTCTACTAAACTATTAACTGATGAATTCTTGAATGGTGTTGAGCTATTTGTGCATGTGGTATCTCAACTTCCAACTTTCTTTTAGAAGGAAAGATTTGATGACCATGTGCAAAGCATAAGAGTTAAGCCTTCTTAATGCTTGATGAAGTTAGATTATACCTTTATTAAAGGGGTTTCCAACCAAATTATTTAATGCTTGATAAAGTTGATGAATTCTTAATGCTTGATGAAGTTCAAGCCACATATTGATACTGATGTTAGAGCCTCAACGAGTTATGTAGCCCTTCAATTGAACATAATTTTGAAACAAAATTTGAAGAAATGGTCTTTGACACTACGGAGCTGAGTTTATAAGAGTAACGAAAAGGAATCACCTAATAAAAATGCTCAAAAGTTCTACCACCACTAAAGGCAACTTAGTGATCATTGAATGAAGGTTGCATGAGCTACACTAAACAATCTATCGCTATAAAAATACTAAGCATCAAAACTAAATTTAATATGTCACATAAATATTTTAACCAATTTATAGTTGAGAGAGACAAATCAATAGAAAAACTTAGTTCTAGAGGATATTTATAGAATGAAGAAGTTATTTTCAAAATTAGGTCTAAGATCAAGATTGCCTACTCTGTCAATGATTAAATGTTGTACTATAAGGATAATGCACAAGATTATAAATGTAAATTTTGTGGAGCACTTAGGTTCAAGACACAATAGAAAATAAGATAAATAGAAAGATGTACCCCACAAGCTATTGTTCTACTTACCACTTACTTTATGTCTCTAAAGACTATTTTCTTCCATACATTAATTACATGCATTGGCACCATGATAGAGAAAGTGCACCAAATCTCTTGAGTTATTCATCAAATGGAGAAGTGTGAAGGTATTTCAATCATTGTTATCCTAACTTTGTAGTTGAGCCATAAAATGTCAGACTTAGCCAATGCATTGATGGTTTACACTATAGTTAGTTTGTATCACCTTATTCATGTTGGCCAGTGATAGTTATACCATATAATCTACCTCTAGAGATGTGCATGAGCACACATTATATGGTCTTGACTTTAATCATACGTGGGGCACATAACCCTAAAGAAAAAATTGATGTGTTCTTGCAACAAGTGATAGATGAGCTAAAAATCTTATGATATATTAGGGTACTCACATATGATATTACTACAAAGATGAACTTTCATATGAAGGTGGCACTAATGTGGATTATGAATGACTTTCCCGTGTATGGAATACAGTCATGGTGGAGCACTGCTAAAAAATTTGTCTATCCATGTTGCATGGATTTATCAAAAATGTTTAATCTTAAAAATTATCAAAAAAAAAAATTTCTTGTTTGACTACCATCATATGTTTTTATTTGTTGATCATCCATTCAAAAAAAATATAATAATGAATTTATAAAAAATTGAGTTGAGAAGTCCAAGCCACTTCTAAGATTAAGTGGAGAGGACTTATGGCAAATTGTTAGTTCAATTTTAACTAAAATTATATCTCTTATGTTATCTGACAATCATCTTCTAGGTTATGGTGTAAATCACAACTAGATGAAAAAAAAAGTATTTGTTGGGATCTATTGTACTAGAAATATAAACTTATAAGACATAATCTTGATATGATGCGCATAGAAAAAAATTTTTCTTTGGCAACATTTTGAACTTGGTGATTGGATATTAGGGGTAAAAGTAAAGATAATATGAAGGCTAGATTAGACTTAAAGAAGTATTATCAACATAGTGTTTATTTTGAAGATGTGAGACACCACACAGATCTTAGGGGGTACTTATTGAAGTGATTGGGTAGGACATTAAGGAATGATGTACTATCTCGAAAGATAGAAATCACCACCTTGCAATGGACCTAATCACCTAATAATGACTCCTAAGGCATGATGGATCTTCGAATATACCAGATATCTTTCCCTTACTTTACATGAAAAAGTAAAGTAAGGTTTATTTTAAGTCGAGTTCGTTAAGTTCCTATGGAGGCAAGCCTTCATTGTTAATTATATCCTAAGAATGGGAATTCATTAAGAATACTCTTGATTAAGTAGACAATTAGGGTCTCCAAAGATTTCAAGGTTAAGACTATCAAAGGATTGGCTATTTTAGAAAATCAAATGTGATAGATCGAGGGGAAGACTAATTTTTGGAATCCAAAGGGAGAAAGTAGGAAATGCTCATGATACTATGAAGCCTAGTGAGCACCCAATCTATAATTGGGTTTTATATTTTTGAAATTGAAGAGAGTTAATTATTTAAGTTGATATTTTATTAGATTGCTAGAGCTTATAATTCCATAACATAAGATTATGAAAATGCCTAAGAGGTGAGAATTTATGCTTGTAGCCTGAAGGAAATAACTACATCAGATCCTAAGATAGGGAGCTTTGGTGAGGGCCGAAGCACGACCAAAATCTAAAGTGAAAATGGGTATATGGTTTACCTCCATTAGAGAGAATAAACCACCCAACAACTGGACTTATTACCACCTGGAGTGGCAGCCAGCTAAATCCTCCTACACTTTAAATCCATGTATGCAAGTCTTATGCTTTGCAAGATGGCTAGGTTGTTGTTCATTTAGTAAGGAGACTAAGTCCTTAAACTCACTCCCTAGGAGACAAGAGCATGAGTGATATGAATCCATGACTTAATCTAATGCAAATTTTATCAAATTTTGGACTCTTTATTTTGACAGGCTATGGGATTTTCTATGCCTAAATGCATGAGAATTTGATTATGGGCCAAATCAAGAGAGAAAGGGGTGTTCTTCCATCAAAGGCTCTCATAGGTTAAGCCCTCATTCTTTGGTAAAGATGGAAGCCCCCTCTTAACAACAGTGAAATAATATGACATGCATGATATTATACATTCATTCATCTAGCTAAAGGGTTGCTAAAAATTTTATTATCTTGATTTAATTCCTAGGCTTTTATGTAAAGTTATGAGTTGTATTAAAATTTTAATTATGAGTTATTAATTAAGATAGAAAAATTAATTTCATTCTAAGAGCCTACCGCATCCAGGCTACACATTCAAGCATCAATCATAAAGAAACTATGAAAAGCATGTTATTCTAATGCGCAATCTAAACACAACATCAAATAATTTTATAGAATACCATAAAATAATAAAAGGCCAGTGTGGTAGGGTTCCGCCGTACACCCCAAAAAGAGAAAAATAGATGGGTAGCCGAGCTCTACCCTTATACAATCCAGATTATAAAAAAATAATACATGCTATGGGGGTCTTCTTTTCTTCATTTCTTCCTTCTCTTTTGATTTGATTTGCTCCAAAAGCATCAGGCACCCTGTGGACTAAGCCTTCCTCCTACCACTACTCATCCTAATCCCCTATAACACTAATCCTAATTCCTAATGCAAAATTACATCAAAAATAGGAAAAGTAAATCTAGCTACACCTACAAAACAAATATTAGCTAAACACACCATACAACTCAAGTAGTTATATGAATAATTTTGGACTTAGCACCTGCACATGGGTAACCAAGCTCACTGTCCTAACGTGAGTTATGCTTAGAGGCTAAGCAACCTCCACAGTGAACACATTTATATTTTTATTACAGTGGCCCCTTAAGTACAACCCCTGCAGAAAATATGATTAGGCTAATCATGGTCTACCATCAAGTCTATGAAACATACACCCTAACATCTAGTGTAAAATATTATATCATAAAATAAAACACAACATCATACATACAATGCCCTAACCTATCATTAGAAGTGGTGACTTAGTATTCTAATGTGTGTGCTTAAGGCTTGTGTGGCAAGGCTTTACTAGGCTTCTTTAGTTTAAGTTTCAATTTGGGGTTTGAATTGTTTAAATTTTACCTTTGGGTGATTTCAATTTAATTGATTTAATGATTTATTTTTTTATTTCTATTTCACTTTTATTTGGTTAAAATGATGTTTAGGTTTTCAAGAATGAAGAGTAGAATGAATTCTATTTGTAGATGGAAATCACCCTATTCTACATCCTAATTCCTAAATAATCTAACTAAGGTCCTTAAGTATCTTAATTAACCCATTTGAATTTGTGTAATTTATTTGATTTGATTTAGAGCTTAGAATTTGAGTTGGTTTAAGTATTTGATTAATTGATTTTTGATTTAGATGTTTTGGTTTAATTGCATCATGATAATTCAATATCCTTGATATTTAATGAAGTTTAAGTTTGTTTAAATTCATGTGTTTTTGATTGATTAATTTTAGATTAGATGTTTTTTTTTAAAATTAAATCTTGATAATTCAATATCATTGATCTCTAATGAAGTTTAAGCTTGTTTAAATTCAACTTTATGTTTATTTGATTTGATTATGGTTCATTCATTTGTAGTTTGATCAGATTAGATTAATTAAGATTTTATTTTGATTTTAATTGAGTTTGATTCCTTGTAATTAGGATTTTATCTTTTAATCTCATCCATTTGTCATGTTTATCAAAGTTTGGTTTGCATTTTGATTTCATATACTGGATAGTTAATTAGTTTATCTTATTTAAGTAGGTTGAATGAGATTTGATTTGATTTCATATTAAATTGATGAGAGTCTTTCTTAATTTAATTTAATTTGATTTGATTAGCTTTATTAGTCTATGGGTTTTCTTAGGTTTAGTATGATTATGTAATTATTTTAATTAAGAAGTGTATTATGTTAATTATAAAGAGTTGTTTAATTTTCAATTTGATTTAATATTTGTTTAGATCAATGATGTAATTAATGACTTAATAATTTAAGTTTAATTTAGGTTTTGATTAGTATTTAATTGCATGTTGATTATGTTCAAATTTATGTTTAATTAAGCTTAAGTTTAATATGATTAATTTAATTAACTTAATTAGCTTGTTTAAGAGGTGTGATCAATTATTAAATTAAGTAAAGATTTTTTTAATTTTTTTTTAAAATTTGATTTCATATTTTAGTTAATGTTGTGATTAATGACTTAATGATTTAAGTTTAAAGAATTGATTGGTATTTAATTGCATTTAGGTTTGATTAAGTTTAAGTTTAATATGATTAATTTGATTGATTTTAATTAGTTTACTTAAGATGTGTGATCAAATTAATTAGTAGAATAATTAAGTGACTGATTTGAATTAATTTTAATATGATTTATAAAGTTAATTTGGTTTATTAAGATGGTGGATTAATTTATTAAGTTTGCATTCATTAGGTGTTTATTCAATTGGATTAGCTTAAGGGTAATTAGTTTAATTAAGGAGTGTGTTTAACTTAATTATTAAATTAAATAAAAATTTATTTAACTCTTAATGATGTAATTAATGACTTAATGATTTAAGTTTAATTTAAGTTTTGATTAGAATTTAATTTCATTTTGATTATGGTTGATTAAGCATAGGTTTAATATGATTAATTTGATTAACTTAATTAGCTTACTTGAGGGGTGTGATTAATTATTAAATTTAATTGGGGTTTGATTTAAGCTTAATTTTAGAGTTAGCTTTAATGTAACTTATTTAAATTAATTTGATTAATAAAGATGATGATTTATTCATTAAGTTTGCATTAATTAGAAGTTTAACTAATTAAGTTTAATTAAGGGTAATTAAATTTTTTAAATCATCAAATTAATTAAGGGTTTGTTTAATTACGGATTAATGACTTAATTTCCCACATGTGAGTGATTTGATTTAGTTAAGTGTTTTACTTAAGTTTGATTTGATTAAAGGATTATTATTATTACCATTATTATTATTAAGTGAACTAATTATTTATTTCATTTTAATTAAGTTTGATTATTTATGATTAGAGTTTTATTTGATTTGATTCATTTATTATGTTTGTTTGATTTCATTAACATGTTTGATTTAGTTATTAGGTTGAAATATTTAATGGTTAATTAATTATCTTATTCCAAATAGATGTGATTTAATCATATGTTAATTAAGTTTACTTTAACTTTATTTGGTTTAATTCGATTAGTATTAAATGATTATATTGTATTGGTTTATTAATCAATTTGATTTTTTTAGTTTATTTAATGATTAATTAGTTTCAGTTTATTTATACTCATTAAGGGATTTCATATGATTATTGTTCCATGCTTAGTGTAGGTTTAGTTATACTCATTAGACCCATGTTAAGGTTTCCTAGATTTGTCTAATTTTAAGTTTGACTTAAGATTTAATCATTTAATTGAGTTTTATTAGCTTAAATCATATTTAATTTAATTTCCTCTAAAGATGATATTTTTTTGATTTGAGGTTTGATTAATGATTGCTCCAGTGCTATTTCATTTCTGATTTTGATTTGATATTTAAATTATTTTTAGATTATATTTTAATTAACTCCTTAATTGATGAAACTTTAATCTTAAGTGTTTGTTTGGGGTTCATTAGGATTCATAAAATCACATTATTTTCTTGAGAGTCGTAGATGTCAATTGAAGTGATTTAAGCCATTTTAAAGATTTTTGTAAATTTATGAATTTTTATTTGATTTATTTTATTAAAATAGACAATTTGAACTTCAAAATTTAATTTCTCCCAATCCAGAAGTCCTTTTCACTTGAAATTTTTATAGTAGGTGTATTGAACTTTAATTTCAAGCCTTGAAATTTTCACCTTAATCTGACTTATATTTTTGATTTAATTAATGAAATTTTATTTTCACTAGAACTCAAAATACTTAGTGAAATTTAGGAATTTTGGATTTGTTGGATTCCTCTCGAAAATATGAATCCAATGAGCCCTTGTTTATGATTTTTGGTTAAGTATTTTATTTTCTATGAATTTGTGAAGTTTCAGGTGATTTAAATTAATTTTTCTTTAAATAAAAAAAATCCGCGTGGTGCTAACGTTAGCATTAGGAAGACCGGTCAACCCATGGAAAGTGACCCGTGACTCGCTATGATCGGATGGTCTAGATCAGATCACATGATCTAGAGGACAAGATCGCACAATCGACACGCAATCTAAGCCGTCGATAGCTTAACGACGATCGCGATCGACGCGATCGAAGGCGATCACGCGGATCCATGATCGATCCGAGCCATCCGATCTCACAAATCATGAGATCGGATGGCGGCTGTGGCCCGCTAGCCGGTGAAAAGTAAAAATAGCTTTTTAAAGAAAAAAATCAAGTTTTCTAAGTGAAAACTTGTCAAAATGGACTCTTTTTTTCGTCGATTCACACCAGAAAAATTTTATTTTTTAATTACGATGATTAAAAGTAAAAATGCGGAATTATCTAGAGAAAATTCCTAAAATCGCAAGAAAATTAACACAAAATGCGAGAAATCCTAAGGCCGGCTAAAGTTTGGCAAAATTTACCCGTGGATGGTTTTGGTGGCGAAGATGAAGAAACTCTAGGTATGTGAGGAAGCTTTGGAATGATCTTTAACCCTTGCCTCCCTTCAGAATGTCATCTTCTCCGTTGTTTATCATCATCTAATCAAAAAAGTAACTATTTATATTTTTAAGCTCAAAAATGGCTCAAAGAGGTAGGGGATGGGTTCCTTTTTGCTTTATAAAACTTTTGGGGGCTGAATAGTGGTGAGAGGAAGAGGTGAAACCTCATTCCCTCCTTTTATAATGGCCAAAAATCCATTCTTTTTTAAATTTGTTTGGCTCCAAATTGATTGTTATCTTGCTTAGGGTGGTTGGGATGGATGATGGATTGATCAAGGACTTTGGATTTTTTCTCCAAAGTCCTCTCTTGCTGACAAATGATTAGCTCTATTCAAAATATAGTTGGTGCATGTGATGGGAAGAATTAAATGAGGTTGGGTGGAATCTATGTGGGGGAGGATCCATGAGATATTTAAATGGGTTGGATTGATTTTGGGCTGATCCTAAATGGGTTTGCTTCAGGTTTGATCAGCCCCTAATGGATCATGGCTTGGTTTCAAGGTATTTGGCTCGATTTAGGTCATATGAGTCATATTGGGTCAAGTTGACCAATTTGACCAAAATTGGCCAAATTGGCTTGGGTTATGGGTTGATTCATGTTCAATTGGCTAATTGTAGATGAATGTGGTCTTTGGTTTGAATTAATTTGGATTTAATTTGGATTTAGGCCAAATTGACCCTTTAGGCCTATTTGGGCTTAACGACTCAATTGGGCTCGATTGATCAAATTGGATTTAATTATGGCTTTGGTCAAGTTCAATAATCAATTTGAAATGAACTTGAGCCATTGGTTGCACAATCAATTTGGGTTAGATCATGATTTGACCCAATTTGGGTCAACTTGGATCAAATGGTCAATTAAGCTTAGTTTGGCTCAATTGCTGGTCAAGTCATATTTAAATATTGATTTTGGGTTGATTCAAATCATTGGTTTCAATCAATTTGATATAGGATGAGTTTTGGCTAGTTTTAGTTCATTTGGGCTATCGATTGACTTGGTCAAATGACTAAGTTGACTTGGTTTGACCCAATTGATTGCGATTGATCATTCTAGGGTGATTAACAATTATGGTGGAAGGTTTTGGTGTGCTTGGTTCAATCCAATTTGGGTTGGATTGGAAGTTGGCTCAAATGGGCCTTTAGATCACTTTAACTCAAGTGGACCTAAGTGGGTCAATTGGTTTGGTTTTGGTTTGATTTGATGATTGTAGGTTTCATTTATATTTGTGTAGATAATTGAATGAATGATTGATTCAAGAGAAAATTCATTAGTTTTGACTTGATCTGGATAGAATTTGGCTAAGTCCAAAGAATTGGCTTAGAGGGTGTAGATTGAGTTTGGATTTGATTTTCGATATAGTTTTGGTCATTTAAATTTTGATTTCATTTATATTTGTGAATATAAATGAAGAAATAATTGATTTATAAAGAGATCAATTGAGTTTGATTTGATCTAAAGGGAATTTTGGCTAAGCTTATGAATGTGATTCATATGGCTTAGGAAGGATTTTAGGATTTCAATTTGATTTTTGGTTTCAATCATTTGGAGTCAAATTTGAAATTAGATTCAGAATTTGAATTTGAATTTGAGATTTTGTTTGAGAATTGAATCTAGGTTTAATTTGAGAAAGTGTATCTAGATTGGGTTTAGGCTATGGGATAGGTAATTTCATTAAGCCCTAAGATATAGCCTAATCTTATGATTAACACTACTAAGTCCTTAGGCTTAGGTTAAGTGTTCACCTAATCACTAGAAGTATCTTATGAGTAAAGAGTTCTTAATGTCTAGAAGATTCCTAAGTCTAAGAAGAGGAGGTTAAGAGCTCACTCCAAAAGTGAGGTCAACAATCAAAGAAGAGAGTTAGAGTTGAGCAAGACTACAAGTGCATATTTTTAAAGTCAAAAGCTAAGTATTGCCACATATTAGAGTTGTGGAGAATAGTTTGTAAGAAGATATACTCATTGAAGCTACCATATGGGTATGCATCCAATTTGAGATGAAGTATTGATTTGAGAATGTGAAAAATATTTGAAATGAAAAGTCATGATTGCCATATTTTTCTATAAGGCTTACTTTTAGTTGCATTTAGTACTTTACCAAATCAAATACTAAATCTTTTGATCAAACTCAGTCTCTTTTTTAAGGAACTATCCTCAGGTCGATTAAATATGAAAGCTCTTAGGAAACTTGAACTTAGCATTTCAGTCATAATCTACAAGCTTGAAAGGATATTCCCCCCTGCTTTCTTTGACTCAATAGAACAACTATCGATATGTCTACCATATGAAGCTAGAGTGGAAGAATCAGTGCAGTATTGTTGGATGTACTTTTTTGAGAGGTATGTATTTTTTATATGTAATAATATCAATTAACTATCAATCTAAACATAATTATTCCTCTAAAACTACTACAGATTCTTGAATAAACTCAAAAAAATTGTGAAGAATAAAGCACACTTTGAAGGCTCAATATGTGAAGCTTATTTAGCCTAGGAGATTGCGAGTTTTTACTCCTATTACTTTAAGCCGCTGGCATAGATGGATGATGTTGAATGTGTTGGAGCTTCATATAATGTGCTATCCATTTTTCAACCTTCTAAAAAAGCATTGGGTATAAGCACATTAAGATATTTGAATAACAAAAAGCTAAGGGCATTGAAAGTTAATGTTCTTTTCAATTGTGATAATGTTCAACCTTTTCTTGAGTAAGTCTATCAATGAAACAACTTCTTTTTTTTGTACTTAAATATAATGTTTCCCTAATAATATTCATTTCAATATTAAGTTTAGGTTATTCATGAACTCATTAAACTTAGATGATGCTACCATTATTAGTAGGAAGATTGAAGATGACTTTCTTACATGGTTTAGTTTACATATAAACAATCATCATTATGACCTTAATATATTTTCTAAATTAGAAGCAACACTTTCTTATACTGCCTAATGTGATAAGTTCATGATTGAAATAATAGAGTGGAGAATCAGGATCTTGGTGACCTTGCTTGGGGACCTATATGAATTGTAAATATGTGGCCAATTTATGATGTAAATGACTATAAATTTCATACAAGTTCTTGATTAGAAGGAAAGAAAATATATAAGTCAAGTGTTTATGTTAGAGGAAACACATATTCAGATGATGAGAGAAAGATTATTATGGGGTTTTATAAGAAATTATGAAATTATAGTATTTAAATTAAAGAAGGGGAATGTCATTCTATTTAATTATGAATGATTTGATCTTGTACGTAATAGAGGAAAAAGGAATTATAAGTCATATGGGATTATTAAAGTAATTTGATCCATTTATCATTGTGCATCAAGCCATTCAAGTGTATTACCTAAGTAATCTATGAAGAGAAAGAGAAAAAATGGAATGAGAAGTGATAACTAAAATCAAACTCAGAGCAAGAGTGAAAGTTAAAAATATTATTGAACTTGCTCATCAAAGGGATAAGATGATAGATTTTGGACTTCTAGTTGATTGTGTTGAGCCAATAGTAATCTTGATTGATACTAACACTAATTATGAGGACATCAAGGATGATGACAAATAGGATAGTATAAATTCAACATCTAATGATTCATTGTAGTAAAATAATTACCATATGAGTTAAAGATAACATATCTTTCTGTTTGATATGTATATGCACTTTGTCTTTTATATACTTTAGTTGCATATTATTTGATAGCATATACTATACTTGCACATTATTTTTATTACTATTCATGTATACTATTCTTTTACATACTTTAGTTGCATACTATTTTTATATACTATACTTGAGCCCTATTTTTTAAGATATTATTCTTACATGCTTTACTTGCACATTGTTTCACATTATCTTTTACATACTTTAGTCTATTACTTAGCTTTATTTTTGACAGATATAGCTATTGTATTTTTTTTAATAGATAGAATCAAGTGGTGGTGATGATATTTTACAATGATTAATTATGAGCATCTTCAGAACGAAGAAGAAGATTATATCCCGAACAAGTCTTAAGGCTACAACTACGGTCACTACTATGACATACAATTCGATCTCACCATCTTGAACTTCTAAATCTACCGGTACATGCTCCTACCACTCTCCCAAACCTGCTAATACTACAACATTTTACTCTTATCAAGCACACATAGGTCATAAGGAGCCTAAGTTTCACCATAAACCATCAGATCAGATCGATCCATCTATGCCCACTTAGCCACCAATGATGCACACTTTTATTAAGCCAGAGGGTGATGTGTAAGTTTATCTTTGAACTTTCAATTTTAAATTTTTTTTGTACTAATCATCTTAACTACATTTTTTAAGTTCATTCCTTCCAGAGAAGCCATACATAGAAGCAATGACATAATAAGGAATAAATTTGATGCTCCTTATGTTTCTAGAATGAAGGTCTGTTACAGTTCGCGACATGAGGTTCAGAGAATTTGAGGTATTATCAAAACTCTTTCCACATATATAATAGATTATATTATGCTAAAAGACTACCGATTATCATTAATGTGGTTTCTATTACATAATGATTTTAGATGGCTATTGTTAGAACCAAACTATTAGAAAAATTTTTGAGTCTAGAAGTATAGTATGTTTATGAGATATGTTTGCATATGCAAGTCTGGATGAAGACTGGTTTAGATTAGAGATGATGTGTGGGTTGAGCTCTATAGAGCCTAGACCTCCCCAGATTATATTCATAAGAAGGAGCGGGTTGAACAAAATCAAGCATTTGATTATGGGGCATAAGCAGCTCTCTACTTATTAAAGGTTCAATTCCACACACTAAGTACATAAAAAATGGTGAGTCATTCATTATTTATAATATTTAAATTTATAATTACTCTTAATTAATTTTATTAGAATGATTATAGGCAAAAGTTCTTAGAAGAGAGCCCACCAATGTAGAATTACATAGTAGAACACATCAGGATCAAGTTAACCAGTAATGTGTTGATGTTTAGTCATGAAGAGATTACATAAGTTAACTTATTATTTTTGAATTACAATTTTATTGAAAATGTGCTTTCTTTAAATAACATTATAATTTTTTGGAGGACGATTACATGAGGCTGAAGGAGGTTGCTAGTTAGAGCTCTACCAGTGCATGTAGTTCTAATAGATAATTTAAGCAGTCAAAGCATGGGATTTGGAATGAGGCTGTTGAGCTAAGAAGAAGGAAAGCATATATGACCTAGGCTAACAAGGGTTGGCATATGATGCATATCATTTGTTCTCTAGAATGGACAATAATTTGATTAACGAGATCATTAGAAGGTGTGTTACAGGAATGACTGAGGACATGGAGCGAGGATAACTACTCAGATGACAACTATAGAGCTAAAATGGATAAGATGCACAAAGACCGATGAAAGGAGAAGGAGTCAATGGTCAAAGTTTTTATTTATACTTATATTTATTATTTTTAATTTGAACATTTTATTTTTTATTTATATTTATATGATTTATTATCACTGTTTAATTTAAGTTACTAGATGATTTGTTAAAGTGTTAATGTTTTAGAACTATTGGTTAATTTAAATGTTTTAGAACCATTGGAATGAAAGAAGTGATTGAACCTATCATTTTTATAGATATGGACTTCTTATATAACTGTTGTGAATTTGCTATAATTAAATGTGATTATAGAGTTATCATGTAGTTTTTCTATAGGTGCAAAAATCAGAAAATGTTTGAAGCTCTTTCATTTTTTCTTCAATATGTATAGGTTTTCTATGGATTTTTGATGGATTTTTCATCATTATAGTAAATACGAACCATCATAGGGGATTTTCATAGACAAGAAATTTCCAATGGTGGCTTTTCTAGTGGATTTTCAAGAAATTGCTTTTTGATGAAATTTTGTAAAATTACTTCAGTTGTTGTCATGAAAATAGTTTAAATTTAATTGCTCTCTTTCTTTTTGTTAAAGAAATTTAGATTTATGTATGATTTTCTATCAACACCAAGATTTTTTATATATCTTTGTCAACCTTTCCATTCATCAACAAATGATTAGCGATAGATGAAGTTCCATCCATAAAATCAATAAGGGTAATATTATGTCACCTTAATAATGCTACTGCCAGCACACTGGTCTTCAAACCTGATAAATATACTTGAATTCTATAATGCGATGTAATGTCATAGAGTTCGCATTGCTTCTATTCATCTGAAAGGAACCTGGTTCACTTTGTATCAATGAGTATTGGTTAATGGTCAAAATTTATCATTAAAAAAACATTTTGAAATTTCTCAACTTGAAAAATCTACATGGAAATTCTTTTAGGTTTACCTAATAGGATTTAGTGTTAGAATATCAAAATGCATTGAGGAACTTCCCTTAAAGTTCTTGGCCATTTAAAATTCTTGTTGGTTAGCTTTTTTTTATTATTATTATTTATGATCTCAATCATTAATTATGGCATGAATTGTTACCAACCACATTATGAAATTCCATTGAGTTGCAAGATTCCATGAATCATAAACAAACCTATCTTATTTGATCTTCTATCAAACATATGATACTCTAAGCTTCTCTAAATCTCAAGGTTGATCAGTTATGGCCATTCTATAAATCTCATCAGACAATGATTTTATCTATTATTTAATCAAAAAAATTTCATTGTATTTCTGAATATATCTATATATCACCTCCCATAAACTTATTCTGGTGTTGATAATTAATACAAAGTTACTTCACCATGATCAAACTCTTCATAGTATTCCTTTAAAAATAAAATTTTATAGATAAAAAAGAACTTCATCGCATGCTAGAACTTTTTACATTTGGATGAGAGGATTTAATCTTTTGTCCATCCACATAATTAGTTTCTACAAAACAAATTTTAAAATTCATCAATATTATAAATAAAATGCTCACAAGAGGACTATCTAACGATACATGCATCATGGAAAGTTTAATTGATGTCAATTAAATTTTAAAAAAAAATCTAAATTTAGTTAGCATATGTTAACATAAATGTATGTACGTACTAATGAATTATGAAAATCAAAGCTAATATGACACTCTTATCTCATATGCCTCAATTTTTTTATAATATTTTTTTATTAAAAGATTAATTTAAGCTACTCACATATAAGTTGATTAATTAAGGCGTTCGCCCATCTATGAGGTATTGAGTTCAAAGATTGGCATAAGCTTATTTATTTGTATTTTTTTCTATAAAACTCAACTATTAAATAATAAATTTAAGGTAATTTGCACTAATTCAAGGTCATTTTAAAGATCACTCATATTGAGTTGAATCAAATTTACACAAATGTGATTTATATTCCTCAAAGATATTGAGTATAATATATGCCACTAGAACAAAACTAAATATTAACTTTAATTTTATTTAGTGTTATCATCTTCAATGACTATCTTGTAGATGAAGACCAGCTAAAAGAAAAAAAATATATAATAAGCTTATATACATATGCTTGGACTAAATAAATTGTAAATCAATGCTAAGTGACTTGCTTAAATGCATTTGATTTGAAACTAGTCCTATTTTTAACTCTTTGCAATGAAAAGATTATATGTAAAGCAAAATAGTCTTAATCTAATCTTCTACAAGTAATCAGAGTGCTAAATACATGTCAAAACTTAAACCAAGTTTAAAAATAATATTAGAAATAGAAATTATTGATATATAACCTAAAATTGATCTTCAATTTAAATAGAAAAAGAATAATTAGATAGGATGAAATGAAGAAGAATATAGGAGAAGTTTGCATATAACTTACATGATGAGACTCGAATAACATTAATGCATCTATGAAAACTAAAATAATAGAATGACTAAAAAATAAATTAAGGGCTCTAGTCAAGAATATATTTTTAATCATTATTTATATTGAATTTATGAAAAAAATAATATTATTTCAAGGTTAAGATAAATTACAACAAATATGTGCTATAATTGATGTCCTCATATATTATCTCATATTTTCAATGGTTCCCCTAATTTTATGACAAAAATTGCAATCGACAACTTTTGCTACATATTTAAAACTAAGGCTGCATTTGGGGCTACTTTCTACTTATGATACAGTCTAAATCGCAAACAAGTTGCATTTAGGAAACTGTATTTTGGTTGTGTTTCGAAAAAATTGTTGATGGAAAAGTTGTAGTTTCCCACCATACCTGATATAGTGCAGTGGCTACCAAAAGTTGTAGTCTATTTTTTTTTTAAATTATAAAAAATTATAATACCCACCATAACTTTTCAGATCATGATTGCTTCTGTAGCAGCTCCACCACTATTTTTTAAGATAATTGCAGCTACTCCAAATAGATCTTAACTGATGACTAAGCATTTATCATAATTTTACTATTGTGATGAACTACCAATAGAGTATGTAAAGTGACTATGAATATGGAGGAATTGTGAATAAATTACAAACTTTCATTGAAGATTACTTTATACAAAATAAATTAGTGCTTTGTATATTTAAAAATATATATAATGATTAGAGCAAATAAATTTGTGGATGAAGCAAGTTTATCTAGATATATTTATAGTAATTACAATGAATATAATGTGTCTAGAATGGAAAATTCTCTACTTTGTGTGATAAAATGGGTATTAGTTTTCATTATTATGCTCTTGCAAGATGAAGTATCTGAGAAAAATGCTAATCTTGGTGTGTAAGTCATGTTATCATAGTTTAAAATGAGTTTGTTAAAGCATCAACATGTTGGATATTAAAGGAGACTTGGGAAACGTAGAATGACTATTTTAAATTTTATAATGAATAAATTAAAATTCAATCAAAGTATGCTCCGTATGATTGTAAAAAAAAATTGCACTATGCAATTACTATTAGTAACTTAGATATTAATTTAATCAAGATTGTTCATTAAAATAGGTGAAATAAATGACCTTGATTCCATCTAAACTTTGCCATGGTATGGCTTGTTCACTAAAATCTCCCTGATCCATGCAAGTAAAACACAAAATGAATGATGTCTCTCACTTTAATAGATAAAAATTAAAGTCCGAGAGGTTGTTCTTAAGTTTTAGAATTATATCTCATAGATATTTAGAAAACTAGCATCCTCTTGCTTTATTTATTTTTTAGGGTTTTAACATATATAGCATCTGAAACATGTCTATTTACATGTTTCACACTTCAAACTTAAATATTACTTACATAGCACTCTGTTAGTCTCCGTTTGAGTTTCCACGCTAGAATGGGTTCACGTATGTAGATAATATTTAAGTTTGGGGTGTGAAACATGTAAATAGACATGTTTCGGATGCTATGTATATAAAAACCCCTTGTTTTTTTTTATGCTAGTGTTGACCCCTAATATTATTTCAAAATAAAAATGAAAAAAAATGGGTGCGACTTTCCCCTCCGACTCGCTCGCGATCCCCTCTTTCATTCGAATCTGGTAAGCCCCAAGCAAAAATAAATTAAAAAAACTTCTCCCTCTCGGCACTCATTTCTCTCAACCACACGAGAAAATATTCGAGTCCGATGCTTTACGTCGGACTCAATCCATGGCGATGTGTCCATTATTTTTTCCCATTTTAGCAACAGGCGAATTGATGACGGTATAAAGGGATGATTCACGATGCCGATTACGCTTCCCCTGGCCCGACCCGGCCCATCTTGTTCAAACAGTGGGAGAAGAAGAACAAGATGATCTTGTCGACATTTCTCATCACGAAGCTTTTGGGGCTTTCTTCGATGAAGGAATTTTTTCTTAACCAGCTCGAGCGTCCGACCTTCTCAATGATATAGCAAATCAAAATTTAGGTATTGTAGGTGACTACATGAGGTATTTACACATACTTTCCTGAACTTAAATGAATTTAGGGTTTACTCTGTTCTTCACACCGTCTAGTGAAAGATTGGCTATTTTTTATAGGTTATTTTGTATCTGTACTCTTTGTACCTCTCTGGAGGGTACATAGCATTTAGAACTTTTTTTCTAGTTTCTTTAGCCTGGTTCTTGAGATTATGTTCATTATATTCCAATGGAAGCATTTGGAGGCTATTTGGATGGTTTCTGGGAAGTTTTTTGCATCTGTACTCTCTGTACCTCTCTTGAGAGTATAGATCATTTATGACCTTTTTTCATAGTTTCTTTGGCCTGGTTCCTGAGTTTATGTTCATTATATTCCAATGGAAGTAATTTGGAGGCTATTTGGATGGTTTCTGGGGAGTATTTTATATATGTACTCTCTGTACTCTCTCGAGGGTACAGATCATTTAGGGCCTACTTTTTCAGTTTATCTTTTCTTCTTCTTGAGACTATATTTAGGGCATTACAATGGAAATAATTTGAAGGCTGTTTGGATGATTTCTTGGGAAGTATTTTGCATCTGTACTCTCTGTACCTCTCTCGAGGGTACATTTAGAACATACTTTTGGTTTATCTTGCATTCATCTTGAGATTATATTTAGGGCATTCCAATGGAAGCAATTTAGAGGCTATTTGGATGGTTTCTAGGGTGTTTTCTACATCTGTACTCTCTATACCTCTCTTGAGGGTACAGAACATTTAAGACATTTTTTTCCAGTTTATTTTGCCTGTTTATTGAGATTATGTTTAGGGCATTCCAATGGAAGCAATTTGAAACCTGCTTGGATGATTTTCGAGGGGTATTTTGCATCTGTACTCTCTATACCTCTCTTGAGAGTACAGATCTTTTATGACTTTTTTGTCTAGTTTATTTTCCTATTTATTGAGATTATATTTAGGGTGTTTCAATGGAAGCAAATTGAAGGCTATTTGGATGGTTTCTAGGGGGGTATTTTGCATCTGTCTCTATACCTCTCTCGAGGGTATAGATCATTTAGGGCCTGCTTTTTTCAGTTTATCTTACCTTCTTCTTGAGATTATATTTAGGGCATTCCAATGGAAGCAATTTGAAGGCTGTTTGGATAGTTTGGGGTGTTTTGTATCTGTACTCTCTGTATCTCTCAGGGTAGATCATTAGCTACTTTTTTGTTTATCTTGCATTCTTCTTGAGATTATATTTAGGGCATTCTAATAGAAGAAATTTGGAGGCTGTTTGGATGGTTTCTGGGGTATTTTCTGCATCTGTACTCTCTATACCTCTCTTGAGGGTACATATTTAGGGCCTTTTTTCTAGTTTATTTTGCCTGTTTCTTGAGATTATGTTTAGGGCATTCCAATGGAAGTAATTTGATGGCTGCTTGGATGATTTCTGGGTGTTTTTTACATCTGTACTCTCTGTACCTCTCTGGAGGTCTGAGCATTTAGACTTTTATTTATTTTGCCTTTAGATTATATTCATTACATTCCAATGAAAGTAATTTGATGGCTGTTTGGATGGTCTTTGGTGGTTTTTTGCATCTGTACTCTCTGTACCTCTCTAGAGGGTACAGATCATTTAGGGACTTCTTTTTTTCAATTTATTTTGCTTGTTTATTGAGATTATGTTTAGGGCATTCCAATGGAAGCAATTTAAAAGCTGTTGGATGGTTTTCGGGGGGTATTTTGCATCTATACTCTATGTACCTCTCTTGAGGGTACAGATCATTTATGACCTATATTTTTCAATTTCTTTTGGCCTAAATATTGAGATTATATTTAGGACATTCCAATGGAAGCAATTTGGAGGCTGTTTGGATGGTTTCTGGGGGGTTTTTTTATCTGTACAGTCTATTAGGAATAATTTGGAAGCTGTTCACTTGGTTTTGATGGGTGATTTGCACTCATTACTACGACTTTTCTTTTAAAGTTTACCATGTCGGGAAAAGGATAACTTTGAAGCGAACCACTATAAGAACTGTTTCAATAACAAAGACGCTTTCATGAAGTGACATTTTAAAGAGGCTTCATCCGCATCATTAGACTCCATGGAATTAAGCAAGACTTAGTTGCCATTACATCGATCTGTCTTCTTGGGACATAGAAAAGCAAGCTTTCTTGTTGGGTGGGCAGTGCATTTCTTTCACCTCGATGAAGTTGTAGTGATGATAGGGATGCCAAACAGAGGGGAGAAGGTCAGTTCATCGAACTACAAGAATCAACTTGAGCATTCGGATGGCTCGTTGCCTGTAGCACAGTTTGTGCAGTTGTACATATATTTTCTGCTGTTAAATCTATTTTTTGTATATCACAACTATAGGGTGGCATCGAATTGATTGCCTACGATGACATAGATAGATTTGCTGAATACAACTGGACAGAGGCCATTTGGGACTTTTTAGTTTCCTAATTTTATATTATTACATCAAAGATTCAGACCCAGAGGGCAGCCGGTTACATGAGTGGCTTTGTCACTCTTCTGATGGTATGTTCTATATCTCCAAGAATGTGTAATTTAATGCGTTGAAGTTAACTGTTTTAAATATTCATTGTAGATATGGGCGGCTGAGCACATAAGCATCATAAGCCTATCATTTCCATCTACAAAGCCACATATGCTAATGGGCAAAAATATAGTTTCTAAATAATGCTTTCACTGATTTGGGAGGACACCAGGTGACATATAATAATATCACTTAGTTCATATAAGAATGTCTATTTATGTTGTATATCTTCACATTTTTTTATCGATTTAACACAGGTATGGCTTTCATTCGAGGACATATTAGAAGAGGAGACCTAGCTCCTTGAATCAGTGTCCCTTGCCCAACAATCTACACATATCGAGCCTGATAATAGTCCCATTTTAAGTCCAATGAGTTCAGCCCCCACTGACTCTCCATATGTCTCTCCTCAATATTCTCCACCATCTAGTGTATCTAGCACCTCCTCTGCTACTACCCCACAGGCTTTGGGGAGAGGATACTGCAGATTTCGGGGACTTGAAAGATACATCATCTTTTCATGCAACAATGAGGAGAGGATGGATGGGCTTGATTTGCGGGTTGCTGCTATTGAGAAAGTTCTTTCCAGGCAGCGGGGTCCTACCACCCCCAGTGTGGGGGAGGTTCCTGTGGGAGTCACCACAGGAGAAACTCTTGAGGAGGCTACCACAGGAGCTTCCCCTGTGGAGGGTACCCCTGAGGAGGCTACCACTTGGAAAGCCCCTAAAGAGGCTACCGTAGAGGAAGCTCTTGTGGAGGCTACCACAGGAGCTTCCACTGTGGAGTTGGATACTTTCAACAGGGAAGCCCATGTGGAGTTCACCGTAGGTGAAGTTCTTGTGGAGGCCACCACTACACATGATGATGCTGTGAAGCCTGTAATCGACAGCATTGAACATGGTATGAAGGCTCGGTGGATGAGAAGAGGAAAGCAGTTTGTTCCCCCTTCGCACATACTTATAGGAAGTCATGAGCAAGAATAAGTGATGTGGTGGCCTCCATTCAAGATGAGAAGCCGACAGTAGAGGTATTAAGTTACTTTCTTTTAAATTTGAGATAAAAGAAATAGATTTCACTAAATTTTTTTATAGGTTCACAAAGATGAGCCAAGAAGGTCGATACCTTATCATTATGGTGGAGGAGCATCAATCAGAGGTATGAATCATCTCAATAGATCGATCCTTAATTCATAGTGAATCTAGCTCTTCATCACTAACTTTCATCATCAGTAATTTCATTGTAGCCAGCAGAGGCACATCATTTTGTTGAGTTCTCATCCAGAGCTATTTTACCTAAGCCGATGCTCAATCTTATTGACACATCATGCTCCCGATTTGAGGATAAGTAAGTCAATCTTCAATCAGCTCCTTCATACATAAAATAACCTATTCGTTTAATTAAGATCACTTTAAAATATTTATCACTTGCAGGGTTGATACAGTATTCATGGCTGGGAATATCATTATTGCACGAGGGCAGATCAATGAGTTGCTCACAGATCAATATCTCTTAGATGCACACATTGATGCCTTCGCCTTCTTACTGGCCGAGAAGTATTCGCTCTGTCCGGGGCTGTATGTCCCTTATTTGTACATTTCATGCTTGCATTGGGTATGTTACCCCACAGGAATGTTGGGTATTATGATTCAATTCTTATTTGTTTAGATAAAAGCTAGAATCTATAATCGTTCTCTTCTTTTCTTGCAGAGTTATGCCAGGTACGGCCTAAAGACGGAAAATAAAATGTTCATCCAGCATGTCACTACAGACAGTGTATCGAGGGCTGAGGTAATCTTACTGCCAGTTATAAATAATCAGCACTGGACACTCTTGGTTGGGCATATTAAGTTAGGGGCTTGGTGTTTTTATGACTCATTACCCAAACCAACCCATAAGAGCATTCTTCCTGAGATTGTAAGAACAGTTTTCAAATTTGGTTCCTCTTAACTATTTTTTTCTGGGCTAACTTATTGAGATTATGTTCTGGCTATTCAGATCAAATTACTTGTTGAAGATGCTAACCAGTCTTTTGCTAGTGATCCCAAAATATGGCCAATCAAAATGGTGAGTGGGCTGCCAATCCAAGCTAATACTGTTGACTGCGGGATGTTTATCTACAAGTACATGGAGGCAGCAATCCACAAACTCCAATGAACTGGGCTAACCACCATGACTGGCCCAAGAAGATGAATATATTTAGGACTGAGTTCTCTTACAGCATGCTTGGGACTGAAAAATCTAATCTAAGAACTATAGGATTTAGTTCAAATGATTCATTAATAACTCATTGATCTCAAAAATTAATTTTCCTAAAATGAAGAATACATTAATATAATGTAATAGATATGAATCTAGACTTTTGAATGTCAGAATGATCGGATGTCAAACAATTGATAGTTGACATTATATTATGGTTGGTGTAAGTAAATTTTTTTAAAAAAAAAATTTAAACTTTAAATTTTTTTTATAATCATGATATTTTAATAGTTTTAATTTTTAAAAGTAAATTTTTATCATAATTTTTTCTTAAATATTTGTACCTTCAGGAGTGGTATAGATGCAAAACACCCATCCGAAACCATCCAAATAACCTTCAAATTGCTTCCATTGGAATGCCCTAAATATAATCTCAAGAATCAGGCAAAATAAACTGAAAAAAAAGCCATAAATGATTTGTACCCTCAGGAAAGGTACAGAGAGTACAGATGCAAAATATCCCCAAAACCATCCAAGCAGCTTTCAAATTGCTTCCATTAGAATGTAATGAACATTATCTCTAGAATCAGGCAAAATAAATTGGAAAAATAGGCCATATATGATCTATACCCTCAGGAGAGGTACAGAGAGTACAGATGCAAAATACCCCCCAGAAACCATCCAAATAGCTTTCAAATTGCATAAACCAGAATGTAATGAACATTATCTCAAGAATCAGGCACCCTAAACTAAAAAAAGGCCATAAATGATTTGTACCCTCAGGAGAGGTACAGATGCAAAACACCATCCAAAACCATCCAAATAGCCTTCAAATTGCTTCCATTGGAATGCCCTAAATATAATCTCAAGAATCAGGCAAAATAAACTGGAAAAAAGGCCATAAATGATCTATACCATCATGAGAGGTACAGAAAGTACAGATGCAAAATACCCCCCAGAAACCATCCAAGCAGCTTTCAAATTGCTTCCATTAGAATGTAATGAACATTATCTCTAGAATCAGCAAAATAAACTGGAAAAAGGTCAAATATGATCTGTACCCTCAGGAGAGGTACAGAGAGTACAGATGCAAAATACCCCCCAGAAATAATCCAAATAGCTTTCAAATTGCATAAACTAGAATGTAATGAACATTATCTCAAGAATCAGGCAAAATAAACTAGAAAAAGGCCATAAATGATTTATACCCTCAAGAGAGGTGCAAAGAGTACAGATGCAAAATACCCCCCAGAAACCATCTAAACAGCCTTCAAATTTCTTCCATTGGAATGCCCTAAACATAAACTCAGGAACTAGGCTAAAGAAACTATGAAAAATGGTCATAAATGATCTGTACTCTCAAGAGAGGTACAGAGAGTACAGGTGCAAAAAAAAACCCATAGAAATCATCCAAACAGCCTCCAAATGCTTCCAATGGAATGTAATGAACATAATCTCAAGAACCAGGCAAAATAAATTGGAAAAAGTCAGCCCTAAATGAAATGTACCCTCAAGAGAGGTACAGAGAGTACAGATGCAAAATACTCCCCAGAAATTATCCAAATAGCCTCTAGATTGCTTCCATTGGAATGCCCTAAATATAATCTCAAGAAGAAGGCAAGATAAATTAAAAAAGTAGGCCCTAAATGATCTGTACCCTCAAGAGAGGTACAGAGAGTACAGATGCCAAAAAAATCCCCAAATACTATCCAAACAGCCTCCAAATTGCTTACATTTGAATGTAATGAATATAATCTCAAGAAACAGGCAAAATAAATTGGAAAATGAAGTCCCTAAATGCTTTGTACCCTCCAGAGAGGTATAAAGAGTACAGATACAAAAAATCACCTAGAATCATCCAAGCAGCCATCAAATTGCTTCCATTGGAATGTAATGAACATAATCTCAAGAACCAAGAAAAATAAACTAGGAAAAAAGGCCCTAAATCCTCTGTACCCTCCAGAGAGGTACAGAGAGTACAGATGCAAAAAAATACTCAAAAATCATCCAAGCAGCCATCAAATTGCTTCCATTGGAATGCTAAACATAATCTCAAGAAATAGGAAAATAAACTAGAAAAGAAGTCCCTAAATGCTCTGTACCCTCAAGAGAAGTACAGAGAGTACATATGCAAAATAACACTAAAACGTAAAAATTTAACCAAACAGCATCCAAATTACTTCTAATGGAATGTAATGAATATTTCTCTTCAGACAGACCAGGATATCACTAACAAATCGTAGAGAAATTGTACAAGAAACATTACTAATGAATTTTTATTTAATACATCCTTAGCTAAATTGGTCGTATTTCTTCAATGTTCTCCATCTTCATGGTTCTTTTGTAAAAAGGAAATGAGATTTCCTATTTCTCTTGACCACCGAAAAAAATACACCCTAAACCCTAAATATGTCTATATATTTCTTTTAAATTCCTCCCACGCATTCCAACGATGCTTCTTCTCCAACTGTTTGAACGAGATGGGTCGGTCAGGCCAGGGCAAGCGTAAATGACATCGTGAATATGCCATCCCTTTACAGTGTCATCTGTCCAGTTACTGCTCCGTTAAGCGCTAAAATGGGAAAAAAATACTGGACATGCATCGGCCATGGATTGGAGTCTGCACGTAAAGCTACGTGTGGACTCCAGACGTAATATTTTCTCCAATCGCACAAGCACGATCTCCCCCTTTTACGCACAGAGGCAACCAAAAGAAAGGATTCAGTTCCTCGTTCGCAATATTCCTCCAAATTGAGTGCTCGATTCGTCATAGAGGTGTGATTTCCTCTCTTCCATTTTTCTAAATTGTAGCTCTTGATCTTTTTCGAACCACAAGAATATCCTCTCTCAATTCTCCTCCCCTTCTCGCACATGCTGTAAGCTCCCATTCTCCCGATTCCTTCAAACTGAAGGCTCCCATATGATCCAAAACCTTTCCTCCTCTCGTTCGCTCCCTCAAAATTGCAAGGAACCGGTCCCGTAAGATATCGTTCGCTCTCCCTTCTTCCTAACCGATCCATCGAGCTCTCCCTCCCTTCGTCCAATCTTCGAATCAAAGCATAGCTTAGCAAACCGAGCCCCTTCATTCTCTATCTCTCTTTTCATCCCTCTCATTCTCTTTTCATCCTCTCTCTCTCTCTCTCTATGATTTCAAAAATTAAAAAATGTACAAAAAGAGAGAGGTTTTATATTATCTTGTCGATTGCATTGTCGCTTCGCATCAACGCAAATGTATAAAATGTGTGTGGACGTATGAAATATATTGTGCTTGTGTTTCTTTTTGTAAGTTTCAAGACCCCGCTAATGCCCAATAGGACGTAGTGGGTACAAAGAGATGGTTGTGATGTCATAAGACATCGCTCGCTACACTTAATAGGGTGTACTGAGTAAGCCAAAACTGTTAGATGTAGCATCCCTATGCCGACATGGTGCCAAAATTTAGACTAAAATTCTATACTTAGATAAATTAATAGGAAACCATCTAAACTGAAATTAGATAAATAAATACTATAAATACAAAGATAAACATCAAACCAAAGAGAAGAGGAGGAAAAACATTTACCAAAAAAAATTTAAGCAAATTAAAAGCCCACTCATAAATATAAAAATGACTTTTAATTGAATAATTAAATCTTATTACAATTTGTATTAAGCATTGAGTTAAGTAATTGATGATTAATATTGAAATTGAAAATTTACTCTTAAGCAAGAGAAATATAAACAAGATATTGTAAACTTTCATAGAATAATAATTATATTGAAGGGGTCAAAGTGATTTGAATGGAATTTGTAGTGGGATTAAATGCTTGCCAATAGACATAAATTATTATGCAACATAATGAATGGATAGAAATAATAAAATTGAAAGCTTCAAATTAAAGCTTACATTATATTCCAAGGTTCATTAGTGAGCATAGATGAAGACTTTCGGTGATCCCAAATAGTATGGCAATCAATATAACGAAGGGTTCTTAATGAACGAATGTCTCATACTTGACTCCAATTACATGAGTTTAGAATAGATAAAGAAATTTGAGTAAAATTTACAAAGAATTGATAGGTTGCCAATGAATTTGAATATAATCCTTGCAATATTTCTTGTCGAGTAATCTAAGAGTAAATTTAGTTTAACAAATTATTAGATCACATGAACCTTGCAACAACCTTGAAATCTAGCTTTGAAATGCAAATGCAATTCAAGCATGATTCAAGCAACAAGGCTCACATTCAATAAGCTAAGTTGAAAGAGATATAATAGGTTATCTATGGGCGAGAACAAAAGTTGAAAGTGATGAATTGATAAATATTTGAAAGATCTTTAACTACTACAAGCTAAATGATATTTGAGAATTGAAAAGTTTAATAAGCAAACTAAGTGTAAGTATATTTTGAATTATAACCTAAATCATACGCCACAAGATACACAACACATTGTACAAGCAAATAGAAGGCGTCAATTAAGGCATCAATTGAACTCTTGCACATATTACGAAGTATGATTAAAACTCAAATTCAATGCTTAAAATTATGCAAGCATTTTTAAATACACCCGCATCAGCCCCGACACAATGCTGAATGCTTAAATTTAGTGTTTGAGGATGCTATGTGGGTTGCTTCTCAGTTTGGACTTAGGACCGGGTCCGTGTTAACAAAACCTAAAAATCTAATTATTATAAAAATTTTAACTTATTAAAATATCTGAGAAGCTAATTCTGTCATATGAAAGTAGATATGATTCTCTATTATTAAACTAATAAAGTCGACAGGATCTGAAACAATAAATTAAGTGATCAAACAATACGTCCACCCCGATGATGGTTGTGTTGAATAAAGATTTCAATCGGAGGGGATACTTACCATCAAAATATGCTTGCAAGATCAAATCAAATTAATCAAAATTAGGTATCAATACAACTATAAAATCGGATAAATTACTAAGTGTTAAATGCTTAAATGAAATTCAATATCTAAAAATTTTAAGCTAAAATTCAACCCACCTTCCATAATTATTTATTGGAGGTAATAAATTAAGAAAACACTTTCTCACAAAGAAGCCAATTTCAAATCAAATGTATTTATATATTCACTCTCAATCAATCTCATGCCAGCAATGATGTTTCCTGTGTCCTCAGTCTGCGTGGTTTGGCAAGTAGCCTCCACATATGATGTAGTTACGACTAGGGTCCTCTATTCGAGTGGTTATCGTCAAATAACACCATTATATTACGATCACGACTGTAGCCTATATGCTCTTCAATGGCTCTGTCCTTTGAGTTGTGAACCATAGGGTATACTTGATAGGGCAAAAAGCCCTCTATCAGCTAAGGTGGACTTAAACTTGTCTCATTAAATAAACACCACCCCAAGTCTACAAGAATTACTTGGATGACATAACCATGGCTGCTAATAAGGATCCTTCAGTCAGGTTGGGTCGACTACCTCCTCTGACTAAGTAGACTAGGACCATAATAGCCCGGGATGATAGAACTATGGGATCTAGATCGAGCACGTCATCATTCCCCCAACCATTTAAGTTAAAATAATGAATTTCATAAATCCCAAATTTTAAACTCCACATGTTACTACTATATATGTAACACATTAAGCGACCTAACGGCTAGCCTTAATCGAAAGTTCTCTCTCAGCATTGAGGAGGGATTAACTATAGGTGCTTGCACCTATAGAAAACTTGGAACCAAATCTAAAGTCATCACAAAATGAGGGTGAAATCACTGGGTAGTGTCTTATCTACTATTCCATCTACTTTTTGAAAATTTCACCGGACACATAAATTATACTCTCTTCAATGTGAGAGGTCGGTGGTAAATTTTTGGAGCCCAAAGATTTCTGGTGACTCTGTTAGGGATATGTTTCTCTTTCATCTTTGGCTAGTCATATACATACTATAGTAGCAACAAAATATTTAAAAATTCAAAACAAAAAATGGTGATTTAGATATATAATAAATTCAAATTATGAATGTATCAGACTCTATATCAAATGAATTATTATGTTGAGTATATTTTTATTACACTATTATTTTGTTCTGTAGTACCTCTACATTGTAAAAATATGGGGTGAAATAATAATTACTAATTACTAATCCCCATCTTTGACTTGTGCAGAATGGATCTACAGAGCACTCCTTTTATCGTCCAACTAGGGCGTGGTGCAAACATCTGCTTGGCTAACGTCGTCATCAACACAAAGATGTTGGAGCTACCATTCAATTTGGTAGCATGGATTTCTCAACTATTATAGCTATAAATCCTGAAGTACCCACCCGTGGTACACTCGCTAGAGGTCATACTGGAAGGCCTCAGTTTACTGAAGCTCCTACTCTTCATGCTCAACAACCAATTCAACAACCAACCGCTGTTAAGGAGTTCTCCTGATATAGAACTTCAATTTTTGAAAGACTGGGTCAATCTGAAGCCCCATTAATGAAGAGAACCGTCATTGGGCATACTGTATCTTTGATGCCTCATGGTACAACTACTCTGCCAATTGAACCTTTCATACCGGAAAGAATGATCATGAAGCTTCCTCATCAAGAAGCAAATTAACTAGAAGGCAAAGAAGAAGAAGAAGTGTTGAGCTGAAGGCTCAACATATCCCATTTAAACAACCCATTGAACAAGCAATACTACTACCAAAAGTGAGTATTTCTACCTGTAACAACTTTGATAATCTAAAATGGGTAAAAGGAATAGCTCTACTGGTGAGATGAAGCAGTCTTTCTGAACTCAACAACATCAAGCTCTACCACCTCAAAGGAGACAACCTGAAGTATTGTCTACTAGAATACATAATATTCTTAAAGTAGCAAAGGAAAGAGGCTTAATGAAAAGAAAATTTTGTAGGCCTGTGATAATCAAGATACTGAGATTCCACTAAGAAGGTGGTCATCTATTATGGTAACTAGTCATCAAGCCAAGTATATTTCACACGATGAGCATCATAGCGTGACACTTGGACCATGTGTCCAAGAATCTGTTGTTGAAAGATCCCGATGAAAGGGTAAGAGGATATGGAGGCCAAGGCTGGATGAAATTCTAAAGAAAGAAAGATGTGTGACATCTGATGCATATATTCAGAAATCCATCTCAAAAATAACTCATCAGAGGTGGATACCTAAAAGAAGAGATACATCACTGATAAAAGATATGATGGTCGGCACCCTGGAGAAACCTCTAGGAGATCCCATCATCAATTAGATTCACCCTCGCAGGAGAAAGTTGACTATGATTGCAATCTCATGATGGAAGAAATGTATATTCCTCATAATGAATCAGAGATCCATTGGAAGCATCGATCAAAAATTCATGTGCAAGAAGAAGATGATGTGCAGGACACTATGGAAGTAGAAGTTGTTTATACGATGAGACATATAGATGAACTTTCTGTTCAACAGACATGAATCTGGTGAGCTTGAACTTGAATTCAATGCTTATGAAGGAGAGTCATCACAAACGAGAGTAGAAGATGGATCTTCAATCTCAATTGAAGAGGAAGAAGAAGAAGATCAAAATGAAAGAGAGAGTTGAAGTTGTTTATATGGTTGAACCAGGAAATGATCAACTTGGTACACGCTATTACAATCAGCATCGTCGTTCAACCCTAGAAACAACTGTCCATATAACTCACAAGGAGAAGGACAGTCAAGTTCTTCCCCTGAAGATGAGCAGGGAGTAGAACAACAAAAAGAAATAGAGAAAGAAGAATAGCCTATATTGATTAACGTTATAGCGCTAGCTAGAGTGCAAAAATAAATACAACGTCAAATGGAAGCCAAAGATATGAAAATTTTATAGTTTGGTACCAAGATGAATGAGATGATAGCACAAATGAATACCATGATGGATATGTTAGAGAAAAATATCACATCAAATGTAGCACCTATTTCATCTGCTAATCAACAGGTAACTAATAATACATCCTCTATACCACCAGTCACTCTAATACCTCAAGCTCCTACAGTACATGCTATGCTTGAAGGGAGGAGTGAAGTTAATCAATTAGCTCTTCAACTTATAATTCAAAATGTGGCTAGTGCACCGAACAATAGTAACTGCTCAACTAGAAATAATAATTAATGAAAAGATAAAGGCAGTTATAGCTTCAGAGTAGGCTGAAAAGCTAATGAGTAAGAGTCGCCCTTACCTAGCTGAATTTGATCAAGTGTCATACCTGAAATATTACTTAGTACCAAAATTTAATATTTTTAGTGGGCATGGTAATCCAAAACAACATCTAGCCCAATTCAATGCTACTTGTGGTAACATATGAGAAAATGAAGCACTACTTTTCTGCCAGTTCGTCAACAGCCTGACCTCAACTTCTTTCGAGTGGTACACAAAATTGCCGAATGATTTGGTCAAAACCTTCGCTGAACTAGAGAATGTTCGTGAAAAGGTTCACCAGTGCAATCAAGAAGATAACAATCACTGACCTTGCCTTACTGAAAAAGATAAAAGATGAGTTAGTGATAAAATTCATAACTAACGTAACCCAAGTATGAAATGTGAACCAAAATTGGAGGAGGAGCATGCGATCCAATTATTAATGGGAAATATGGATGATAAAATGACACCATTTTTATGTATGGCATCAATCACAACATTCCAAGACTTGCTTGATAGGGTGGCCAAATTTAGAAAGTTATATCTCCCTAAGTCTGAAATATATACAGATAAATCATACAAAATAAGCCTTCAGACTCAAGAAGAAATGAAACACATGCCACTTCCTATAGCTCAAGTGGTGAAAAATGAGTAATCTATAATGTAGATAAAGGAATACAACCAATCTATAATGATGATAAAGGATGAAGATTGTTCATCCTAATCCATAGCCAAAATTGGTATTGGGAGACAATGATAAACCTCAGACTTTTTAGGTGGTGGAGAGAATCCGAAACAAGCAATAAGAGATGATGAGCGAATGCAGCCATCTCTTAAAGAACATATGAACAAAGAATATTCTTTTAGAAGGGATAGTATGGCAAAATTATTTTGACAAGCAGTTAAAGTTGATCTACAATTACCAGAAAGTAAAAGGCCTAAAGAAGCTGATCAAGTCAATAATCCAAATTACTATCCCTATCATCAGGTGATCAACCATCCTATTGAAGATTATTATGTCTTCAAAGATTGGCTACAAAGGAAGTATCGATGAGATAAATTTACATTATCTGATAGAGTTCTAATTAACTTGAAAAAAGAGTCTACAAGGATGATTACGCCTCTTCTGTATCATCCATTAAAGATAAAAAGAAAAAAAAATCAGTTCAGATTGAAGAATGAGAAACAGTAGTCTCTAAGAAGACTATGAAAATGTTGAAGCAGCTAAAAGATTCCCCTAGTGTTAAGTGGAAATCAACACTTGAACCTATATTAGACTTAAAAGAAATGCCTAAACTAAGCATTTTAGCTTCTCAGTGGAAATTTGATAAGCCTACTTCATCACATGAAGACCAGTTTGCTAAATGTAGGCCTCACAAGTGAAAGAAGTAGGCTAAGTAAAAGATGACCAGGAAGAGAACTATAACTCAAAAGATTATTAATAACTTAGAGGATTATCATTAGCCAATCAGAAAACTAGTTAGGCATGCAAACTTTATGCCTAAACTCCATAATATTGAATTGGATGAAGAATGTAATGGTAAATTTTGACCAGTAGAGACATGCCAAATTATTTATGCAAAGTCAGATGTTCTTCAGCACAAGTCATACAAGATGACAAAAATAGTCAAACAAACTCGATCAACCTATCAAAATTCTTTTCAAAAAAGAAAGATGAGCCTGAGGAGTTAACATCTGAATTTTATCTAATGACTCAACAAAAGAATAATAGTTCAGATGAAGATTTATGTTTTCCAGATGGAGAAGAGTCAGACTCATCAACAACATCGCCTATGAAATATATGAAGATGAATAATGAATTTAACTCTTTTGGT
Organism: Cymbidium sinense; assembly: GCA_021442155.1. NCBI lineage: Eukaryota > Viridiplantae > Streptophyta > Magnoliopsida > Asparagales > Orchidaceae > Cymbidium > Cymbidium sinense. The sequence goes on along the minus strand of CM038231.1, from coordinate 57,096,459 downwards.
CAATCCTCTAGAATAAAAAGTGAATTTGAAGAAACTACCTCTTTAGAAGAATTTGAGCATGACAAGGTGATTTAAGTTCAGAAGTGGTAAAGTATTACCACCATCATCAAAGAAGGGAAATTCAAATAAAGACAAAGGTAAACATATTAAAATCAATGAAGATATCATTCCCAAAGATCCTAAAAGAAACCTAGATCATGTGAAAAGATAAATTATAATATTTTATCACATTTGAGAAAGATCCTTGCACAATTAAGTGTGTATGAGGCTCTCTTAATGTCAAAAGACCTCTGAGAAACTTTGATACAAGCTCTCAAAGATCCGGAGAGTTAGGAAGCTTACTTTTCCGAAAAAGGTATAACTAAATTATCGCAAACTCAAGATCTCCCAGTAATCATATTTTCTAAAGAAGACCTTATGTTAGGAACATCATATCACAACCATTCTCTATATGTTATCACAGAGAGTGAGGGCATCTTGATCAATCGAATACTAATTTATCTGGGTTCTTCTATCAATCTTATGAGTCTAAAGGCATTAAAAGGATTATCTTAATATCCAACATCTTGAGAGGGATAAGTTGATGGTTCATGGTTTCAAAGAGAACGGGTAGAAAATCCTGGGCTCTTTTATTCTCCCACCCAAGTTTTAGGATTTATATACAGAAGCCAAGTTTCATGTAGTCAATGCTGATACATCATTTAGAGCTCTCTTGGGTGGGCCATGGCTGCATGAGTATGGCATGGTCCCATCAACTATGCATCAGTGTATGAAGTACCTAAAAGATGGAGAAGAATTTAGAATTTCTGGCAACCTACAACCATTCTCCATTTATGAAGCAAAGATTTATGAAGAAGTAAAATATTTCATCCCTAAAAAGCTTAAGCCAATAGAGCCTCTTGAGACAATAGCATCCACTTCAGGAACTAAAAAGTAACTTCATAAGGTGAAAGAGCAGAAGCAAAAATGGAAGAAAAAAGGCAATGTCGACTATCCCTAAAATACTTGATTCGCAACTAAATTAAGAAGACCAGTTCCTCATCTGGGAAGTGACACATAAGAAGAAGAAAATATTCTTGTCAAACCTTAAGGAACTTATAAACTTTCAAGAAAGGCAAAGTATAAAATAAGTTATTCTGATTCTGACTATGACTTTGAATCTACTTATGGAAATAGGGTTTCAGAGAGTCACATCAAGAACGATAGCTCACTTGGCAGTGTTAGATGACTCCCATAAAATTATACCCATCCCTCAGCAGTACTTCAAAGAAATCACACCACTAGAGGTTCATAACATTGAAAAATTGAAAATATTTTATGTGCCACTGTTGAGTGATAGTGGCAGAACAAAAACTTTATTTTATAAATATGAAGAGTCTCAGCATCACAATTTTGATCGGCCTACTCAACATGAAGATTCTGATGAGATGGTGCCAACAAGATTACTAATATACTATCCACCAAAATTACAAAGAATGATGCATAAGCTTGGATTTATATTAGAACTTCTAAGCATAGAACTCAAATCTTTAACAAGATGTGGAGTCAAAGAAGTCATCAAACATCATGAAAATTTGATAAGTTTGTCACTAAATGTATTGGGTTCATGCACAAATCTCATCAAAAGAATGGTTGGTATAATATAATATAAGTTGAGATTGGAACTAATAGTGATAAAGAAGATGATCTCTATGAAATTCTTCTTACAAGAGATGGAGAAGTAGAAGCCAAGCCCGCACCTGAAGAACTCGAAGATGGTGGACAAATAGCTACTATGGATGAACTCAAGAAATCAACCTAGGAGCTGCAGATGATCCTCGTCCAACTTTCGTCAGTGCGCTTCTACCTGATTAGAAAGTTGAAGAGATAAAAGTGCTACTTTGTGAATTCAGGGATTATTTTGCCTAGACATATGTTGAAATGTCAGGCTTATTCCTTATGTGACAGTTCATAAATTGGCAATCAAGCCAGAGACAACACTTGTAAAATAAGCTCCGAGATGAATGAGATTAGAAATTAAAGAACATGTGATCTTTGAAACTAAAAATCTAATTGAAGCAGGATTCATACGCGAAGAAAAGTATCCCGATTGGATAAGTAATATAGTACCCGTGAAGAAGAAAAATGATCAGATTCGTATATGTATCAACTTCTAGGATCTTAATAAAGCTTGCCCAAAAGATGACTACCCACTTCCTACATCAGAATTATTGGTTGATAATACATCCAACTATGATATGTTTTTTGTATGGATGGATCATTAGGATATAATCAAATCAAGATGACACCTGAAGATGAAAGACATACATTATTTAAAACACCTATTGGCATCTATTGCTACACAGTCATGCCTTTTGGTTTGAAGAATACTAGAGATACATACCAAAGAGCCATTATACGTATTTTTGATGAGTTGATTTACTAAAAGGTGGAATGTTATGTTTATGATTTGTTGGTGAAGAGCTTAAATCGTGGAAATTATTTTGAAGACTTGAGAATTGTATTTGAAAGAATCAGAAAATATGATCTCAAGATGAATCCTATAAAATATACATTCAGGGTGTCCTCTAGAAAATTCTTTGGTATATTATACGTCACTGAGGAATTGAGATCGATCATGCTAAAATCAAGGTAATTGTGGAGATTGCTCTGCCGATGAGTTTTTCTCAGCTCCGTTCTTTATAAGGATAACTTGCATTCATCCGATGATTTATATCAAACCTATCAGGAGGTTGTCAACTATTTGCAAAGTTGGTGAAGAAGAATGCCCCATTTAAGTGGGACAATGAGTGCCAAGAAGCATTCAATAGTATTAAAAGTTACCTGTTAAATCTACCAATTCTTACAGTACCTACTCCTGGGAAACCCCTCATTCTATACACAACTACATTAGAAGAATCTCTCAGAGCATTATTGGCACAACACAATGAAGAAAGAAAAGAGAATGCTCTTTATTATATATGTCGGAGGTTGATAGGAGCAAAAATTAGATACTCTCTGATAGAGAAGTACTGTTTGGCATTTATCTTTGTAGTCCAAAAGCTCCATCCTTATATATTATCTCACAAAATTACCCTCATCTCAAGGATCCATCTGAAGTACTTGATGACAAGACCAACATTGACAGATCACTTGGCAAGATGGGTAGTATTGCTTTTACAATTTGATATCACATACATTCCATAGAAAGTAGTAAATGAGCAAATCTTAACAGATTTTCTTTCTGCACACTCCATCCCTAGACTCTTCTCTTAACGATGATTTTCCTGATGAGCAAATTATGCTCATTCATGAAAGAGAAATATTATAAAATATATATACTTTGATGGAGCCTCATCAATCAAACAAGTCTAACCTCCAAATTTTCCAAAGGCAACAGTAGGATCGACTTCATCTTCATAGCACCTGAGGGAGGAATAATGAGATGATCATATGGGTTGACAGAGTGAAAACTAATAATAAAGCTGAGTATGAAGCATTGATAATAGGTCTTAAAGATGCTATTTTCATAGGCATTCAAAACTTGCATATTTTCAATGATTCTTAGCTTATTATAAGTCAAGTACTGAGCATCTATAAAATCAACAAGCTTGAGTTAGCTTTCTATCACAAGAGAGTTCTTGAACTTATGAAGCAAATATCAAATGTCACATTAACTCGGTCTCTTGATCCGAAAATAACAAAGCAGATTGCTTAGCAAAATTAGCTAAGGAGATGGCAAGTATGAATGATGGTTATGTCATGATCGGGATATTTACTTGATGAGTTCTAAAGCTAGCAAAGTATCAATCCCAACAGGTAGAGAGGTTATCAAATTCGACACAGCAAGATGTGACTCAGATTGCTCCTCATCCTCCCAAAATTAATAAGGAGTTATACCAAGAAAAGTTATCATGACATAGGAGTCACATGATTGGAGGAAATCCTTCATCGACTACTTTAAAGAAGATAAATTATCAAATAATAAATCACTAGTAGCTCAAATCAAGAAGAGAATGTTGCATTATGCTTTCGTTAATAACACAATATAACGTAGATCCTTTGAACAAATGTGGCTACGATGTCTAAATATAGATCAAACTAGGAAAGTGATGGTTGAAGTTCATGAAGGACTTTGTGGGGCACATCAATCAGGTCCTAAGATAGCAGTAAAAATTAAAATGATGGCCTATTATTGGCCATCTATGATGAGACTATATTGGTCATGCAAAGAGGTGACATGAATGTCAAGTACATAAGAATATAATCCACCAACCTCCAAATTCATTACACCCAACAATAGCATCCTGGCCATTCAAATGTTGGGGTACAGATGTAATTGGATTGATCGATCCACCATCATCAGCTGGTCACCGCTTCATCCTAATAGCGACTGATTATTTTTCTAAGTGGGTTGAAGCTATCCCATTTAAAGAGATTACTGCTAATTGAGTGATCAACTTCTTCATGCATAATATAGTCTACATATTTAGAGTGCTGCACTAAATAATTTTTGATAATGACATAACTTTCAAAAGTGCAAAGATTTATAGATTCGTCAATCAAGACAAAATTGATTGGCTATATTCTTCAATATGTAATCCAAGTAAAAATGATTTGGTAGAAACTTTCAACAAGACATTGGTCAAACTGGTCAAGAAGATCCTCACTAAAAATAAGAGAGAATGACATACTAAACTGATAGATGCATTATGGGCATATCAAACTACCTATAAGATGCCGACTAAAGCCACTCCCTATTCATTAGTATTTGGAACCGAAGCGGTCCTTCCACTTGAAGTTGAGTTGTCATCACTTCGAGTAGCCACCGAATACAATCTGACTAAAAATCAAAATGCTCATTTGAGATTGGAGGAACTTGATGCTCTTAATGAAGTTAGATTACAAGCTCATCAAAATCTAAAAGTTTATCGAGCAAAAATATCCTAGGGCTTTTGATCATAGGGTGTGGCCTCAAACATTCCAAAAAGGGGAATTAGTCTTGGTGCTGAGAAGACCAATTATTCCTAATCGAAGAATTGGTGAAAATTTGAGCTTAATTGGGAATGCCCTTTTGTCATTAAGAAGGTGTATCAAGGAGGGGCATATCAACTCATTGACCTAACTGGTGTAAAATCAATGCTGCTAATTAATGGTTGATACTTGAAAAGGCATTATACATGATAAATATAGTTTTGAGGTACAATAGAAATCCCCCTACAAGATAGGAGAAATTTTTTTAGTATATTTATTTAGGTTGACATCGCTTCATATCATGATCCCTAAATAAATATACCTACTCAAGATGAAAAAAATTTCGTGAAAATTCCTCTATTACACATGGGGCAATTTTCAATTTCTATACATAGATGAAAATTCAGGGAATACCAACTCAAATATTGATATATTTTCTTAAATTATTTTGGAGCTCTTTCAAAGTGCTTTAGAATTTCCCCTGTAAGATAGGAGGTATTTTTATTTTATGTTAATTTTATTTAGGTTGACATTGTGCTATAAGACGAGATCCTCGACTATATTTTGATTCAGGTTAACATCGAGCTTTACATTGAAATCTCTAAATTTATTTATAATTATTATTGTTAAAGTCACAGGTTCTTGTAGGAATAAAAAGAATCTATTTCTACTCATGAAAGACAGTCCTAAATGTCAAAAACTTCTCCCCAAGATTCATCAAATGTCAGAGATCAAGTTAGAACTCCCAATTTTGGAAGCTTCAATCAACTAAGTTAGAAAAACATCAACCTCTACAACTTCAAGTCTAGGACATAGACGTGTTCTAAAAGATGAACTCAATAAGCCCATCAATGGCCGAGTTATTGACGCTCTCCTCACTCAACAAGCCGTAAGAAAAGGCTACAATGAAAGAGCCCCCGTTCATTAGTCCGATGACCAAATCACCAACCCACAACAACTAAAGTTGAAGACTCGGGTCGGTTCTAAAGGTCAAACTCAACAAGCTTATAAATGGTTGAGTTGCTGACGCTCTCCTCACTCAACAAGCCATAAAAAAAGTTATCGTGAAAGAACCCCTTCTCATCAGTCTAATGATGATATCTATTCAATCTCAAACTAGATCCAGCTTAGTGACTACAAGTAACCAAAATTCAAGAGATCTTTCTATTTGATCGATAGACCAAGATAATCTGAGAAAACTCTCAATTCAGAGTTGCATCAAATCAATCTTTATATTTCCTACTGGGTTATATTTTAATTTATTCTCAAATGATTTGATCAAGAACAACGCATAGATCAAAGCCAATCTTCCATCAAGTCCATCAAAGCAGAAAGCACAGGATAGAGGAAGTAATTTCATAGTTCATACAAAGACGATGGCCGAACTAAAGAATTTTGTAGTTATTCAGTCTGTTAAAGCATGGATTGCTAGGCTGATAAATCAACATTATAGACCTAATATAAGCCGGAGGCTGGATCATCTATATGCACACTTCAACAAGACAGTCAAAGTAGTAAGCTCAGGACTGAAGGCATACATGCACTTCTTGACAAGTCAATATGGAAAAATTAGGTCAATCCTTCATTAAATCCGTTAAGCTTAAAGCCAAGATAGACAGAATTTCATAACTCAAAACAAAATCATCCAACCCATCGAGCATGAAGGGTTATGAGGAAATTCAAATCCATAAAGATACAAAAGAAAAAGTTCTTCTACAATCCTGTTGAAATTAAAGTAATTCAAAATTCATGGTCGACATGAAAGATCAACCAGTTTTCAAAAAATTTGACTTACTTTATGCTCGTATCACATTTGTTGGGCATTTGTTGACCCCTAATATTATTTCAAAAAAAAAGAAAATTGAAAAAAAAAAAATGAGCACGACTTTCCCCTCTCGGCTCGTGATCCCCTCTTTAATCCAAAAATCCCACAAGCCCCAAGCCAAAAAAACAAAAAACAAAAAACTTCTCCTGCTCGACTCTTGTTTCTCTCAACCGCATGTGCACAATCTCCCCCTATTATGCACAGAGGCAACCGAAAGAAGGGATTCAGTTTTTTGTTCGTACGATCCCTCCAAACTGAGTGCTCAATCCGTCATAGAGGCGTGATTTCTTCTCTTCCATTTTCCTCAACCATAAGCTCTCAATCCTTTTCGAACTGCAAGAATCTCGTCTCTCATCCTCCCCTTCTCATGCATGCTGTAAGCTCCCATTCTCTCGATTCCTTCAAATCGAAGGCACCCATCTGATCCAAAACCTCACGTCCTCTCGTTTGCTCCCTCAAAATCGCAAGGAACCCATCCCGTAAGATCTCGTTCGCTCTCCCTTCTTCCCAACTGATCCATCGAGCTCTCCCTCCCTTCGTTTGATCTATGGATCGAAGCATAGCCAAGAAAACCAAGCCCCTCCATTCTCTATCTCTATCTTTTTATCCCTCTTTATCTCATTCTCTCTCTCTCTCTCTCTATGATTTCAAAAAAAAAGTGAAAAAAAGGAGAGAGATTTCATATTATATCATCGATTGCGTTCTTGCCTCGCATCGACGCAAATGTATAAATTGTGTATGGACGTGCAAAATATATTGTGCTTATGTTTCTTTTTGCATGTTTCAAGACCTTGCTAAGGCGAAATAAGGCGTAGTGGGTGCAAAGAGACGAATGTGGTGTCATAAGATACCACTTGCTACCCGCAATTGGACATACAAAATAAGATAAAACTGTTAGATGTAGCATCCCTATGTTGAATTGCTATCAAAATTTCGACTGAAATTTGAGACTTAGATAAATTTAAAAGGAAATCATCTAAACTGAAATTAGATAAAGAAATACATAATAAATACAAAGATAAACATCAAACTAAAGAGAAGAGGAGGAAAACCACTTACAAAAGAAAAAAAAATCAAGCAAATTGAAAGCCTACCCATAAATATAAAAATGACTTTTAATTGAATAATCAAATCTTATTACAACTTGTATTAAGCATTGAGTTAAGTATTTGATGATTAATATTGAAACTGAAAATTTACTCTTAAGCAAGAGAAATATAAACACGATATTATAAACTTTCAAAGTATTATAATTGTATTGAAGGGGTCAAAGTGATTTGAATGGAATTTGTAGTGGGATTAAATACTTGCCAACACACATAAATTATTATGCAACATAATGAATGGATAGAATTAATAAAATTGAAAGCTTCAAATTAAAACTTACATTATATTCGAAGGTTCATTAGTGAGCATAAAAGAAGACTTTCGGTGATCCCAAATAGTATGGCAATCAATATAACGAAGGGTTTTTAATGAACGAATATCTCATACTTGACTCCAATTACATGAGTTGAGAAGATTTAAAGAAATTTGAGTAAAATTTACAAAGAATTGATAAGTTGCCAATGAATTTGAATATAATCCTTGCAATATTTCATGTCATGTAATCTAAGAGTTAATTCAGTTGAACAAATGATTAGATCACATGAACCTTACAACAACTTTTAAATCTAGCTTTGAAATGCAAATGCAATTCAAGCATGATGCAAGCAACAAGGCTCACATTCAATAAGCTAAGTTGAAAGAGATATAACAGGTTGTCTATGGGCGAGAACAAAAGCTAAAAGTGATGAATTGATAAAGATTTGAAAGCTCTTTAACTACTGCAAGCTAAATTATATTTGAGAATTGAAAAGTTTAAATAAGCAAACTAATTACGAGTAATATTTTGAATTATAACCTAAATCATATGCCACTAGATTCGCAACACATCATACAAGCAAATAGAAAGCATTAATTAAGGCTTCAATTAAACTCTTGCACATATTACGAAGTATGATTAAAACTCAAATTCAATGCCTTAAAATTATGCAAGCATTCTTAAATACACCCATATGAGCCCCCACACTATGCTGAATGCTTAAATTTAGTGTTTGAGAATCTGGGTTGCTTCCCGGTTTAGTCTTAGACCGGATTTGGGTTAACAAAACCTAAAAATTCAATAATTATAAGAATTTTAACTTATTAAAATATCTAAGAAGCTAATTCTGTCATATGACATTAGATCTGATCCTCTATTATTAAACTAATAGAATCAACAGGATCTGAAATAATAATTAAATGATCAAACAATACGTCCGCCACGATGATGGTTGTGTTGAATAAAGATTTCAACCGGAGGGGATACTTACCATCAAAATGTGCTTGCAAGCTCAAATAAAATTGATCAAAATCAAGTATCAATATAACTATAAAATCAAATAAATTATTAAGTGCTAAATACTTAAATGACATTCAATATCTAAAAAACTTAAAGCTAAAATCCAACCCACCTTCCACAATTATTTGTTGGAGGTGATAAATTAAGAAAATTCTAGCTCACAAAGAAGCCAATGTCAAATCAAATATATTTATATATTTTGCTTTCAATCAATCTCATGCCAACTAAGATGTGATCCGTGTCCTTTGTCTGTATGGTTTGGTGAGTTTCTACATGATGAATACAACCGAGTCCTGACATGGCTTCCATCAAATGACACCATTATATTATGATCACGACTATAGCCCGTATGCTCCCCAATGGCTCTACCCTTTGAGTTGTGAATCATAGGGTATACTTGATCGGACAAAAAATCCTTTGTCAGCTAAGGTGGACTTAAACTTGTCCCCTTAGACAAACACCATGAAAGTCTAGGAAGGATGGCGTAACCCATAGCTATTAATAAGGATCATTCGTCGGTTACTCGACCATCTCCTATGATGGTAGTGGGGACGAGACAAGGAGATGGAACCATGAGATCTAGATCGGGCACGTCATCGTTACCCCAACCACTCGCTTTAAGTTAAAATAATAAATTTCATAAATCCCAAATTTTAAACTCGACATCTGCACTATATGCGCATTAGCGACTACAGCCTTAATCGAAAGTTCTCTCTCACAGAGGGATAATTAACTATAAGTGCTTGCTTTAGGAAACACGGAACGATCTAAAGTATTCAAAAAATGAGGGCAAAATATCTGGGTAGTGTCTTATCTACTATTCCATCTGCCTTCTAAAATTTTTTCGATACATAAAACATACTCTCTTCAATGTGAGAGGTCGGTTGCCAATTTTCGGACCCCACACCTAGAAAGGAGAATATTGATATTGAGCACCGCATATCTGATTGTCATGGACAAGAGACAGATCAACGGAACTGAAAGAGTAGTAAGCACTACAAGGTGAATATCCATATCTACTCTAATACAAATCACCATAGACTCCATGTGGCATGTCCATTTCTTCAGGCTTTAAATATCGAGAGATTATTACATGCGAAATCCATATATAAAGCTACATCTGAATTTTCACTGTGTACTGATGTACACAATATGTGCACTAGTTTTTCTTTTTCTCTTAGGGTTTAGAAGGTATTTTAAACACTTTTAACACCTGTACATTTGTACATAAGTATTTTAAGTGCAATTAAAAAAATAAATAAATAGCTAAGAAAAGGTAAATTTTTGGCTTTTTTTTTTAATTATGCTTAAAATACTTATGCATACACACATTATGTACAGGTTAAAAATGTTTTAAATATCTCCTAAATTCTAAGAAAAAAAATTGGTGTACACACACTATGTACACTATTACACAATGAAAATCTCGATGTTACTCTTCGCGTAGACTCTACATATAATATTTTCTGAATAGTCGTCCCACTCTCCCATCGAGCAATCATAACCTTTATAACAATAAGCTAACGATGAATAACGGTTATGTAGGTACCAAATATTTTTCCCCGTCTGCTCTGAAACATTAGGGATCACAGATCACTCTGATGATGGGATCTAAACCTTTGGTGTTTCCACACTATTTACTGACCCGTGCTGAATCCTAGAAGGCTTCTTAGCAACCTCAGCAGCATCATGAGTATTGCTCTTGGGTTCAAAGTCATCTTCTTTAGAAAATCGATTGCTTCGGCTACCATATTCAGATCTCGCGCTGGGGATTTGTGATAGAACCATGAAATATGAAATTGGAGGACTACAAACTAGGTGAAAGGGCGATCAGGCTTGTACTGGAAGAGAGGCTCGCCTGAGGGAGAAGGTCAGTTAGTGAACTGGGGTTGAGGTTCGTATCCAAGAGAGGTTAGCTGTTCGGGGTTCGCACAAGCAAGGAAGCGGCGAGCTAGGAGTCTCGCGCATGAGAGGCGTGGGATGGCTGGCCTAGCTTATGCATGTGAAGAACAAAGAGATGGAGATGGGACGCAGCTCTGGGGTTGCACACGCTGAAGCCTGTGAGGTTCGGGTGAGGCCTTGGCTAGGGTCGGTTCGGGCTGAGGGCCTACGAGATGGCTCGGGGTTGATTGAGTGAGAGATGAGATGGAACCTAGGAGGTGATCGCGTGAAAAGAGAGAAGCATGCAATTGGCTTGGCGGATTCGCCTTCCGAGGCATTGAATAGAGGGAGGTAATCGGCGGTCTTCTTATTACCGCCTTACAGCTAGCAGGAGATCGACGGTCTTGTATAGAAGAAAATATTATATATAAAGTTCGGATTCAATAAAATTTGAATACTTAGATTTAAATTAATTTTTATATTTTTTTAATAAAATTTAAATATAATTGAGCCACATATTATATTATAATTAGAATTCAGATATAAAATTATATCCAAACTCCATTTATAATATTTTCTCCTTCTTCTATAGGGCCTCATTGGCTGGTAAACATCATTATTTCTATACATAATGAAAATTCATTTTTATTACCTTTTTGTTTTTCCGCTCTTCTGCTTTTTATTATCTTTTCTATTTATCGCCTCACAACTGAATTATCATCTCCCGTCATGTCCTCTTCATGAATCCCACTTCCTTATTCCTTCACCAAACAACACCTCCCAATCATCTTCCACCACATACATACCACCTCTACTTCTCTATCCATTCCCCACCTCCTCCATAAGCATCTCTACTTTAATAAAGCCAACACCACCTACACAACACATTCCTGAATCACTCCATTCTCCCTTCATTGAAACCCCACCCAATAACCAGCAACCTCAACCGCCCAGCATTTCCCAAACATCTCCACATCCAACCTCATTACCCCGTCATCCCACCTACCACATGATAACAAGATCCAAAACTGGCTCACTCAAATCGAAAACCATATTTTCCTTATGCTCTTCAACCGCTCCTAATCCCGATCCACTTCCATTACTCAAGCCAAGAAATTTTCACATTGGCGTAAAGCTATGTCTACTAAATTTCATGCCTTCCAAACTCAAGATATTTGGACTCTCGTCCCCCATCCACCTCCACAATAAAACGTCCTTGGATGTCGATGGATTTACGAAACCAAATATCACTCCAATGGCTCCATTGCCAAATACAAAGCACAACTCGTCACACAATGTTGCAACCAAGAGTTTGGCATTGTCTACAACGAAACCTTCAGCCCATTGCTAAAATGCCACCTGTTTGAATCATACTTACCGTTGCTATCACTAGAGGATGGGATGTCATTCAACTCGATGTCCCAATGCTTTCCTCACGACACACTTCAAGAGACCATCTACATGTATCAGCCACCTGGATTTATATATAGATTCGTAATACCCAATTATGTTTGCCTCCTCAAGAAGGCTCTCTATGACCTTAAATAGGCTTCTCTACAATGGCTCAACACTTTTTCAGCTCATCTCATCCAATGTAGATTTTCCTTCAGCAAAGCTGATCCTAGCCTTCTAATCTATGACAACAATGGTACAATCATTTATTTATTAATATATGTTGACAACATTCTTCTTACAGGCAATGGCAGTAATCTCATTCCTCCTCAACAATTTGAACCAGCATTTTCAACTAAAGAATCTTGGTTCTATTTTAGATTTCTTAGGAATCAACGTGCAATGCCATCCAAAGGGTTATCTCCTCACACAATCAAAATTTGCCGAACACGTTCTTCAAACAGCTGCAATCGAACATTGTAAACCCACAGCCACACCACTCCCCCTTCGCCCTTTATCTTCTTCTCCTAACAGTCCTATATTTGCCAATCCTATACTTTACCAGAAACTTGTCGGGGCCTTACAATATCTAACCAGCACTCGCCCTGACATTTTCTTCGCCGTCAACTTCCTTAGCCAACGTATGCATCAGCCTTGTGATATTCATTTTCAGCTCCTTAAACGGCTACTTCGTTATCTTCACGGTACCATCAACTTCAAACTTCCCGTTATACCTGGACCTCTACATCTTCATACATAATCCAATGCTGATTGGACATCCAATCCTGAAGACGGCAAGTCCATTTCAAGACATAGTTCATACTTTGGAAATACTCTCACCACTTGGACTGTTAAGGAACAACCTATATTTTCAAAATCATCTGCTGAAGTTTAATATCGTGCCTTAGCCTCTGCAACTATGGACATTCTCTAGCTCCAATGTTTGCTTACTGTTTTTCATATCCACAGTCACATACTAAATCCCCTCCATTGTGACAACATATTAGCAATGGCGATCGCAAACAACCCTATTTTCACCCTCGTACCAAGCACATTAAAATAGACCATCATTTCATTCGACAACATATTCACACCAGAGTTCTTCAAAGTCATCACATACATTCATAGGATCATCCTGCAGACATTCTGACTAAGCTAGTCTCACCTACATGTTTTCATTCCTTAAGAGACAAGCTTATGATTCGTCTTGAACTCTTAAGATTAAGAGGAGGTAACCATATTACCACGTAACAACAAGCAAGGGCAGCCATTATGTCCAACATTAAAAGAGGACCGTCAGATGAAATCAACCAGAAATAAACCTAGCCTTCTCCTTGATGGAAGTAGGTGTTTTTTCTTTTGGTGAGATTGAGAGAATTAAATAGTCATGGGTCTTTAGATTAATATCTGAAGATGTATTTTGAAGTTTTGATAGGATGATGAAGGGCATAGGATAATATGATAGTGGGATGACTTAAACTAGTCTAATTTCGACTAACTTAGGTTGATTTAAAATGTAGCAATAAGGAATGAGATTGAAGTGAGGTAAATGGCTAAAAATACTTGTGGAGGTTTAGGTTAGAATATATATTTATGATCTGGAGTAGTTGATTGGGAATTATGTTGGCTTTATGTGCCTCATGCTCAGTCTTATTAATTTTGATGATAATAAATATATGCTTGGATGTTCTAATGTATGTTTTAAGTGTTTCAGATTATTGATTTTGAAGTTGCACAAGATTGCTAATTACATATTCATTACATCTCACAATATGTTTGATAAAATTGCAAGTATAGAAAAATAAAAGATAGATCAAAATGGATGCATTGAAGCTCAAGATACAATATTTTAGTTTATATACATTTAAAACTATCTTAGAGATTCATATGAGTTCATTAGCATGAATTAATTTACTCACAACTTAACATATTATTTTTATTTATTTTAAATATGATAATGAGATTAATTTATATAAATATTTATCTAATTAATATTCAATTATATGTTTCATTCATAGCATTTAAATTATCAAAATAATAAATGATAATTAATTATGTATATTGAGTGTAACTAGTTTATATACTTAATATAATTAAATATTTTATTTTAATTTAAAATTTATATGATAACCAACATATGTATGATTATATTTAAATTATACCATAATTTTTAAATATCATATTTCAAAATAAACAAAAATATATGAAATTTAGTATTTCAGCCAAAGTCATTTTATAATCAAGGAATTTAGATCTGATTTCATCTCCAAAGGATTCCTTGGATTTGTTTCCTTTAATTTGATAAATTACATGACCCACGTTTAGTTAGAATTGAATTTATTATAATTTTTCAAACATTAGCTAATTTTAATAATGAATGCATGCTACATACTTTGAATATATTAAGAGCCATTATTTTTTTTACTTTCCCATTTAACTAACCGATTTTTGGCTATTTGAATTTAATATTTATTTAATATAAATCATAATTTTATTAAATATCATATTATTATATGATAAAATGATGTTAGAATAATATATTTTTTTAAAATAATTCAAAATGACTTTCTTACTTATAAATAGCCCTCATTCTCTTCATAAAAGGGTTGCTTATTTCAAATTCATAATCTCCAGTAAATCTAAGAAAAAACTTCTTAGATTTTCTTTCTAGGTGATCTCTAAATATTACAAGATCAAATTCTTAGTTTGGAAGCTTCAACATCTTCAACTAAGCAAGCTTTTTTAAATTACTTGAGTTTATATTTTTAATTAAACTAATCACATTTAGTTGTTCATACTCATTTCAAGTTCAAAATTTTTCCAGCAAATCTAAGAGAAAACTTCTTAGATTTTCCTTTTAAGTGTTCTACAAATATTACAAGATCAAATATTTGGTTTGGAAGCTTCAACATCTTCAACTAAGTAAGCTTTCTTAAATTATTTGAGTTTATATTTTTCTTGATATTAATCACTTTTAGTTGTTCATACTAATTTCACCATTTATTTATTCTTTTAAATTTTTATTTTTTGGTGAATTAGTCTTCGGACATCAAACTTTCTTCAATTATTATTTTTTTTGTGAAAAACTCTTGTGTGATAGTTTGTAGGATTTATTTTATCTTGCTAAAATTTTTATCTTCCTGCAAATTTCTTGTAGTTTCTTAAAATATTTCTTCATTAGTCTTATTTGAAAGATAACTTATTTTTAGATCTATTTTAGAAGTATATTTTAAGTATTTAAAATTAATTTATTGTGCTGAAAATACTTTCATATTGCTTAGATCTCTCTTTTTAATTAAAAGTTTATCTAGTTTACTTAGATCTATCGTATGCTAATTTTATTTAAGTATTTAGTAATTATTTGCATTAATTCAAAGCATCATTTTGCTATTTATAGCCATTACAAACATCTTTAAAAAAAAGAATTTAAAACATAGAGGGAAAGGTGTGTGGTCATATTAATCCATTTCATATACTATTATTTTATGTAGATTCAACCACCTCATATGTCATGCTTTGAATTTAAAATTTAAAATTTTAAACCTCGAGTTTCTAAAAGAAAATTAAAAATTATATAACTAAAAAAAAGATGAAATCATAAAATGGGTCTTAGCAAGCTAATGGGCTAAGCCTTCTTCTTTCTTGAATTTTTCTTGGTTTTAGATTGAGATCTTGTAAATAGACCTTAAGTTCTAATTTCTTGATCCATATCATGTTCTATATCAACTCGCCTGCTCCAAAGAGTTGAAATCTAAGAAGTCTTTTATTAATTGTGGGTTTAGAGTCTCCAAATTAGTATGGGTCAACTATATGTCTTCAAATGGTGGCTTATTTTTCTAATGAACTAGAAAATGATATTTAGAAGCCATTAATGGATGCTTCTTCAGTGATAATATAGTTAACTTCAAAGAAAGAGGATTTTATAAGTACGGTGTTATATCTCCTGTTAAAGAATTAGACTGAACAAGTGAAGAATTTTTAATTCTTTCATATGAATGAATATCTTTAATATTAATAACTGGATGAATTAGCATATCAACAAGAAAACTAAGGCGATAAACATTAGTTCCAATTCTCTTAAGAATTTTAAAAGGGCCACAAGCTTGTGCATGTAATTTCTTATATTTAGTTGTTTGATAATGCTCAGGTCGAATGTGAATCAATACATAATCATCTTCTTTATATTCTTTTGTTAAATGATTATGATTTGCCTTAGAAGTATAATTTTTATTACTTATAGTAATTTGCTTTCTTATGTCTTAATGGAGGTTTTGAAAGTTTTAACAAATTAGAATGTTGCTTTAGAAAATGCATGAGATGGTATGTTTGCTACATCTATTGGTCGTCTTGGGTTTTGACCATAGACTATCTCAAATAGTGACTTTTTTTTAGTTCTAGAGATAGTATTATTATAAGCAAATTCTGAGATTGATAAATGTAAATCTTAATTTCTTAAACTTTTGCCTTCGAAGCATCTAAGCAAATTTTTCAAGGTACAATTGACCACTTAAATTTATGGGTGAAAGGCAAAAGAAAATTTTAATTTGATACCAAATAATTTCCATAATGTTTTTCAAAAATATGAGATAAGCCTATCATCTCTATCAAAAATAATGATTAAAGGGAGACCATGAAGTCACACTATTTCCTTAAAAAATTATTTGGCTATATAAGAAGCGTCATTTATTTTTGAACAAGGAAAAAAATGAGCCATTTTTGAGGACCTATCCACTACAACAAAAATATTATCATGTCCTCGTAGCTATCATAGGTAATTCTAGAATAAAATCTCTTGATAGTTCTTCCCAAGACCTACAAGAACAGGTAAGGCAGTGTATTGTCTAGACCTTTGTTTGGTAGTTTTAGCTTGTTTATAAATTAAATATTGGGACACTAAGTTTTGAACATCTTGTTTTAATGACGACTAGTAAAATCTATTTTCTAATAAACATATGGTCTTGTCTTTCCAAATGACTAGCAACACCTCCAACATGTAGCTCGGTGATAAGGAATTCACTAATGGAAGATTGAGGAATACATAATTGTTTTCTTTTATATAAATATTCATTTATTGTAAAGAATGTTCCTAGTAAAGTTATTATTTTATCTAAGTGTTCAAGATAAATTAGGTGAAAGTTAGGGCACATAATGAAATCATCTTTAATTCGATCAAATCTTGAGATTCTCAATTCTAAAGAGGAAATCATTAGGTTTGTCTTGGATAAAGCATCAACCGATTTATTCTTAAGTCTAAGCTTATGGTTTAGAACGAGTAGTTGTAAAAAATCAACCTATTTTCCATGCTTATGACTTAACATTCATTGAGTATTAATGAATTTTAAGGCATGATAATCAGAATTAAGTATAAATTCTCAATGTAAGAGATAGTGTCGCCATTGCCTTAAGGATTGAATTATAACATAAAACTCTCTATCATAAGTTGAATATCATTATTTGGCTTCATTTAACCTTTCATTAAAGAATGTTATATGATGATTCTCTTGACTTAAAATTTCACCTATCCTAATTCCTGAAGCATCACATGTCACTTCAAAAGCTTTAAAAAAATTAGGAAGCTTAAGGATTGGTGTAGAAATGATAAGAACTTTACTTTTCTATAAGGCCCTTTCTGCATTAGGAGTCTAGCAAAATTTATCTAATTTTAGTATATCAGTTATTGAAGCGACAATAATACTAAATGATGAATCTCCTATAAAAGGTGGCTAAATCAAGAAAGCTTTTAACTTCAATAAAACTTTTAGGTGATAGCCAATCTAAGACTACTTTCACTTTAGAAGGATCAAGTTTAAGTCCAACAGTGAATATAATAAAGCCTAAAAGATCACATCAGTTTACAAAAAGAAACACTTTTTTAAATTAATGTATAATTTCTCTTATTTAAGTATTTTAAAGACTTTTTGTAGGTGTTGTAGATGTTCATTCTCACTTAAACTAAAAATCAGAATATCATCAAAATACACCACCAAAATTTTAACTATATATGGTTTAAGAATAATATTCATTAATCTCATAAATGTGCTAGGAGCATTTAAAAGTCCAATGGGCATGAAAAGCCATTCATAAAGTCCATAAGGGGTCTTAAAAGCTGTCTTCCATCATCTCCTGATCTAATCCGAATTTGATGATATCCACTTTTTAGATCAATCTTTGAAACAAATTTCTCTTGAGATTAAATTTAACATATCATCTGATCGGGGAATAGGAAACATATGCTTGCTAATAATTTTATTTATTGTCCGATTATCAACACACATTCCCTATGTTCCATCTCTCTTTGGAGTTAATAAAGATGGGACTATATAAGGACTGAGACTCCCTTGAATAAAATCCTTTTTTAGTAATTCCTCAACTTGTATTTTAATCTCAACATGCTTAGTAGGGTTCATCTTGTAATGTGAAAGATTAAGAAGTTGAGAACCAGGTAAGAACTCAATAGTATGTTGAATATCTCTTAGATGAGGTAGGTCATCAAGTAGCTCATCGGGTGTAATATCTTTAAAATCAAAATGAAGGGAAGAGACCATAACAGGTATGTGAGTCTCATTAAGGTCTAGTATGACTTCTTTTACATGTAATATGTGAAGGAGAAATGGATCAAAAAATTCTTTTCAGAAGGCTCCAAAACTATTATTTCTATCCACAGAAGAAAGAATAAATGTTTTAAAGGAAGAATCATAAATAATATTATTAACCATAATAGTAGAATTTTCCATAATAATTAATCAAAGTTTGGCATTTTTCTTCAATAGAGTCTTAGGTTGCAAGTTAGAAGTTATTTTGTGTGGTGCTATGTAGGGTGTTTTTTCTTCTCGCTTTATTGGTGGGATTTTAATAGTCTTATTATTATGTTTAAAAATATAAGTATTTTTGCTACCATAGTGAATAATATTCATATCATATAGTTAAGGTCATCTTAAGAGAATATCAGCAATTTCCATCGGGAACATCACACCAGATTTAATCCTCATAGCTTTATATTTAATTGAACTAAACATCGATTGGTGATGGGAAGAGATGTATGATTTATCCAACTAATATGAAATAGTTTAGGGTGAGGTTTAGATTTTAGGTTGGCTCAAGTTAAGGTGTGTGTTGAAATGACATTCATAACACTTCCTCCTTCTATAACTAACCTACACCTCTTTTCATTGCACAAAATATACATCCTAAAAATATATTTTCTCCTCTAATCTTCTGCCTCATTTTTAATTACAGTAAGACATCTTATTACATTAACCTGAGGGTCATCAGTTAAGTCCAATTTTTCATCAGATAATGGGGTGTCATCATAAACTTCTTCTAGATTATCATCTATTGGGTTTTCAACTTCTTCTAAAAATAAGATTTGAGATTTATACTGATTTTGCATATGACCCTTCTTATAACATTTGAAATATATTACTTCCCTAGTGCTCTTAGAGCTCCCTTCAATAGAAGTTTTAGGAAAAGGGGTCGAGCCAATTGGATGGGTGGGTCTAAAAATAAACTTATGGGATGAAGTGAAAGATGCTTGACTTTTAGTTTTAGAGATGGAAGTAAATTTCTTTTGTTGTTCAACCAATAAGACATAGTGAAATGCTTCCTCTAAAGATTGTGTGTCAAATAATTCAACTTCATTTCTAATAGCAATCCTCAGTCCAATAACAAATTTATTAGTTAATTATTAATTATTATTAGCACAATCAGTTCTAGAAACTAGATCTTCAAAAGTATTCAAGTATTTAGTTACAAGATGATTACCTTGTCTCAAGTTAATAATTGACTATGTAGCTTCTTATCATGATGCCTAGGACAATACTTTGCTATTAACATTTCTTTCATTTCTATCCAAGTGAGATTTGTCATTCCTAATATTTATTCTTTAGCTAAAGTATTTGTCCAATAAATTTTAGCATATCCTATCAATTTCATTTTAGCAAAAGTAACCCTTTGATAATCATCCATTTTATACTAATCAAAGAAGACATCCATTTGAACTAATAAATTAAGAAATTTATTTCGATCATGTACACCATTATAAGTTGGGGCTTCTACTTTAACTCTTTGAGATGGATCATTAGAGTCTTTTGTAGTCTTGAGATAATTTTCTCTCCTTCTAAGTCGATGGTTTTCCCTATAGTTTGGATATGAATCTTCTTCGTCTATCCCTATAGGCACAGTCTGAGCTAGTATTAGAAGAGGAGTTGATACTCTATTATTTTGTAGATGAGCTATAAGAGTTTGCATTTGTTCTTTAAGTTCTTGCATTTGATTCTTACTTTCTTCTAATTTTTGTTGAGTTTTTAATTCATTTTCATGAATCCAATGGATCTTAAGATCTAATACATCAACTAATCTAGTCAAATTTTCAACTTGGTCCTGAGAGATAGATTTGGTTCCATTAGATTTTTTTAAAAAAAAGATATATGAAAAGAGATCAAAGAAAAAATAAAATAAAATAAACAAATTTAATATAATTGTACAATCAAAATGAAATTTTAGGCTAAGAGAACTTCCAGGTGAGGAGGGGCAAGATCACTTACATCCCAAGCTCTCCTTTAAAAGTTTGGGTCCTTTTGATAAAGTTCTATTTAGCCTCCAAAATCACTAAGTTTAACACACTTATATTATTATGCATGCAATTTGTTTTGGTTTTTTAATGCAATGAAAAAAATGCTTAAAATTATCAAGCCTCCTTTTTTATAAAAAAAAGCAAGTTTTCATAAGTTAATGAAAGATACTTCTAAAATTAATCATGAACATTAACAAAGATTATAAAATACACAATTAGAATTGATTTGCACTAATGGATAGGTTATTTTTAGGGTGAAGCACTACCACACTAAGGTATTTTCTTAATTTTTTTTAGGCAAGTTCACACAATTGAGAAATGACTAAATTATATAATGAAGCTTACTAATTAGAATTTTATGTTATCACCATAAACTTGTAAGCAATATATATCTTTCCAAGCTACTAATATGAATTTAAACTATCATATAAAGAAATATTAATTAACCTCATAAGTCCAAGAAAAACTCACAAGTTTGAAAACAAGTTTATCACTTGAGATGCTCCCTTTGTTGAAGCAAACTTTTGATCAAATTTGCTTCTTCCAGGCTTTGCTCTGATACCAAATTTAATGGAAGTAGGTGTTCTTTCTTTTGGTGAGATTAAGAGAATTAAATAGCCATGAATCTTTAGATTAATATCTAAAGATTTATTTTGAAGTTTTGGTGGGATAATGAAGGGCGTAGGATAATATGATAGCGGGATGACTTAAACTAGTCTAATTTGGACTAACTTGGGCTGATTTAAAATGTAGCAATAAAGAATGAGATTTAAGTGAGTTAAATAACTAAAAATACTTATGGAAGTTTTGGTTGGGATATGTATTTATGATATGGAGTAGTTGCTTGGGAATTATAGGGTTTAAGTTTTGTATATTAGAGCTTTCTTGAATTTTCTTGAGCTTTAGCTTTAGATCTTATAAATGGGCATTGAGTTCTAATTTCTTGATCCACATGATATTCTACATCACTCCTTGTAAGAAACTTTATCGTGTTGTATACTAGACCTTTATATATATATCAATGTAGATAGGGGAGGAACCCATTGTGGCTAGGGTGGGCAATTGCCCACCTTGAAAATGCTTTTTTAATTAAGGTTGTTTTTATAAAATGCCATCTTCCAATTAAAAAAAAAAAAGGAAAACTACCTTTGCATGCACCCACCGCCTCTCCTCTCCCTAGTCCTCTCGCTCTTTGCCCCTCTCACTATTTTCCTCACTCTTGACACTGAAGTCGACACCGCCGAAGTCATTGGGCTACAACCCACCTAGTTTCGACACCACCATTCATTGATTATCGGAAGCTGATGCTCAATTCCTTGAAGTTGATACTGGCTAATGCATTTTATATTTTTTTCCTTGAGTTCATCAAAAGTCTAAAAAAGTGTTCCATATTTGCATTTCTTTTCGCATTTCAGTCTTTTGTCGGGCACCGTTTTTTTTTTTCCGTCGTTCTTTTGATAGTTGATTGGTTAATGGTTTAACACTCCTTCCTTCTTAGATTAAGAAATATATGTTAGATAACTAGCACTCCTACCAAGGATTGCCAAGGTTTGGCCACCAAGTTCCCAAACCACAAGAATAACTCAAATAATTTATAATTGTCAAATGATCTCCTTTCATTCTAGCAAGGGGAGGCTATTTATAGTCATTACAAATAACTTTCTAAAGAAAAAGAATTCAAAATATGGAGGAAAAAGTGGGTGATTATATTAATGTGAAGTATTAAGTTACCTTATTATTTTATGCCAATCACCAATTTCACATGCTATTAATTTTATGTGAATTCAACCACATCACATGTCATACTTTTAATTTTTAAATCCAAAATTTTAAACCTTGAGTTTCTAGAAAAAAAATTTAAAACTATATAACTAAAAAAAGATGAAATTATAAAATGGGTCTTAGTAGGCAAATGCTATTCTTTCTTGAATTTTCTTGAGCTTTAACTTGAGATCTTATAAATAGACCTTGAGTTCTAATTTCTTGATCCACATGATATTCTACATCACTCCTTGTAAGAAACTTTATTGTGTTGTATACTAGACCTTTATATATATATCAATGTAGGGGCGGAACCCCATTGTTGCTAGGGTGGGCAATTGCCCACCTTGAAAATGTTTTTTTAATTAAGATTATTTTTATAAAATGCCATCTTCCAATTAAAAAGAAGAAGTAAAACTACCTTCGTACGCACCCACCGCCTCTCCCCTCCCTAGTCCTCACGCTCTTTGCCCCTCACTATTTCCCTCACTCTTGACACTGAAGTCGGCACCGCCGATGTCGTCGGGCCGCAACCCACCTAGTTTCGACACCAACAATGGTTGATTGCTGGAAGCTGATGCTCAATTCCTTGAAGCCGATACTGGCTGATCCATTTTATAATTTTTTCTTGAGTTCGTCAAAAGTCTAAAAAAGTATTCCCTATTTGCATTTCTTTTCGCATTTCAGTCTTTTGTCAGGCACCATTTTTTTTTATTTCCTTCGTTCTTCTTATAGTTGATTGGTTAACGGTTTAACACTTTCGCCTTCTTAGATTCTCTTATTTGTTTCTTCCTTATTTCTATTTTTTGGGTCTATTTCATAAAAAATGAATCTTAATTAATAATGCTTGATTTTACAATTTGCATCAAGCCTATAATTTTTGTGCTAAGCTGATTAATACAAATAGAGAGCAATGAAAGATTTTCATGTGGATTTGACTAACCTTGAGAAAGTACATGATAATGCTCAACTTGTATTTATTTGGTGCATCATGCACGTTGCAAAAATATATTGAAATTATTAAAAATATGTATAATTTGTTATTAATAAGTATTTGCAAAGTAACTTACTAAAAATTTGTTAAAAGAATCACATATAGTAATTGCAAAATAAGAATCACATACTTATTCTAAAGTTAGACTGCTTAACTTGTATTGGTTGTCGAAAGTTAAAAGACTTGATTTTTGCTTTCTTAGTTATGACTTTGCAGTAGGATGAAGGTATGTAATATTTAGATCTAAAGCTATGATTATAAATTGATAGAAATTTGAAATTTTAAAATAGTATTAGAGGAAAAGTTAATTTAGTGATAAAAAAAAGTTGCAGAAAGATTATAATTAAGGTTTAATTTATCGATCATATTAAAATACATGAATTTTTTTAAAATTTTATTTTATTATTTTTAATATTTTTAATATTATTTTATTTAAATAATAAGTTTTTAAAAGAAATAATAAAAGATAGTTCCGCCGCTAACCGTAGAGGCTTACTGGCTGGTAAGCATCATTGTTTCTATACATAATTAAAATTCATTTTTTTTACCTTTCTGCTTTTCTGCTCTTCCGTTACCGTCTTCCTCCATTCCAGCCTTTTTCACTTCTGAAGCACTTAACAGTGCCTCTCGTGCCAGTAGAGATGTAATGTAAGGGATGCAGTTCGGTCTCGTAGGGGGTCGGACACCCATTTTGCTTGGGGGAGCTGGTGGTGAGGTGTCCTATGCCGGACAGGAGACGAGAGGAGATTTCCTTTTTTTTTTTTTTTTTTCTTTTTGTGCTGCTGGTTGGGAGAACGTCAGGAAGAGGCCGGCTGGCGTGATGGGCTGAAGTCGGTAAGGTGACGGGCTTGCTTGAGGGAGCTATCCGTCCCGTTCTTATTCTCTTAGCATTAACAAAAGAGACCAGCTGGCTGCCACTTTGCATGCTGCTCTTTGATTACTTATAGCAATTGAAATGACAAATAAAGTGGTAAGTTTCCCTCTTTCGGTTTGCACAGTGCACCATCTTACACTTACTCCAATTTAGGAAGTTGGAATCGAGAAAGGTGTTTTGCAAGTTGCATGTAAGGCATTATTTTTTTGGAAAATTTTAGGACTATGCCCAATTTCATTCCATGTTACAAACAATTACAAGTAAAAGAAAAAACGGAGTCAAAGGAAAGCTATAATAGAAACAATCTAAGCTAAAAGAGCCTTAGCTCAATGGACTCAGTGGCAAGAATAAAAAAAAGCAATATAACGATCCGTCTAGATGGCCAAAGAAATGCTTCCAACGGTTGACGGCATCTACCCGCCAGTGGAACCCGGTGATAGTAAATGAGAGGGAGCCCCGAGAGCACAACAAATTGTTCCAGGTTACAGATGCAGTCCATCCAGAAGGAGCAACAAGCTGCAAGAAGGTATAGAGACCAGCAGCGTTTGTCTCATCATCGTCCATTCAAAATTCCGCCAGCGTTGTAAGGATTTAACAGGCAAA
Source organism: Cymbidium sinense (assembly GCA_021442155.1). NCBI lineage: Eukaryota > Viridiplantae > Streptophyta > Magnoliopsida > Asparagales > Orchidaceae > Cymbidium > Cymbidium sinense. The sequence continues at coordinate 57,071,221 of CM038231.1, read as the reverse complement.
CAACCCATATCAACAAGCCAAAAATTGTGCAGATAAGCAGAGACGCAACTCTTCTCATGATAGCATAAATTCCAGCCAAAGAAACCCTCCAAAATCGAAAGGAACACTTGCCAAACAATAAGCCACAACAAGAGCATCTGAACCAGAGCAAGCAAAAGAGGAAAAACCTGAGCCAAACCAAGAAACTAGAACATCCCAGGATCCGAGGGACCACCAGCCTGCACAAGGAAAACCACCAGAACTGCCAAGCACCACAGAGAGAAAACCAACCCTCCCAAAGCACCCAACGGTGCAACAAAACCAGCCAAAACCCAAAGGCAACAACTAGACCCGATACCCTAACAGGGAATACAACCTGTAGGCCAAAACTGGAGCAGCCAGAACACCAAAATGAAATGAGAAACAACTCGCATAAAGGGAACAACAAAAACAGAGAAATCTCAAGCCACCACATAGTCGATGGAACAAAGACCCCAGAAAAAAATAGAACACTCCAGTAGGCAAAGAAATAAAATCCAAAAACATCAAGGGAAAAAGAATAGAATATCAGAAAAACACCCCAATTAAGGGGGTAAATCAATCAATACAACATTTCCCATAGAAATCCAGTTATCCAACTTTCTCCTCACCTCCAGAGGCCAAGAGTCTTTAATGTGCCAATGACAGATTTTTGTTGCCACTTTCACTTTAATAGTAAGATAAATATCATTAAAAGAGCATCTTTCATTAGCAAAGAGCCTTTTGTTCCTCTCACACCAAATAGAATAAACCTATAGAGCTACAATTAATAAGTAGAGTCTCCTTAGGACCTTATGATCCATAAGAGTAGTAGCAGCAAGAACGGTGTGAAACGTTGGGTGAAACAGAAAGAAATTGGCATTAGGCAATAAAGACCTAATGATACCTGAGGAGAAGGGACAACCAAAGAATAAATGAGCATGAGATTCCTTTTTCGAATTGCATAGTGGACAATCTAAAGTAGATCCAAGGCCTCTAATGTTAAGCATATCCGATGTTTTGAGCCCATTTTGAATGGCCATCCAACAAAAAATAATAAAGTTTATAGCATAGCTTTTAAATCAGATGTCATTTGCCCATTCAGCTACTAGGTGAGAATCATAAATACACTTCAAGACAAGAATATTCCCAAAATCTGAGTCACCATTCCAACTGATAGTGTCAAGACCAGGATGTAAGGTAATTTGTCTTATGATGTGGTTGAGATCTGGAAAATGCCTAGAGAAAGAATCAGAAATGTCCCAAGCACCATTCCTTATTGTAATCACTAAGAGAGTAATGAAGATTTATCAAGGAGAAACATGCAACCCCGCATAGCTCGAATAAGGAGTTACCCTTGCACCAGGGATCAAAGAATAGGGAGAAACTTCTGCCGTCACCTACAGAAAAAAGAAAGTTCCTTCTAAATCTGATAGCACGGAGCTCCCTCCAAAGAGGAGAGGAGCGCTGAGTTTTTTCCCGAACAACACCATATTTATTCCTACTCTAGGTAGAGAAAGTTGAGGGATGATTGAGCAATTTTCATAATACTTTGATTTTGCATAATGTATTCAGGGTATTGATAGAGACTAAGCCAGTGCCCCCTTTATCTCTAGGTAATGTCGTCCTGAACCACGAAATAGGATGAAGATTTTTAACCGCATCACCATGATAAAAGAATTTGGCAGTGAGAGAGGTGATCTTTTTTAGGATACACTTTGGGACCGCTAACGCCCTAAGCTAGTAAGAGAGATAGTTGTTAATGGAGGAACGAATGAGCTAAAGTCTTCCTCCATAAGAAAGCCACTTTGATTTCCAACCTGCAAGCCAACTAGTTAGCTTATCAAGAAGAGCAGAAAAGTGAGTGGGTTTGAGGGGACCTCAAGGGAAGACCAAGATATTTAAGGGGGAATTCCCCCACCTCAATGTTGAGGATGTTACATATATTGCTCACAACTCCAAATGAATGTGGGAAGCAGAGTTGGGATTTGACATAGTTCACCTTAAGACCCGTTAGAGAGGAGAGACACTCTAAAACATTTTTTAGAGCCTCAGCAGAAGAAGACTCTGCTTAACCAATCACAAGAATATCATCAGTTTAAAGTAGATGAGAAGTGAAGAAGTTGCCCGTAGCTATAGGTTTAAAGGAACATTCCTCCACTTTTCTTTCCAGACAGGAAAACATATCCATAACAATAACAAAGAGATAGGGCTAGAGCGGCCAACCCTGCCTTAAGCCATTTGAAGATTTGAAGAATCCCTCAAGTTGCCCATTTAAGATAATAGAAAGGAATGTTAGAGATACAACCATCTATCCACTCCACAAAAACCTTGGGAAAGCCTTTCTGAAGTAGCCTCTGGGTGATAATTCTTCTGTTAACACTGTCAAAAGCCTTATGAAGGTCAATCTTTGCACATAAATGGTTGCGAGATCGTCTGTTGCCAAAGTCAACACAAATCTCATGGGCCACTGATATTATCAGCAATGTCTCTTCCTTTGATAAAGGCAGACTGAGCTGAGTGGATAATAGAGGGAAGGATCAGCTTCATCCTGTTCGCAAGGACTTTAGCAATCACTTTGTAAAATGTATTGCAAAGAGAAATATGTCTATAATCAGCCAAAGAATTTGAGTGTTTGATTTTTGGGATTAAAGCAATGATGCTATGCTTGAATGCCTCCGGCAATCTACGAGTGCCAAAAAAATGGTGGGTCGCAAGTAAGAATTATTTCCCAATAATAGCCCAACAATGAATGAAGAACTTTGAGGAAAATTCATCCGGTGTTTTTTATCTTAATGAATGGCATGGAGCACCTTGATTATCTCCAAGTCCGTAATAGGGCTGCCAATGTCATCTGAACTAGAAAGATTGATAATAGCACCTTTCGATATGCCCCCACAAGATAAATCCACCGGATAATCTTTGTTAAAGAGATTTGAAAAGAAAAGATAGATTTTAGAAGCCATTTCAGAGTGTGAGGTAACCATACCACTAACCACAAGAAGATAATTTATTTGGTTATTATTCCTCCTTTCCTTGATAGAGCAGTAGAGAAATTTAAGATCATCATCAGCATTAGAAAGCCAAGAATTTTTTGCTCTTTGTTTCACCCACACACTCTCCAGCTTGATAGCCTCTTGGTATTTAGAATTGATCTCAATTTATATTATGAATATAATGGGCATTTGTGGGCTCCCTTTCTAGAAGCATCAAATATTTCTCCTGATCTTCCTTGAGAGTAAAAATTTGATACTCAAGAGGGGAAGAATCCAGCTTCAGATATTTGAGGAAATCTTTAACTGATTGAAGCTTTTTGAGAAGTACCATTATAGGATCCCCATACACATATTTAGACCAAGCCGTACTGACCAAGGAGAGGAAGTTAGGAAGGTGGACCCAATAATTTTGATAGATGAAGCGGTGTTTTCTAGAGTATTGGTTATTGAGAGAGATGATTAGCGGAGAGTTATTTGAAGATAAGGCAGGAGGCACTTTGTGTAGTAGGGATAAAAATCCAGCCAGAAGGAGTTGCACAATACTCTATCAATCTTTGTCTTGATTGGAAAATCCACCCGAAGATTGGACCAAGTAAAGAAAATCCCATAACTATTTAGCTCAATTAACCCAGCATCATTAACACAATCTAAAATCGTGAGGGAGTGGAATTGCCCCATCTTCATAAGAGTAAAGAATGAAATTGAAGTCACCAAGAATAAGCCAAGGTTCATTCGTAGTACGATATATATGGCGGAGGGTGGTCTAGAGCTCTTGCCTTTCTCTTACAACATTATGAGCATAGATCCAGGTAATGAAGAAAGTCTGACTGGAAGGAAGGCAAACTTTTCCATGTATGAGTTGGGACCTAATAATAATAGGGGAGAATGAAAGAACGTCCGAATTCCATTTAGCCAGATACGGCCACCAGAGCATTTATCAAAGTTATTGCAATTTCCTTTAGAGGAAAATAAGATAAGTTTCTTCATGAAAGCAGGATTGACAAGGGAGTCTGGATTGATTTTAGTTTCCAAGAGACAAAACATATCAAGGTGGAAGTCCTTGATAGTACGAGCACAGTCACGAATCCGGCTTTCAGCCAATAATTCCTGCACATTCCAACTTTCAATTTTGGGGAGAGACATGGCAACCGATTAATAATTTTTACCTTTCTTCTTTGCCTTTTGGGAAAAAGAGGCATTATTTGGGGATTTTGTAATGTCTTTCTCCAAGGGAAGTTTCCCTGGAGTTTTAGGGATGGAGTCTTGAGATCTAGTGGATGAAGTTTTGGTGGAGAAGCAATAGCTGAGCGGGTGGTTATGGTGTATGAAGGGTTAGGGATAGTAGAGGAGTGGGGCTGAGTCGACTCATCATTTAGGATTGGGTCATTCTCCTCCTTATCTATGATGGGGGGAGAATGTGCTGGTAGTTGGTTTAGGTCATTTAGAGAGGTATGGACTTGATAAGGTCTCAGGGGGGGGCGGTCTCAGCCCCTGATGAGAGAGGGTCCTCAATTAGATTGGGATGAGCCAATGGAGGTATGAGATCGGTTGCGGTAGTTATGGAGACGGTATCTAAAGGAGGACAGGTAGGGAGGTTATGAGGTCTTCTACTCTTACTACGCCCCCGGGTAGGAAGATGAGATGAGGGATTTTGGGGACAAGTCATGTGGTCGTGGGAGATAGTTGAACACCTAGGGCAAGCACTAGGTTTCCAATCATAGATAATTGGTTGCTCATATTTCATCCCATTCAGGTTTAGAGTAAAAGAGTCAAGAAGAATGGTAGCAGAGTGAACCTGCATACAAATACGAGCAAATGTGAGTCTGGATTTAGTTGTTGTGAGCTTGTCCACTGCTAGTGGGATCCCCACTTTACTAGCTACTTTGGAAAACCCTTCCTCGTTCCAACAACACAGCAACAAATTAAGAAGTTTAATCCACAGTAGAATTTCAGAAAAATTCTCCTTAATCGGTCTGAAATCCCAGGACCATTTTTTAAAAATGAAGGGTTTACCGTTTAAGAAACAAGGCCCACTATCCCACACGAGATCAAAGTCCTCTTTGCAAGAAAACCAAAAAAGGAAGAAGTCTCCCTCTAAGGTTAGCAAGTCTAGGTGTCCTTTGAACCACCACTTTTGTTTAGTGATCGCTTGGAGAGAACCATAATAGGGTCTTTTGCCAATCGCATATCCAACAAGGGAAAGTTCCCATTCTTTTTGCCCTTCCACAAGTTCCACTTCGGAGAAAGAGACCTCAGGATCCGAAGAAGGCCTATAAGATAAGGAGACATTGTTGGAGATGTTCTGATTAGAATTTAACAGAGCTTTCCAGTTACACGAAAATGGAGTTGCCGCCTGGACGGGAGTTTGCAGGTTTGCCCTAGGGCCGGACCCTAAAACAGAGTTAAGGTGGGGGGACGAGGAAGAAGAAGCTAAATCCATAACTTAACCGATAAAACTCCGACCACAAAACTTAACTTGAGCGGGCTCAACCAAGTCGAAGGGAAAGCTTGTACCAATAAACCAAAGCCACCAGAGAAACGTGCCGAATAAGAAAGGAGTTGAGAAACCAAACCAGAAAGCCATCGCATTAGTGGAACGAGGAGGAGAAAACCCTAGGTGCCGAGAGCTCTGCAGCTGACATCTGTAAGGCATTATTTCATTATTTCATTATTTATGCCACGGTGCACCATCTTACACTTACTCCAATTTAGGAAGTTGGAATCCAGAAAGGTGTTTTGCAGAGTTGAATGTAAGGCATTATTTCATTATTTATGCACCATCTTACACTTACTCCAATAAGAGGTTCCAGGATTAGTCCTTTTTTTAATTTAACTTAAATGAGTTGGATAAAATCAATGTAGCTGACCAATAAATTTTACCAGTGAATAATCAATCTAAGCTTTGGCTAATTCAGGTTTATGGGTCAAAGCCATAACAACCCGTATGGGCCATTAGCGGGCATGTATGATTGAGCTTAATTAGTTTGTGATTTTAATGTTAACGAATTAAAATTAAGATCTAAATCATAATTTGATTCAAACTTGTATGCTTTTAACAAATAATTATCCATTTATGATCCATGTAAGAGAAATTAAACTCATATTTTAATTAGAATTTTGACGATTAATTAAAATTAATAAAAGATGCTTAATTAGATTTCATTTTGATTTGGTTTAATAAGATTGTTACCTAAATTTGATTTTGGTTTATGTAATAATTCAAAGTCCTTAATTAATGATAATATCATCATACTTAATCATATAAGTTTAATGAAATAAAATTGCAATGAATTTAATAGCCTCTCCTTTTTTGTGAGTTTTGATTAATCAATTTAGATTGATCTTCCTTAACTTTATTGATAAACTTAAGAGAAAATTTTGATTTCATTTGGCTTATATTTACCTTATTTTGAAAACGAGATCAATATGTACTAAGCTCAAAAGTCGCTTTAATATTGCCTATAGGAATGTTGAAAGCCTCCAAGTGTTATGCAGAGATGGCTCAAAAGTCTCCATAACTAATACTGAAGGCGACCTGAAGGCTCATAGTGGAAGGACAAAAGGACAATCACCACTTAGTATGTGATATCCAATTAATATCCAATTAGCTTATTTCCTAATTTCCTAATTAATTTTGTTTTTAATCCTTCGTTACTGTAGCAAACCCACTTTACTTTGCATGCAGTGGCCGGATAAAGATTTAACACGTGTATGGTTGGATCTCTCCCGCAGCTTCCTTATTTCATTTCCTCTGAACCGCAGCAGTAATTCCCTCCTTTCTTTTTCCTCTAGCCTTCGGCTTCACTAGGAACCATCGCCGCCGTCATCGGCTTGGTCGCCTCCATACATTCACGTGCTCGAGTTGCGAGAAAGCGTCGCTTCGCTTGGACCGCTGATCTCGCCGACCCGAACCGCGGCCCTTGCCGTCGACTTCATTTGGAGCCGCAACCCTCGCCTCTGGCTTCGATTGGAATCGCACGTCTGTGGCGCAGATCGCGTGAGCAGGGGAGTTTCGTGAATCTGATCGCATGAGAGGGGGCATAGATGATTTAAAAAGGAATTTGGGTAAGTTATGCAATCCATTTACTAAGTAATTGACTTGGGTTGTAGAAAATAAAATAAAAGGGTAATGTGGGGTTAACCGATTAAGCTAACAGCCAAGCACTTGCTCGTGATGCAGGTTGGAAGCGTGTCGGTGGAATCTGTCGGTCATTCATTGATTCTCAATAGTAGGGGTCATATGGGGTGTGACATAGTAAAGTTATTAAATTATATTTCTCTTAGGAATTATCTTAGTAAAAGGGATATTCAGTAACCATGTTAATACAATTAGAGAGTATAAATATAATAATAAAACTTATATAGGATTATATTAATTTATAAGTCTTTTAATTAAAGATTTTTTATCTTCATAATCCAAGAAAGCTCAAAAACCATTTAAAGTTAAAAGTTTGAGTTTAGAGCATCTATTATGGGAAGAATTCAGTTCAAATTCAATATATTGGTGCAATTATATAACAAAATCCTACAAATTAGAATTACCAACTATGGGAGTTCATTTTTAACATTAGTCATCATGATTTTGATAATCAAGAGCCTATCAAAGCTTGCATCTATTATAATTTGGAATTTGAGAAAGAGAATTTAGAATTTGTTAATTCTTTAACCAATTTATCAATAAGAGTTCTAGTATTAAGTTATAAGAATTTGTCATCAGAAATTCACTACATGAAGGGTTCATTATTCCAATAGAGTTAAGCATAACATCGTCAATTCTTATTTATAAAACATTAGAATTAGCATACAGGAATTCTCTCAATATCAAAATCAGACTTACTAGAATTTTTATTAAGGAATATTATCATTTCAAAGAGATTTCAAGTCATTCATATACAAATAAGTACCACACTCTTCAAAGGTCAAGTATTAAAAATCTTTAGCCTTTTTAAATAATGTCCTACTGCACCATGGGTCAAGCTAAGAAGATAAGACTCCCCTCTTTGCAATAAAATCCACAATCACTTCTATGGTGGGTCTAAATGATTGTCTTTAGTGATAATGTCATAAGTTTGGTATATAGTCTATCATATAGCACATTAAAGTTGATGACCTAATCAAAGGAGCAATTAGGGGCAAGGATAGTATAAGACATAAACCAAAAGTGTCATGTGATTCAAAATTTGTATGATAATGCCATCTAAAAGGTACTTTTAGTTCAAGTGAGAATCCATTCATTCAAATATTTGCAAGAGAAGACATTCTATTCAACTTGTAATTCATACTCTTGGACCATATTAATGCCAAAGTCAAGCTACAATTAGTCATACAATAATAATAACAATATAGAAAAGACATGAATGATAAAAATACATTGCATTTCACTCTCAAGAAGTATTACAGGTACAATCATTTCAAAAGAAAGAAAATAAAATTCATACATGATTCATGCATTAGGCGAAGTCCTATCTTTACTCTCTTCTTCATAGCTATATCTCAACAACACTTCTTTCAAGTCTCTAAATATTTTGAAGTTTGACACCACTTGAGGACGCTTATTCATTCTCACCAGGTTATCCAAGCATACTCCATTCCTTCTTGATATTTCTATTCAAGAAACTTTAAGTATATTGGAGTTTCAGTGAGCTCACTGAAGAATTCTTCTTCGCTCTTCATGGTTGAAAATTGCTTTTTATCCTTTTGAAGTTCACTTCTAGCTCTCAATAGCTTGTTCACTAAATCAATATTTTTTTATTATAGATTGGTAATCTTTTGGTGGAAAGCTTTATCAATTCTTGTCCATTTGAAGACAATGTGTTTTAACTCAACAATCTCTTTATGACAGTGCTCTAGGCTGATTATTGCTTTATTATTTCCTGATCAGCACCATCTTTCTTCTAAAACATGATGATCTCGTTGGAGCATTTAACCAGGATGTCCTTCTATTAGTTAATCCTTTCTTGGCAAGAGAGTTTGTCCAACTTTAACTTGATGAATTTTTTTTTATTTTCTTCGAATCATTTTACTAATACAGTAATCTCATCAACCATTCTTTTTGTGAGAAGTGTTCATCTGATATGCTCTTTGCCAAGCCATGGCTTGGCTAAGCATATGTGACATGTGGTAGTTTGGGATCTACTTCATGTAAATCTTCAGCATAAGCTTATGAATGGATTGTTGGGCCTAGCATTAATGTATGAGGGCATGAAAAGATTAGAGTCATACCAATCTAATGTCATGCTTATCTTAACCTCACTTATAGTGAAGTTAATACACACTCTTCTCCTTAGCCCTTAAGATCCTATCTTAGCAATAGGATTTCCTCACTTATAACATTAGGACACTCATAGTGACTAATGGAACATCAAAGCCAAATCCAAACCAAGTAGAACTAAACACTAGGAGTAGCTTCATTAGGCTTGTGGATCTCACCTAGCCTTGTATGGCCTAAATTAACCTACCCAATCAAGCCAATTGAAATTTAAGTTTAAAAACTAATCAAATTAAACCAAACCTAATCTATTTTGTCTTAAATTAGGCTAATTATGCCACTTAATCCAATCTAGCCTACTTACCCATTTAACCCATCTTGGCACAAACTCAAACTAAATCAAAATTGATTCAAACCAATCAACAAAAGAGCTCCCAAGACACCAATCACACCTAATTAAAGCTAAATTAAATCTCAATTTAGTTAATTGGCTCAGTTAGCACAACTTAACCTAATTAGGTCTTGATGGACTAAATTTAAATCAATTGAAAATGACCATCTCTAATGAAATTGAAACATTAATCAAACATATTTGAAGCTTAATTAGGACTTAATTTAGATAATTGGTTCACCTAGCCCAGGTTAAGCCAAATGAACCAAAATTAAATTAAAACCAATTCAACTCAACTTAAAACTATTACATAAACTTAATTGAACACAACTCATGATTATTTGTGGTGCAATTGGACAGTTGGATCACTTGACTCAATTTAACTTGACAAATTCAAATTAATCACAAATTGAGATTAAAACTCATCATTTGAATGACAAAATAAAATGCAATTAATTAAATAAATTTAAATAAACTAAAATAATTTTGATTAGAGTCTTGCAATGAACCCTAATCATTTAGAGAAGTGTTCACCCTGTTAGGGTTAGGGTGCAAGGATAAGTAGGCACTACCCCAAATAGGGCTCACTACTTCTCACACTCTTTAATATATTAAATAAAAAATTAAACCTAAATTAAATTACAATTTAAAATTAATTTTAAAATGATTAATCACCTAGACGAAAACCACCCAATGATAATAAATTGAATTTAATTATTAAATTTAAACTTAAACATTAAGGCCTAGAATTGAGTCACCACATAAGTCTTGCACATATACTAGATTATTAGGCCAATGATCTTAGGCTTAGGTTAGTATGATATTTAGTTGCTATGTATTGATTTTCTTATTTTGTGATGTAATATTTTAGACAAGATGTTATGGTTTGTTTGTTCGTAGACTGGGTGTTAAGACATTCTTTAGTGAATTAACTATATTTTTTTACAAGAAGTTATACTTAGAGGGGTTGTTGTAATGATTTAAAAACTAACATGTTTACTTGTAGGAATTCATTATTTAAGCACCTAAGCAAGGCTCATTAGGAGACAACTACTGATGCTAAGTCCAATAATGAAATATAATTACTTCTACGTGCATATGTTTATTTTGGCTAAACTCTATTTTATAGGTTTTGCTCAGATTTTATTTTAGAATTTAAAATGCAATTTGGTATTAGAACTAAGTTAGAGAAATTGGGTTAAGGATGAACCATGGCTAAAAGGTATAGACATAGGAGGCACTATGAAGCTTAAAGCATCTCAACCATGAAGAAGAAGAAATGAAGACCCAAGTTGACCATTTTCATTTTTCATCTGAGGTGTATAATAGAACTTGACCGCACTAGCCTTTTTTTGGTGTTAATTTATATTATTTTGTGTGATCTTTACATTATGATGTGGATTAGAAATACATGAATTTTGTTGTCTACTTCTGTGATGATGTTTGATGTGTGTAGCATAGACCGTTATTAGGCTCTTAAGAAATTAAGTTTTCTACCAAACTAAAATTTAACAAACTAATAACTCAAATTAAATAACTAATAATTGATCATGTCTAAGACTTTAAGCATTAATACTAAAATACACTAGAAATCATAAATTGGAGAAGCATACCATTTATTTCTTTGTATGAGTTCTTCACCCCTTACACTTAAGAAATCATCTATCTAATGAGGATGATCACCCTTTTTGGGGAAGCCTACCATCTAAAATTTGATTGACACGTAGGCATATCTAAATACCTTAGACTTAAAAATAAATTTTATGTCTATGAATATATAAAATTTGGAAATTATTATATTAATTAGAAGCATTACATAATAATCATGATCATAGATTTAGAGAGTGAGTATGGGTTCTTAGATCTCCTTCATAATAAATAATAGCTTAAACCATTTCATATTTTATAAGACTAACCACATGATTTTGATACATAAAAAGTGTTAGCTGGTAGCCCATAAATGCAAGTGGTTTGTCCAAAAGATTTTTGATTGATTCATACTTCTTACCAAGAGTGAACTTATAAATCCAAATTTTCCTTCATTAAATTTGGTCGAGTTTCTAGCTTGTGTTAGAAATACCATTAGTTTTAAGATCTCAGGCAACCTATTTCTCTTTTTTTATAGAAAGAAATCATCACTTCTTTGGCTTTTCTAGTCTTGAGATGTTAGAATGTAAGTGTTATCATTTTAATAAAAAAAATTAAATAAAAATTAATATAAATTTTAATTTCAAAAATATAATGCCCACCATATATGATGTTAGACTTCCTAGCCTACTTCTTCCCATTTAAAATTCAAAAAGACCTATTTTGCTTGATCCATCTCATTTGATCTTTAAATTTAGTCTTGACTTAAAATTTGAAATTCATAAAGGCACTAGCCAATTTCTTTAATTGAGAGTTTTCTTAAGAGATCACATCTTCTAGGATGTAATTAACTATAAGAGCTTTCCCTATAAAGAACTTATAACCTAAATTAAAATAAATTCAGTCTTACTTCACACATATGAAGTAGAGGGAAAATGTTTAGAACACATAGACTCAGTAGCTTTAGGATTCATTATTAAGTAATTGAATATATCATTTAGTGATTTTATATCTCTTAAGGTAGTATATTATTCTTGATACCATGTTCGATCACTCAAATAAGAATCCTTAATATTTGTGTGTTGTCCTTTCATTTTCATCACCATAACCTATAATCAATATAATATACTTATTTTTATTGGAATCATAATATTTTTATTTTTGAAAAGGACATATATACAAATATGGGAGCCTTCTCAATGATGGATGACTTAAGAGCTAAAGGTGCATCAGAAGTAGCTACTGTGTTTATTACTTTTGTTGAATGATTGATTCCTTTAAAAGAATTTATAACTACCTTCCCTTTATTATTTGAAGGTTCTACGTCCTACCAAATAAATTGCATAAAAGGTTGAGGTATTGCCTCTTTATTCTACTTATTTCTTCACTATTCTTTAATTGTAGAATAATTTTAGTATTAGTTATTGACCAAAAGAACATAGTATTTTCCATTGCCAAGAAAGATCTTCTAAAGGACTGAATTCCTACATCTTTTTCGATGAGGTGAATTACAAAAAAATTGTATAAAGAACAAAAGAACATCATAATAAAATAAGAAGATATCTTAGAATACTTATTATGGAAGCCATGTTAGCAGAGTAGAATGGTCTCACTAAAGGGTGAAGGTCTCTTTCTACCCTCATAGCATTTCAGTAAATTCTTTCTCCAACTCAAAGTCTCGCTCCCTTTTTCTTATTAACAAGAGTTGAGAGTTTACCTTAGTTAAGGTGGATCGTTTAACGAGTTTTATCCCTTCAATTGTTATTTGATTTAAGAAAATGCCTTTAAAGTTCTTTGTCATCTTTTTGGAGAAATTTAGGGAGTTCATTCTTCATGAGGGAAATTAATATATATATATATATATATATATATATATATATATATATATATATATATATATATATATATATATATATATATATATATATATATATATATATATATATATATATATATATTCAATTAGATTTTCTCTAATATTATATTAAGGTTTATTTAGATCTAGGTTCTACTTCATATGAATGCAAGCATTCATAGTTAATTATCCCTCTTTCCATAATAAATGAGCACTCTTGATTAAGGTTGGAAATATATATATCTTTCTGATATAAATTGATGTCTAGATGTGTGATGTGAATGATAGTCTAAAGAAAATAGGATGGTAGTCATGATCAAGATCCCATGATTCCATCATTTGCCATTATTACAATGTACCAACATTAGGGGACTATTAATTGTAATGCCCACGGAGTATGATTAGCAGTCATGGGTTGCCTCATCTCAGATATCTTGAGTAGATTAGAGCTGTTGTGTAGGTATTTAGTGAATTAAGAGTAAACTTAATTTACTAGCTTATCCAAAAATTAAATGAAGTATGCATGGCAGACATATGTAGGGATTACAACCATTGGAATTCTGTTAGGATGTTTGCATGGAGAACATATGGACTTGACTTACATCCCTTTGGAATGCCATATAGGAGTTCACATGGTGAACATCTAGATTGGACTTATATCCTTTTGGAATGCCATATAAGTGTTTGCATAGAGAACATATAGATTGGACTTACATCCTTTTGGAATCCCATTAAGATAGGGGTTTAGATGTTTGCATGACAAACATGTAGATTGGGCTTACATCTTCTAGAAATGCCATATATATTTTAGAAGTTCACATGGAAAACGTAGGGCTGGGTTTACATCCATTGGAAAACTAGTTAGAAAGTTCGCATGATGAATATATGGATTTGACTTACATCCCTTTAGAATGTTAAATAGGTGTTTGCATGGTGAACATATAGATTGGACTTACATTCTTTTGGAATGCCATTAAGGTGTTCGTGTGATGAACACAAAGGTGTTTGATTCAATTTTGTACTTTTATATATATATATATATATATATAGGGTATAGTGCCTCGATGTTGTAGATGAAGCACCATAGCGCTAGCGGATCAACGCCATGGCACCAAGAAGTTGGCTCTTCAATGTTTGATGCTTGGCACCTTAGTGTGAGTGAGACAACACCCCAACACCATCAGACAAAAATATAAGTCTCAAAATGAGAGAGGGCATTGCTTTGATGCCATAAAGAATAATGTAAATGGGTTGACTATTTGGCCAGCGTTAAGGTGTTGTCAAAGTGGCACCATGGCACTAGTTAAAAATTCATTCAAAGACCGATAGGCTAGCAGAAATATTTAACATAGAAGGATAGAACTTTTGACAAGCACCACGACGCTATGTCAGAGTGTCGTGACTCTCCGTCAATGTCAGATACGCTTTTTAGTTCTGGTCGATTATGAAATTAATAATAATAAATATTAATAAGTGTCCTTTTTAACCGACATAGTAACTTTCTTGACTGGTTGACTAGTGCCTAGGCGCTGCATGGGGGCACCGTAGTGTTGGTCATAAACCTCAATAATAGAGAGCCAGTGTATCGGTGCTACTTATTCAGTACTATGGTGCTAGGTATAGTCTATAAATAAAACCCCTAAGCTATCAAAATCTTCATTTTAAATCCTTGTTCTCTCACTCATTCTTGTGTCTTAGCTTTTCCTCAACCCTAGATAAACAAACATGTCACTGAAAATCATCTAGAAGGGAAAGAAGAGGGTGTCTTATAGTAACACAAATAGATTCATCACTGTAGATGCTGAGGCTAGGTACCAACACACGCTCATCAACAAGCACCTCATCTTGGAGAGGAGCTTCCACAATTTGGGTGGAAGAATAGAAAAAGTTATCAATGAATGAGGCTTGGAGAAGCTGGCCTATGACAACAATATCTGTGTCATTCTTATGGTGCGAGAATTCTTTACCAACACGAAGGATCACCAAAACAACTAAATTTTTGTGCGGGAGAAATGAGTACATTTCAGCAATACTTCCATTATTATATATTACTATTTGCAAAATTTTGCATATGATCAGTATCTTTCCTAGTTCAGTAATCACCCCAATTTTAATGAAATCCTTAGTTTCCTCACTATTAGAAATTGAAATGTCCAGTGAAAATGACGAGGGAAAAATTATTAATTTTCTTATTGTCAGCCTAACATCCAAGGTTAAAACTTCAAATTATTTTATTTCCACCCAGTTAATCCTCACTAGTAATATTAGTGAGTTAACTAAGAATAGAGTTATTTTTAATTTTGCTATTCAAAATGGCTTTACCATAGATGTAGGAAAGATTATTTACAATTCAATATTATTAAGGGCAGCACTACCTTAGGGTATAGTCACCCCTCTCTCATTTATTCTTTATGTGTTGTGGTTAGTGCGTCATGGAACCCGGATGAAGAAGTCCTTATACAGAGGGCTCTCCTAACAAAAAGAAACATTGAAGGGTTTGGATCAAAAATGGAAGTAGGAGAGAGTTCATGCACTCCTCAGTCCAAATCCAAATCCTCCAAGACATTAACTATGCAACTCCAAGATATTGGAGGAGAAGTCTTAGAATTAAGGAAAAGGGTGGGCAAAAGCAGCCAGTAGTAGTAGGAACTAGAGAAGAAATTTGATTGTCAATGGGTCAACAACAACAACAATTTTCTTATATGAATGAGTTCAACTCAGCACTCGTTCAAATGTTTAAAAATTGCAAGTTTAACATCAGCCCAAGTAGAGTTCCTTTCCTACATCACCTCACTACCACCTTCATGTTAGCACCCCGCACCTCGATGGAGGCAGAAGATGAAGAAGAGGATGAGAATGATTACAACTAATAGAATAATCTTTTCCCCTTTTTTATTTTTATTTTTTATTTTTATTTGTATTTCTCTTATTATTCTTTTTATACCATTATAATTCTTTATTTGGCTCATTTATATAATAAAATTTTATTTTTTTACATTAAAATTTTATTTTATAATTATTTTTGTGTTGGTCGGCTATCACTTGGGCTTAATTGTGATTTTGGTACTCAATATAGCTTAAAATTTTAACTAAATAAAATTTCCAATCTTAAAGTATGTTGACAAGATAGTGCCTTGGTGTTGTAATGTCAGTATTGTGATGATACGGCCTCTACGCTAGATGGTTGGGACTTAAGCTTAAAATCAAAGAAGGCAGTGCCTAGGCATTGGCAAAGCAGTGCTGTGATGCTATTATGATGCTTTAGCACTTTTATAATAGCACTCCAGTGTTGCAAGAGGATACGTTGGTCTTATGACCCAGGTAGGCCATAATTCAATGCCACATTACTCGTGGTAGTGCCTCGACTCCATATAACAATGCATCGACACTTCAAATTAGACATTTTAACTTTAAAACTTGAGAGCTCAGTTCTGCATTGCCAAGATTCGGTGCCACAACTCTGATTGTGGCACTATGCAATAGCATTGTGGCACTACAAAGTGGAGCGTCAACATTTGAAATCATGAGAGCTTAGTGTTGCGGTGCTACGAGTTAGACAACTCCATTATAGTGTAATTTCCTATGTTATTTTGATGATTCTTATAAATTTCACAATGTAACAATTTAGTAATCATAGTTTTCAAAGTATTTTATTAGAAAATTTCCTATTCTCCCTTATTGTTGATCTAATATTGATAGAGGAAGTTTTTTTCTTTTCATCTCACGTCAGAACCAAGTTCAATGGAGAAGGTCTTGAACTTTCAAACTTATTTTATTAAATTAAAGTTTAATTTAATCTTAAACTTAATTTTGATAGTATTTTATCTTGACAATGCCTAAAATTATATTTTAAACATGATAGCATTCTTCTCTCTTGCTCCAGTTCTAAGATCGACAGAGGGAGGATCTTGATTTTGCACTGGTGAAAATTTTCAAGATTCTTCATGTAAAGAAAGGAATTGTATAAATGAATTATTTCATTTAGAGTTTTACCAAAAATCTTATCTTGTGTAAGAAGAAAAAACATGCATGAGAGGGGAACTTGCCGTAGAGTCTATAACATAGAGTGAGGGAAGGGCAGTGGCTAGAAAGGCTAGAAGAAGAAAGAGGAGGAGGAGGAGGAAGTTAGTCCTCCTCTTCTTATATGGGTTTGATCTCAACCATTCCCACTCTCCAACAAATTGCTTTATCTATCCAAACCACTCCCACTCCCCCCTCAGATGGTTATTATTAAGGGGATAGCTATTGGTGGAAGTGGTTGCCATTTTTTTGGGCTCTTTAAGTTTAAGGAGATCAAATCCAGCACTTAAGCACCGTGTTTTTGGTGCTGTGTCCATATTTTCATTTTCTTATTTATTATTTATAGTCATCATATTTTTGATTGCAAATAAAATTTCCCCCAAATGAATGTGCCATGCCAATTAGACATGATGCTTTCATTGGTTTCTCCTTCATTTATTAGTGATTGTAGTCATAAACAAAAAAAGTAGAAAGAGTATAATATTAAAGAAGTCAATGATAATAATATTCGTGTATCATGCAATAATAAGGGATAATTGCTAAAAGAAATCTAAGGTACAAGTAATTAGTTTGAATTTCTTTAATACGAATAGAAGTAGTATGAGCTCGATATGCCATAGTAGTCTATCTCTCTCATTTATCACAAAGATGTTGAAAGGCTACTTTCTGGCCATGGACTAATAAAGAGAATATTTGCTCAAGTTCAGACACTAGAATGTCCATCTGTGAGCAATCTTCTTCTATGTGTGACAACTTATCTCACCATAAACCTTCTCTCCAATAAATATTACATTCTCTATTGTAACTCACTCAATTCAACATATATATCAAGAATCTTGATATGTGCTCTAGAGAGTTCTCTCTAAAATGATCTCAAGGTTTTGAGTCTTGATGAACTAGAGAGGCTTGATGCAAAGTAGTGTCGAGCGAATTTTCTGCCTTAGCGAGTGTGTTTGATAAGAGTTCCTAGTAAGTAGTTCATAATGAGAATAGTCCAAACTCAACATCTTAACATAAGGACACCCAAAGCTATAGCTCTTCTACTTCAAGGCCCAAAATGACAGTACAATCTAATAAAGAATTTACCTTCGCATAAAAGCTAGAAAGCTTAGGAAAAACTTTTAAGTCAACACCAACATGTAGATGACGTAATGCCATCACTATATGATATAAGCTCTTTGAAGAGCCACAACGTGATACTCCTGAAGGTCTAAAGTGAATTGTAGAGATGAAGAATAGAAGTTTTAGACTGGATAAGGACTTCTGATGTAAATCCATCAGATCGAAAGTAGGGTGGCTCTCTACACAAGAGTCAAGCTCTATTAATGAATCATTTTGGGTGGCACTCATTATGACCCATGTCGAGCCTGATAGGAATGATTCACCACCAGTCTTTAAAGCAACAAATTCCTCTTAACATGGATCTTCTTCGATATGCATATGATCATCATTGACAGGCATAGTAGATTGAGAGATTGGGAAAGCTCTACTGGTGTCTATCGATAATACTAAAGTGACATCACTCTCTACCCTCTTTGCTGAAGGCTTAACCTCTACTAGTAGAGGTGGAGCATGAATAGGGTCAGATGTTGATGCTGCTCATGTATTATAGTCAGCTATAAGAGGTCTTCAAGTATCCTTCTCGGTCCTTGTACAAATAGGTGAAGGCTCTCAATGACGCTTTCTACGACTATCTTGTCTGCTTGATGATTCCATAGAAGCATGAGCTATGTGGGGAATGTGAGCAACATGTTGGACTGGATTTCTTGAGTCCATGACTATATATGCAAAATCCTAGATCCAAAAAGGTAGAAAAGGTGTGACAAATCCATAGCAACCATAGGTGGCCTACTCCTATGTTAACGTTCTATGGAGCCACATAGAAATAAGAACTAGTTCTCAAGTGAAGCAGGACAACCCAATCCATGAAAGCTACCTTCAAACTAACAGACAGTGATAATATCTCTAGGGAACAAGTATTTGCTATATCAAGTATCTATAGTAGTCTATATATAGGTATAACCTGAGTAAAGTGATACTGTCAGGCTGCCTTATTGGGATTATATCCCTCCAAAATCATAGACTCATGATGGAGATAGCAAAGCCAAGCATGTCTCAGCCAAATGAAGTATTCTATAATGCATCTATATGTTGGCTTCAATAATATTAAGGGTGTACCTCTATCAATGATATAATCTATAAATCTCTATTCCAAGCTCTAATCTAGTAAGCTGTGAAGAGACTATCTATGAATGATCTAAAAGCGATATGTCATGCATGCTGGCATTAACATAAATGTTTGGTTTTGATCTCTATATAGACAAAATGTAGCTCTACTTAGCTACATAATCAGTGGAAAATGTTGCTCTCTGAAGTAAGGAGGTGTCTTAGGAGCTAAAGGCTCCCAAAATATATGCATGGATCCATCCATGTATGTAATGTCAAGGAGCCTTCACATCATAATGGTGTGGGTTAGACATGATGCTTACTATGCATAATCCATGATACATGTAGGCTAATGCTGCAGGTGCTAATGCAATCATCTCGCCATAAGCAAGCTAGCTATCATGAGAGTAGAAGGCTAGAAAATTCTATTATGATTAAGGAATATAAAGTAACACAACCATGTGATAATAAAGGCCACTAAAGATATGTCTTTGTCGATGCCTCATATCAAAATATGTAGAGAATCAACTATCCCTTCAGGTTCAAATCTAGTGTCGAAGGACCCATCAGATGAATGAAAGAAAATGTCAAATGAACCATCCAAGCATACAAAATGGGGTAAGCATATTGTTGGATGAATGAAACTCTCAGACCATATCAAGAATATTAATACCACATTATCTATGGTCTGTCATTCACTCTATGAACAATGTCTGGTAGTGGGCTATAGCACGATGGAGGCCAAAAGAATATACATGACCTCTTCTTCTCTACTGACCAACTGACTGACGCTGAAAGAGCTCATGATCTGGAGAGATGCCCTCCTCATATGGAATGCCTAAAATAGGGATGCCTGCTATGTCTTGCATATCTGCCAAGGTAATAGTCATATTATGAGGACCAATCAAACAAGTATTTGGTGGTCCAATCCTAATGTTTTTCTATTCCATGAAACCATGTGAAAGGAACACGATTATAGTCAAAGAGTGATGCATAGATTGCGTGATATATACCAACTCTCTAAAGAATATCATCATGCATCTATAAATAATGATGAGCTCAATATATATAGCCACTGACAACAGATAGAGATGTGTTGAACACTGACTTTGGATCTCAATCCTCTACCTCATGATGTAGTATATGATAGCTTAAAGGTTATATTATACCTATAGAAGGAGTGTTATCTGCAACTAATTGAAGTACATTCTGATCCCCAAAGCTAAGGTGATTTGTGAGTCACTCAAGAGAGACATCATGGCTATGTCTTAACTTCAACTTAATCACAAAGTAAGAAGGATCATATCTGAATGGGAGCTGTGAATCATAAGGTAGAATGAGAGATGATCGAGCAAATAAATCTTCAAATTTATCTATGTCCATCAACATCTCCTGATGCCATAATAAACAATCCCTCAGTTTAGCTAAATAATGTGGATCATAAGCTTCAATAGTGTCCCATATCTGTTCCTCAATGGACTCAATAAGAAGCATATCATTTGTCATTTTCCAAAAAATTATTATGGTAAATTGAAAAGATAGAAACATATAAAATTTATAGGCATCATAAAAAAAATCTGCAAGTAAGATATGCTTGTGGGCTTTTATTTAGTCTTTAGAATTTTACAATATTGCCATTTTACATAAAATTGTTAGTATTTTATGGACTTGATAGATTTATATTTGCATTTAGATTTAGTTCATTTTAAACATGCTGAATCTAGATTTATATTTAAACCCAACCATTTTGGGGATGTTGGGTATGTTTAGACTTAGATCTAATACTTATTTTGGACATGCCGGATCTATGTTTGGATTTAGATCTGGTCCTTTTGGACAAGATATATTTAATTTTAGGTTTAAAATTGATTTTTTTAGACATGATAGATCTAAATTTAGATTTAGATCTAACACCTTTGGACTTGATGAATCTAAATTTATGTTCATATTTGGTCTTTTTGGACATGATACATCTAAATTTAGGTTTAGATTTGCCCCCTTTAAACTTGATGGATCTAAATTTATATTAGATCTAGTTCCTTTGGACATGGTAGATCTAAATTTATGTTCATATTTGGTCCTTTTGGACATGATAAATCTAAATTTTTGTTTAGATCTCACCCCCTTGGACATAATGATTCCAAATTTTGGTTATAAGTGACCCCTTCAGACATGATGGATCTAAATTTTAGGTTTAAATATGGCCCCTTTGAACATGATAGATCTAACTTTCGATTTCGATCTGATCACTTTGAATATAATAGATATAAATTCAGGTTTAGATCTGATCCCTTTAGACACGATAGATCTAACTTTAGGCTTAGATCTAGTTTCTTTGGACATGATAGATCTAAATTTAGGTTTAGATTTGATCCCTTTGGATAGATCTAAGTTTACATTTAGATCCGGTCCCTTTGGACATGATAGATCTTTCTTTTGGGCATGATAAAAATATAAAATTACCACCTGTTAATAGGATAAGTTTTTTTTGGGATGGAAGTATTCTTCTCGATCTAAAATATTGATAATATTCTATCATTTTAGATGATCAATTTAGAGTCAATTTTGACTCATGTATTTTAAAGTCATAACGTCTTCAATAGTTATGCATAATCTCTTTTGAGATAATGTCCATTTATATGGGACATAAGCCTTACACCTTTTGTATCAATGAGTTGATAAGTTCCCCCTTCATATACTTTTTTTTTGATAAAATAAGGCTTCTTCTCAATTTGGGTCAAACTTTTCACATATTTGAAGATGGGGAATGATAGACCTTCTACACACAGTACTAGTTCACCTATTTTGAAGCTCCTTGGGTGAAACTATATGATCACGAGCTTGGATAATCCTTGCTCTGTCTGTTTCTAGACTTTTTTGGGCTTGTAGTCGAACTTCGTCTAAAGTCTCAAGCTCTTTGAGTCGTATTTGAATATGTTTTTTTCATTGTAAGTCCCTTTAGATTATAATATGGAGCAAGGTAACTCTAGTTTAAGAAGAAGTATAACTTCTAACCCGAAGACCATTGAATATGGTGTTGCTTGCATAGCTATTTTTTATGTGGTGCGACATGATCACAAGGCCTCTATTAACATATCATGTCATTTCATTTTATTTCTAGAGAATTGTTTTTAGGAGTTTGACCAATTTTTTGTTGAATGCCTCTACAGGACCATGGCTCTTGAATTATATATTAAAAAGTATCATCAATATATCTTATATTTCTAATTGAAGTGATATATTTTGACATTCTTGAAGGCAGTGTCATCATTAGATATAATTTATCGAGGTACTCCAAATTAGTAGACGGCGTGGTCTCAAAAAAATTTCATTATAGTGTATACTTTAAATTCTCTTAAAAGAATTG
Organism: Cymbidium sinense; assembly: GCA_021442155.1. Lineage (NCBI taxonomy): Eukaryota > Viridiplantae > Streptophyta > Magnoliopsida > Asparagales > Orchidaceae > Cymbidium > Cymbidium sinense. Next base: position 57,048,634 of record CM038231.1, on the reverse strand, counting down.
CTTCTACCCATTTTAAGAAATAATCAGTGGCAGCCAAAATGAAGTAGTGTCCTTTAAATGATGATAGAGGATATTTTAGACCAATTATATAAGTTCCCCAACTCTCAAATGGCCATGGTGCCACAACTAGATGTAAGGCATTAGGAGTTTGATTTAAAATGTAGCTGTGGCATTAGAAGTTTGATCTAAAATGTATTTTACTTTAAAGATTTGCTTATCGGGCAATTCATCTTTGAGCGGAGAATCTGCCTATAAAGGATGAACAACTAGAAAGTTAGCTAGAGATCATTCTTTTATCCTCTTTTACGTGGCATATGTTTGTTGACCTTATTTTTTGATGAGGTTAACATTACTTCCAAAATTAGTAATTAGAATACCTAATCCTATATTAGAAATTTTCTCATTAGATACCTAGGACACTTCACTTAGTAGCCAAATGACTCTTTCTAGGATCTAATCCAATTCAACAATATTAGATAAACCTAGACCAAATTCAAATTGAAACTTAAAGAAATTAAAATTTAAAGACACTTGAAATTAGATCAAGATGAATACAGTAATTAACCTAATTACCTTATTTTGTCCTAAAATCATTTAAAATTAAAGAAATTCAATCTAAATCAAAATAAATATAAGTCAAAATCAAATAAAACCATGAAATAAAATTAAAAGCATAAATAAATCCAAATCCAAACTAAGGTAAAAAAAGTGGTAAACCTATTTAACATAGGTTTGACTTAGGTGGGCCCCACCAAGTCAAAGTTCAACTCATCGAAATTTGATTAAATGAAATTATTCCAAATGATCTAGATGATAATATATTTATATTTAAACTTGAATTTAAGAGAATATAAATCCAATAAGGCCTTAATTAAGCTAAATAGGTCATTTGACTAAATGGGCCTAAATGGATCATATTAGGTTCAAACCCAAATCAAATCAAAACTAAACCATATTAATTATCCAAAATAATTTGGAAATGATAATTAAACATAATTCAACCCATCATTGAGTACAATTTGACCAATTTGGTCATTTGATCCAAATGAACCCAAACCTAACCCATTAAGCCCAATTTGGGTCAAATGGATTCGAATTGAAATAAAATTGAAATAAAATAAAATTAGCCACTCCAATTCATCTTACACATGTGCTTAAGCATGCTTGGAGTCTAAACATAATCTAATTGGGTTAAAGTTTGTCATTTGAGTCTATCAAATTTAAACATAACCCAAGCTTAACCCATAAGACCAAGATAGAGCAAATTGAGTTTTAAACCTTAAGTAAATGAAATTGATTGATCCATTACATTCTAAATCCTTGGATCATCATAATTGAAAAGAAAATGCATTGTAATTAAGAAAAATAAGCCATTTAACTCAATCCAATCCAACCCAACCCACTTAAGCCATAAAGGGTTTAATATGGAATGAACTCTTGGATAATTACAAATTCCATGAAATCCATTAATTGAAAACATCATAAAAAAATCAAACTGATGTAATTGAAGCATTAACCTAGTCCTAGTCCACCAAATTAAATAAGTTAGCTCAACTTACATCAAAATTCCTTAAATGGAATAATTGAACCCAAGTTCAAACCCAATCCCTTATATTACACTCAAACCCATCCTAAAATGAATTTAAGATGCTTGGCAGCCAAAACCAAGTATTAATCAAGCCAAAATGCATCCAAAATGATGGAATATACCATGGTAAAGAGGGATTGCATGAAGCCAAATTCAATTTTCCCAATCCCTCACTCCCTTAGCATTCTACCTCCTCAAGCTTGGGCAATTGTTAAATAGTTAAGGATTTTTGGAGCTAGCCTCCAAGGACATCAATTAGCCATAGCCAACCAAAGAGGAGAAGAAAACCACAGAAGGCTCTTGGCCTCTAATGGCAAGTGAAGCTAGAGAGTTGCTTAGAAAAAATTGAGTGTTCCACCATGTTTCTTGAGTGAAACAAAGTTAAACGCACCGATACTCCTATCCCCTCACCGTCTGGAAGCCGGAGAGCGACCAAGCTTGTTAGAATCCATCTGTGCATTGGTCTAGAGGCTTATCCATGTGGAGGAAACCCAATTGCTTCTTCCCACAGCTTTGTTGCACCATTCTGAAGCTATTGGAGTCAACCCCGCTGTCGGAGATAATCAAAATCGAGGTATGCTGTTAAAATCACCCCTCAAGCATTCAATTTTGGTCTTTTTGAAGTGAAGTTGATCTCAAGTGAGATCAAATTGTATAGATCCATTTGATTTCATTCACTAATAGTTTTAGAATCAAAATTGAGCAATTTTCACCGATTGATCACTGAAAATTAGCTCAAATTGACGGATGGCTCTTGACATTCATCCTCATAGAAGGAGAGATAATCTCCACCATCTATTCCTTCTGTTAGGAATGGATGGCTCTGATTTAGATGAATCATTTAATTAAACCCCTTAAGGAAAACCACGTATTGATTAGAGCCATCCGATCTTCGATTGAACAACCCATAATTATCTCGCATGCACCATCATTTCATTGCTAGATCCACATGGATCCCATGTGGACAAATACCATGATGCCACATGAAAAGCAAGTCCACATCAGATCCGCATGGGTCCGACGCAGTTAAAATAAAAATTCAAGGGTTTCCAATTTAAAAAATTAACAAAAAATATTAGAAAATTAAAAAAATCATAGAAAATCAAACATAACATTATAAATTATAAATTTAGGCTTTATGAATTCATCTTAATGAGAGGAATCCAATAAAATTAAAATCCCAATTAATTTGGTGGTATTTTGGCATTAATTTGAGTTTGAATGAAAATTTTCAAATCAAAATTAAACCTAAATTATTAATCAAAATGATTTGAGACTTTGGGGAAATGAAATTAGTATTGAGACACACATTTGGTGAATTTTTCATAATTTATTGAATAGTAAATCTAAATATATAAAATATTCAACTTTAAACCTTGATTTTAATAAAAATAAATTAAGTATGACCTAAATAAATTAAGAAAAATATGAAAATGATCCAAAACATCATAATATACTATAATAAACTTAAATACATCATTGAAACCTATTGAGACCTAATGAATCACAAAATCACTTAATTTGACCTTTAATTGAATTAATTAATTTAATTAATCAATTTAAACTTAAGAAAATCACAATAAATCAACAAAAACTCCAAAAATTATGAATAAACTCTCTATGGATGCATATTCCATAGGATAATCAAGGAAAAATAGAAGTCCTAAATGATCTTTATTAAATTAGACTTAATTTAGTATTAAATGAAATAATTAAAATCTTAATTAATCCCAAATTATACATCTAATTAATATGAAATTTTATGGAAATAAAATTGGCAAGGAACCCCACTTAGCATAAAAATTATAAACCCCAATTGGCAAGGAACCCAAATTGACCTCTCGATTGGGAATTCTTGAATTTCAAAGTCTCTAGGTCAATTTAAAGAAAATAATAAATCTGAAAAAATCACAAAAATTATAAAATCTACAATATAAACTTAAAACAACATAATTGACATCAGAACACTTAAATAAAAAGGATATCCAAGTAATCTGAAAGTAAAGGCTCCTAATTAATCATAAATTAAATATTATGGATAATTGAAAATGTGGGATTAAATTGCATTATAAAATTAATAATCAATTAAACTATGATAAACCAACTGAAATACAAAGTTCACTAACCTCTGAACTTTATAAGCCATCAACATATAATTACATTAAAGCTATTAGTTTAAGAAATAAGGTGGCCACAAATGCAAATATGAAATATTAAGTATAACTGAACTTTAAGATAATTTTAATCGAACTTAAAATGACATAAGAATTAAAGTAGCAAATGACATAAGAATTAAAGTAGTCTAGGGTAAGTTTGATTCACATAACAAAATAATAACAACTCTTCTTAAACTCCATAGGTCACGATGAATAAGGGAAATCACATTATACTAAATGATAAAAAGAACACTTTTAAAGAACATAATCATCACCATTTCCTTCAAGTTGATTGGAGTAAATTGAACTATTTCATAATATATAATTTGGAATCAATCATCCAAGTTCATTGATGAGCATGAGAAAAGTTAATGAAAAGAATGAATTAAAATTAGAGAAATCAAAAGTAACAAAACTTGAATAATCTATTTAAGATGATATAAATTATACAAATGGTTGAATTGAATAATGTTAAACTTAAGATTAAATGTAATCTACTTAAGTTGATAAACATCAACAAAAAAAATGAACAAATGAGATCAACTTGGAAAGTAAATATGATACATACATCCAAATGCAATAAGTAAACTAAATCATTCCAAAATTAAACAAACAAATAAAATGAATATAATTTAATGAAACATAAAGATAAAAGATGAAACATTAAGTTAAATGAAATTAAACATAAAAGTTTTCCCTAAATAAAACATAACAATACTAATGAATAAATTGGAGAAGAATGAAACACATTAACCTAAATATGTTTTATTGAAATAATAAATAAATATCAAATATGAACATTAACAAAAGGAATGAATAATAAATCAAATAAAAAAGAAATAAAAATAGATTTAAATTTTAAAAGAATGAAAATCACAAACTTAATTCAAATCAAATCATGTAAATGAATCTAAAACGGATTAATTAAGATACTTAGGAGCTTAATTAGACTTTTAGAATGAATCTTCATCTTAGGATGAAGGCTTTATCCTATTAAGACTTTGAATGTTGAATAGAATGAGTTCCACCCAAAATGAAACTTATTGTATTCTTCATTCTTGAAAACCTAATCTCACTTTAACATAAAATGTACCTAAAAATAGAAATGAATTGTAAATCATTAAATCATTTAAAGTAAAACCACTCTTGGTAAAGTAAATCAATTTTAATACTAAAAAAGTAGAAAGAATTAAAATAAAAATTTTCATAATCAGCATTATATGGTGTATAGTCTCGACACCAGAGATCACAGGGCTACTGGTTCGAAGAAGGTCTTGATACCTCAAATCTTTGGTATAGCAACGACACGTATCTATGAAGTAAAATTATAAAAATTAATAAGTTTAAAAATCAAATTAAATTAAAAATTGGAAACCTAAATTGAAACTTGAAACTTGAAATTAAAAAAAGGCCTAGTAATGTCTTGCCACATAAACCCCTATTCTTCACACACTAGATCATTAAGTCACAGACCTTAGACTTAGGTTAGGTCGTTCTGTGATTTTTTATGATATTATATAACGTTGTGAGGTGAAATGTCTTTTTATTATTTTATGGTGTACTATTTTAGGCTAAATGGCTAGGATTGATTGCCATTAGTCTGGATGATAGAACATTATTTTTAGAATTAACACTGTCTTTTGTAGGGGGACTGTGCAAAAAGGGACTATCATCATACATAAATTATAAAATTATTGTTTGCTTGGAGGTGTTGAATAGTCCCTTAGCATAACCTAATAGGACAAGTGGGCTTGACAAACAACTAATGCTAAGCTCATATGTTTGTAAAATATAACTATTGTGTGTTATATGTATATCTTGGCATCTATTTTGCAAGTCTTAGGATTTATTTTTGAATTTAAAATGTGAATTTGAGCTTAGAATTATGTTAGGATCTATTGAGTCTATGATTAACAAGAGCTAACCATAACAGCAGATGGTTGCAGAGGTCCCCTGTGAAGCTTAATGGAGGTCCTAAAGAAGGAGACGATCTTGGAAAGAAGGCTCATAGATCTAAACTTTAGTTCTAGGTCGGGCAATATAAGGGCAAAGCTCGACAGCCTGTTTTCTCTTTCTTTCAGGGTGTACAGTGGTACCTGATCGCATTGGCATTTTTTTTACATAAAACTAGCTTAATTTTTTTTGGGTGCAGAATAGAATCAACCTGCTTTTCTAGGTTTCTTTCTATGCTATATTTTTTGTGATGAATTCCTTGATGATTAGGCTCTTAGGAAAACTAAATTTTCTACCCAACTTAAATCTAATCAACTCAAACACAAAAATAAAAGAAAGTTGAAACTTCATATAAATTAAAGCCCTAGGAAAAACCTAAAATCAACTAGAAATAATTAGCTCTTGTGAATCATGTTATCATTTTACTCTAAACTATTGAATTGGGCACTTCACCCATTACACATAAGGAGCATCTAACCTTTGAGGATGACCACCTTCTTTTTTTTTGATTTAGCCCATGTCCACTTTTAATTGTATGGCATTTAAGCATAAAATGCATATCCCAAAACTTTAAATGAATCATGAATCAAAATATTTAAAGATGGAAAATGTGCATTAGTTAGTGCATATCATGCCCTACATGATCCTAGGGATTAGCTAGTGAGTCTAGGATTCTTAGATTCTTTCATAAAAATGTAATAGCCTAACCATCTTGCATATGTAAGACTTGGCCTCATGAATTTTAAATGAGCTTATGTGATGTTAGCTGGCAGCCGTTCCAAGTAAGTTGTATGTCCAGAGACTCAGGGATATGTTTATTCCCACTAGTGAGAGGAATGATCAATAATTCTCAAAACTAAAACTAGGTTGAGCATCTGACTTGGGTTAGAAGCACTTATAGACTTAGGTTATGAAACATCCTCCTTGGAGTATGTCTTCAACCCTAGGCATTTTTGCAGTCTTGTGCTCCTATTATCTAAGCCATAAATTTTTAAGAAAAAGTTAACTCTAAATTTAAAGCCTAGTGATAAGGTAGTTCAAATGCCTACTAGGCATCTTAGTATTAATAGGAATTTCCTACTTAGTCCCAATTGGCTTCCAAAAATAAGTCTTTCCACTTTGGATCATTCTTAATTAAAATTTCAAAATATCATTCCTTTGAAAACTAGCTTAAGACTCCTTAAAATTAATAACTTATTTCTTTAATCAAGAGTGTTCTTAGGAAGAGACCCTTCATTCCTAATATCTAATTAACTATGAGGGCTTTCCCTTATAAGGAACCATGAACTTAGTTTAAAATAAACCCTGTTCTACTTCCCATATAGTTAAGGGGTAAACTCTCTAGTACATGAGAGACCCATTAGCTTTAAGAGTCTTTTATTAAATGATTGAATCTATTATAGGATAGCATGTTTATCTTTTGAGATAATATATTTACACCTTAATGATGCATTTGATCATCCAAATAAGAAATTCTTAAATCCTATGTGATGTCATAAAATTTTCCCATAATATTATGTCAAATTGGAGTAATAAGACTATCCATTTTGCTAAGCGACCTATTAAAGTAGGCCTAATCATCAAGAATTTGAGAGGATTGACTTTGGATATCAAAGTTATCTTATGTCATAACATGTAGTGACATAATTTCTGAGTAGAAAATATAAAGGCTAAACATTGCTTCTCAATAGGAGAGTATTTTATTTTAGCTCCAATTAAACATTGACTTATATAGTAGAGGGAATTTTCCTTCTCCTCTTCATTATTTTGAGTTACAAAGTTCCAAGTGATTTCTCTAAGGCTATTGTATATAATTTAAATAGTTTTCCTATTATTGGTGTTGCCAAATTAGGGGATGCACTAAATATTATTTTATGTTGTCGAATACTTCATGATAAGCATCATCCCATATAAAAGGTACATTCTTTTTCATTAATCGAGCGAAAGGCTAATATCTCATTGAAAGATTAGAAATGAACCTCCTAATATAAGCCAACTTGGCTTGTAGTGAACATAGTCATTTCAAGGTCTTAGGTAATGATAACTCTGTTCTTACCTTGATTTTAGAGGGATCAATTTCAATTCCTTTATGGAACACAGTAAAGCCTAGAATTTTTTTAGAAGTCATGCCAAAAGTACATTTTAAAAGATTCATTTTTAGGTTGAAACTTTGTATTCTATTGAATACAACCCTTAAATTGGTTATGTTCTTGTCTTGGGCTCTGCTTTTGACAACCAAATCATCAACGTAGAATTCTACATACTTATGTATTAAAATATCGAAGATGTGGGGCATCGCTCTTTGGCATGTAGCACTAGAATTTTTTAAATCTCACCTTGTAGTAATAAATGCTAACCACTGTGTGGAAGGTTGTATGTTTTTCACCCTTCAAATACATTTTAATTTGATTGTAGCCTAATGAACCATCCATGACAGAGAACATATCATAGTTTGATATATTATCTACCATGAGTTCTACATTGGGTAAAAGGAAGTCATCCTTTGGGAATGCTTTATTTAAGTCCATGAAGTCAATGTAGACACGGATTTGTCTATTTTTCTTCTTTACTAGGATGATATTAGTGTTCCAATTAGCATATTTTTATTTACTGATGAATCCTACTTCAATAAGCTTTTTTGTTTCAACGATCACTTGCTCTTTGAGTTTCAATTACATTTGCCTTGATGCTTTCTTTATAAGAAGCATATCAATTTACTAGCAAATTTATGTACAACCACATCTAGCAATAGGCCCAACATTTCACTATAATTCCATATGAAATAGTCTTTATATTCAAGAGTACTGCTTTTAATTCCTCCAATTTTTCTAGTGTGAGGTTAGCACTAACAAAGGTTGGCTTAAGTTCTTCTTCAGTGCCCAAGTTAATTTCTCAAAGTTTATCAATAGTATCTTGATTATCTTCTTCAAATTCTTCTAGGGCCTCTTTGAAGTCAACAATCAATTCATCTTCAAGGGTATTCTCATTTACATACAAAATTGCCTTTTGTCCATTTGTAGCTTTAGAAGAGACTTCTTTTTTGGATATGGCATAACATGAGCTTGTTGAAGGAATGCTGAAGTGGTATATCCTAATCCCCATGTCGTGAACTTCCTATATCCTATGGAGCTTTGGTATTATCCCCTTGCAAGAGCCTCTTAAATAATCGAAGCTTGAATGTTTGATTGTATAGGATGGGCATTGTCTTTAACTCTTCTTTAGAGCTTATGAGAAGTATTGATGAATCATTATTGAAATATCATCTTTCTCAAAATCATCCTCTTCAAACAACATTTGTGTGAGATTTATGGTTTGCTCATCTATTTTGTAGAAAAAGATACCGCATTCATTGTAGCCTTTTCTAGGAGGGACAAAGAAAGTTTTCAACTATTCTACTTCATCATTTCTTGATGTTATTATGGCTTTTATATGTGCCCTCGGCACTATAGTTATTTTCATACCTTTCTTGGAGATTTGAGATTTGAATACTCATATTAGAGAAACATAAGTTTTCTCTAATGATTTCATTATATCACAAGTACTAGATTTTTCTTTCCTTTGGGTGAGTAAGGTTTTCTTAGGTTGATAAAGTAGTAATTCTCCTTCTTCATCCGCAGTATAATTGCAAATGTGGAGAGTTACTTTAGGTTATTTTGATTCATTAGCACTTTTGCTTTTTGAATCATCCCTTTTCAACATTATCTTAATAGGCATAGCTTCTTACTTTTAGGCACTAACTTCCTTGCTTTTTTACTTATGAAATACTTGGCATCATCATAGATATTGACTTCATGTATCAAGATTAGATTCATATCACCATCAATTCGATCACTCTTCACCATTTTGAATATATTTCATGCATTGATGGAGGGTTGAAGACACTATGTTAAATTCATGAATCCATGGCCTACTTAAGAGTGCTTTGTAGAAAATACTAGCATCAATCATGTAGAATTTAGCTTTTGTGTATAGTTTTCCAAAGCATATAGGTAGAATAAGAGACCCTAAGGTTTATTGTCCTTGTTCATTGAATCCTTGTAGAAAACTTGTACTTTTATCTAGATAATGAGCATCCAAAGCTAATGCTCAAAGAATTTTAGATGTTAAAAGATTGTCTGATGCACCTGGATTGATCAATATTCTTTTTATACGAGTAGAATTTCTTTCAACTGTAACATAATGGAGTCGATTATGTTTAGTCATCTTTAACAATAAGTCAACATCATTAAATGTGATGGTTACTAAGTTTTAAGAGGTTGAGACCTCTTTCATCCTATCTTCAACAAAGAAAGCTTCATACTATTCTAGATTTTGTAAGGCTTTAATTAAAGTTTCAAGTATATCCATCAAAAATACTTAATAAAGCTGGTAGTATAATCTACTCCTGTTTTAGTGATCTTTTGAGGTTTAGCTGGTGGTGGGGGTAAGGCATCTTCATTAATTTAAATTTCATTATCTTTGTCTTTAGCCTTCCTCTATGGTGGTGGAGACATTTTCTTTTCACTCCTTAATTAGATTTGAGTCACTTCTTCTGTGAATATTTTTTATTAGCATAAAAAGATTTTGTGCTATGTGCTTCTTCAGCATTTTCAGAGTTTTCAAGATTTTTTGAACTGCTATCTAGTTTTGGACGCAACTTCTTTGGGCAAATTTAATCCTCCCTTTGATAGGCTTTTCTTTGGTAAAGCATATCTCTTCCTCAGAGTCAGTATTTGTAACAATCATATAACATGTCTCTCCTTGGTTTGAAAATTAGTTTTTTCACATATGCTTATGACCTAACATGTTTCTTTCAAAACCTCTATGTCAAGTTGTAAGTGGAGCATATATTCATGTAACTTAATTAGTCTTCATTGAGTTTACTCATATTCATTCAAATAATCAATCATATTTTATGTTTTAGGCCTTAGTTTTTGAGATTTCTTCCTTTCCCTTGATTTATGGTGTTTTGACAAAGAAGTTGATTTTCATCTACTTCTTTGCATTATATAAAAATTGCCCCTTATTGGGAAAAACTATTCTTGAATCTATTTCAAGTTTTATAGAATTCTTCTATCGAATGCCCTCTATGGCTAAAAGAATATAGTTTTCTTTGAGATGAAGGTCACCCTACCACCTTCTTCTTCTACTAGTGAGCTTTGACTTTATTTTTAAATTATATTTTGCATTTTGACTGGCTTGACTTCTTTACCTCTTATATTTTGATTTGGGGGTCTTGTGACAACACTCACTTTTTCATTTTTTAGGTTGTACCAATACACTATTAGATAGAGTGAGCTCCCCATTTGGCTACTCGTTTCTACCCAGTCTTTAAAGAAAACAAATATTTGATTAGGTGACTTATAAGTTTGTGGAATGGATAATAGTTAGGATCGTGACTTTGTCTACTTATCAGGTTGACGTGGTTCAGACAATTGCAATCCCAACTTTAAAGCATGTTTGAAATATGGAGCCATTTGATTATCAATATTTTCCATTAGAAATTCTACTGCATACTTTTTTGAGTTTTTGATCACATTTCATGCTTATATTCCTCCATTTGTAATATACTTTGTGACACTCTCATCCTTTCTTCTTATTTTTAGGGTGAGATCTGTGATTGCCATCTTCTTAGTTGCTCTTGTAAATCTCTTGACAAAGAGTGTTTTCCATTCAGTGAAAGTTTTTACTAAGTCATTGGGCAACTCAACATACCATTCAAAGGCTATATTAGTAAGACTACTGATGAATTGTCAAAGCAGTAAGACATCATTTCCTCCCATGTTCCCACAAGTAGCTTCGAACTGGGTAGATGCTGTCAAGGATTTTCCATGCTTGAAAAGGTGTTGAATTTCAGCATAATATATCCTTTGTGATATTGTACTTGCTCATATTCAGTTGTATACGATCAGCCATTCCAACTAATTGTTCAACAGTCTTTAAAGCAACGATTGCTTTAACTTTTTTTTGGCTGATAAGATTCTCTGCTTAGGATTTGGTAATAATACCAACCACTTGGCAAGAATTTGGTATAGCTTCTCCTATAGGTTCTTACTTTAGAATTGAAGCTGTTAGCAAATTGGGTAAAGCATTTTCCATACTCCCAATTTTAGCTATTGGGTTGATCATCTCCAAGAGGATTTCACAGAGGTACTTGCTGTGTTACAATTGTTATTAAGTTAAGCTGACAAACAGCTCTTTCATTAGCCCACTCATCTCATCGAGATGATTATTGAGTTGGATAATTTCTCAATCTCTTCATTGAAGTTGAGAACCCATCTGTCATTATACCTTACTACAACATCAGTTAGTTCTTTAGTTTCATCCTAATATTGTTCCTCATTCAGATGTTCATGTATCATGTTTTTATTTTGTAAATGTATATCAACCATGCAAACTATCTCAACTTCTATGTATTCAATATTGTCATAATTTTGGGATTCAGGAGCTTATTATTCTTGATCAATCAAGAAGTTTTCCTCTTCCTAAAAGGGTTGGTTATCTTCATCGTCAACCATTAGTTGGCCATTTTTTGATCGACCCTTTCAATTGATGATGAGTGATTCAATATTTTCATCATCTAGTTAAGTTTGAATTATTTCATTCTTAATGACCTAAGGTTCTTTAGCTATCAAGATTGATTGGGACCTTTCAATGGTGGATCTCTAGGAATGCATAGATGTCACACCCTAATGTTCACCGAATAAATTAGGATGAGTTGATTAATATTCTTTTTTTTTGTGGAGGTTGTTGAGACATTCCAACAACTGGCAACCTGGTACTTTTATACTGAAAGGCTAATTGTCGAGTTCACCAAACATTAAACCACCCCTAGGTTTTGAGTTTTGCTCATGGTGGACATGATATTTTTCAATATTCTTACCTTATTTAGATGTTGACCTCACTTTTGGAGTGAGCTCTTAACCTCCTCTTCTCAAACTTAGGACTCTTCTAGAAAATGATTAGGTGAACACCTAACCTAAGCCTAGAGACTTAGAAGTGTTAATCCTAAGATTAGGCTATGCCTTAGAGCTTAAGGAAATTACCTATCCCATAGCCTAAACCTAATCTAGATACACTTTCTCAAATATAACCCAGACTCAATTCTCAAACCAAATCTCAAATTCAAATTCAAATTCCAAATCTAATTTCAAAATTTGACTCCATATGATTGAAACCCAAAATCAAATTCAAATCCTAAAACCCCTTCCTAAGCCACATGAACCACATTCATAAGCTTAAACAAAACTCCCCTTAAATCAAATCAAACTCAATTGATCTCTTTATAAATCAATTATTCCTTCATTTATATTCACAAATATAAATGAAATCCAAATTCAAATGACCAAAACTATATCGAAAATAAAATCCAAACTCAATCTAAACCCTTTAAGCCAATTCTTTGGACTTAGCCAAATATAATCCATATCAAGTCAAAACTGATGAATTTTCTTTTAAATCAATCATTCATTCAATTATTTACCCAAATATAAATGAAATCTACAATCATCAAATCAAATCAAAACCAACCCAAGTCAAACCCAACCTAGCCCTGTTGACTTGAAAATTTCAAATGAGCCAAAATCCCTTAGACTCCAAATTGATTTCCGTTGAATTTATATTCCAATCTAGGGCTCATATATAAGTTCAACTAAACTCGAATCAAACCAAAACCAAACCAATTGACCCACTTAGGTCCACTTGACCCAAAGTGACCTAAAGGACCCATTTGAACCAACTTCTAATCTAACCTAAATTTGATTGAACCAAGCTCAGTAAAATCTTCAACATAATTGTTGATCACCCTAGGATGATCAATTGCAATGAATTGGGCCAAACCAAGCCCAATTGGCCATTTGATCCAAATTGACCCAAATTGGCCTAAAGGATCAAATCAAGTCAAATCATGATCTAACCTAAATTGATTGAAATCAATGGCTCAAGTTCATTCCAAATTATTGAACTTGACTAATGCCATAATTAAAGCCAATTTGATCTATCGAGCCCAATTGGTCAACTTGACCTAACCTAGTCCAAATTGGCCTAAAGGGTCAATTTGGCCTAAATCCAAATTAAATTCAAATTAATTCAAACCAAAGACCACATCCATATTCAATTATCCAATTGAACATGAATCAACCCATAACCCAAGCTAATTTGGCTAATTTTGGTCAAATGAGTCAATTTAACCCAATTAACCCATATGACCCAAATTGGGCCAAATCTCTTGAAACCAAGCCAAGACCCATTGGGGGTTGATCAAACTCGACCCAAACCCATTTGGGATTAGCCCAAACTAACCCAACCCATTTAAATCCCTCATGGATCCTCCCCCACATATGATTCCACCGAACCTCATTTAATTCCCCCCATCACATGCACTTAATTCCTCCCCAATATTTTCATTAAATAAATATGATCATATGGTAGCAAGAGAGAACTTTGGAGCAAAAATCCAAAGTCCTCAATCAATCTATCATCCATCCCAACCACCCCAAGCAAGATGACAATCAATTTAGAGACAAAAAATTCAAAAAAATATTATATTTTCGACCATTATAAAAGGAGGGGGAGATGAGGCTTTAGATCTCTTCCTCCCACCACCATTCAGCCTTCAAAAGCTCCCCAAAGAAAAAAGGAACCATCCCCCACTTATTTGAGACATTTTTGAGCCCAAAAACACAAGTAATTGCTCTTCCAGCAAGACTACGGTAGATTTCGAAGAAGGCGATGTTTCAAAGGAAGGCAAGGACTAAATATTACTCCAAAGCTTCCTCACATACCTAGGAGTTCGCTTGGATCTTCACTGCTGCCAGAAATCATCCTCGGCGAGGTAAATTTTGCCAAATTATAGCCGACCTTAGGATTTTGCACATTTTGTATAAATTTTCTCACAATTTTAGGAATTTCCAGATAACCCGGATTTTCTTAATCATCAATTAGAAATATAATTTTTCGTGTGAATAAAAAGGGGTCAATGTGGACAAGTTTTGGCTTAGAAACCCTCATTTTTTTTCCAAAGGCGACTCACAGCCATCGTCCGATTCTGTAGTTCACGGGATCAAATGGCTCAGATCACGCGATCCGATCCTTTGGATCGCCTGATGCTATCTGGACCGATCCATTGAGCGGTTCACACTATCAGATGGCTCAGATCGTGCGATTCGATCTAAATTTATGATCAGATGATCTAGAGCAAACCGCAGGTCATTTTCTCTTCTCGCCCAAAGGCTGATCTCAGCACCGCGCATATTTTCTTTTTTAAAAAAATTAATTTAAATCACTTGAAATTTCAAAAATTCATGAAAAATAAAATGCCTGACCAAAAATCGCAAACAAGGGGTCATTAGATTCATTTTTCTGAGAGGAATCCAAAAAACCCAAAATCTCCAAAGTTCACTAAGTATTGTAAGATTAATTTGAGTTTTAGTAAAACTCATATTTTATTAATTAAATCAAAAATATAAGTTAGATTAAGTCGAAATTTTTAGGCATTGAAAATAAATTTCAAGTACACTTACCATAAAACTTTCAAGTGAAAAGCACTTCTGGATTGGGAGAAAGTAAATTTTGAAGTTCAGATTGTCCATTTTAATAAAATAAATAAAATAAAAATTCAAAAATTTACAAAAATCTTTAAAATTGACATCTAGGACTCTTAAGAAAATAATGTGATCTTTTGAATCTTAATGAACCCCAAACAAACACATAAGATTAGAGTTTAATCAATTAAGGAGTTAATTAAAATAAAACCTAAAAATAATTGAAATATTAAATCAAAATGAGAAATGAAATAACACTTAAATAATCATTAATGAAATCTCAAATCAGGGAAATATCATTCTTAGAGAAAATTAAATTAAATATGATTAAACCTATTTAAGTTAATATAACTCAATTAAATGACTAAATCTGAAATCAAACTCAAAGCCCAACAAATTTAAGAAACTTTAATCATTTGATACTAATCGAATTAAAATAAATAAAATTAAAGTAAATTTAATTAATATATGATTAAATCACATCCATTTGGAATAAGATAATTAATTAACCATTAAATATTTCAACCTAATAACTAAATCGAACATGTTAATGAAATCAAACAAACATAATAAATGAATCAAATCAAGTAAAACCCTAATCATGAATAATCAAATTTAATTAGTCAAATATCTAATTAATGCAAATTTAATAAATTAATCCATCATCTTAATAAAACAAATTAACTTTATAAATCAGATTAAAATTAATTTAAATCAAACACTTAATTAATCCACTAATTAATTTAATCACACATATTAAATAACTAATTAAGTCAATTAAATTAATCATATTAAACTTAAGCTTAATCAAACATAAAATTCAATTACATGCTAATCAAACCCTAATTTAAACTTAAATCATTAACTCATTCATTACGTCATTAACCTAAATAAATATGAAATCAAATTAAAAATTAAACAAATTTTTATTTAATTTAATAATTAATCATACCTCTTAAATAAACTAATTAAGTTAATCAAATTAATCATATTAAACCTAAGCTTAATTAGACATAAATGCAATTAAATACTAATCAAAATTAAATTAAACCTAAATTATTAAGTCATTAATTACATCATTAGTCTAAACAAGGATGAAGTCAAATTAAAAATTAAATAAACCTTTATAATTAACATAAACACACTTCATTATTGAACTAATCACATTATCACATTGAACCTAAGCAAACCCATAGACTAATAAAGCTAATCAAATCAAATTAAATAAAATTAAATTAAATTAAGAAAGACTCTCATCAATTTAATATGTAATCAAATCAAATCTCGTTCAACCTACTTCAATAAGATAAACTAATCAACTATCCAATGTATAAAATCAAAATACAAACCAAACTTTGATGAATATGACAAATGGATGTGATCAAAAATAAAATCCTAATTACAAAGAATCAAACCCAATTAAAATCAAAATAAAATCTCAATTAATCTAATTCGATCAAACTACAAATAAATGAACCACAATCGAATTAAATAAACATAAAGTAAAATCACATAACCATAATCAAAGAAAAGATTTAAATATTAATTTAAAAGGATATTGAATTATCAAGATTTAATTAAATCAAAACATTTAATCTAAAATTAATCAACCAAAAAAAATACATGAACTTAAACAAACTTAAATTTCATTAAATACTAATGATATTGAATTATCAAGATTTGATTAAATAAAATTATCTAATCTAAAATTAATCAACCAAAAACACATGAACTTAGACAAACTTAAACTTCATTAGATATTGAGGATATTGAATTATTAAGATGCAATTAAACTAAAACATCTAATTCAAAATCAATCAATCAAATACTTAAACAAATTGAAATTCTAAATTCTAAATCAAGTCAAATGAATCAAATGAAATCAATTACACAAATTCAAATGGGCTAATTAAGATACTTAAGGACTTTAGTTATATTCTTTAGGAACTAGCATGTAGAATAGGGTGAGTTCCATCTACAAGTGGAACTCATTCTACTCTTCATTCTTGAAAACCTAAACATCATCTTAACTTAATAAAAGTGAAATAAAAATGATGAATAAATCATTAAATCATTTAAATTAAAATGACCCAAAGGTAAAATTTAAACAAATTAAAACTCCAAATTGAAACTTAAACTAAAGAAGCCTAGTAAAGTCTTGCCACACAAGCCTTCAGCACACACATTAGAATACTAAGTCACCACTTCTAGTGCTAAGTTATGGTGTTGTATGTATGATGTTATGTTTTATTTTGTGATGTAATATTTTAGACTGGATATTAGGATGTATGTTTCGTAGACTAGATGTTAGGCCGTTATTAGCCTAATCATATTTTCTGTAGGGGGTTATGCTTAAGGGTCCATTATAATAAAAATATAAATGTGTTTCTGTAGGTTGCTTAGCCCCTGAGTATAACTCATGTTAGGCCATGTGGGCTTGGTTATCCTTCTGTGGGAGTGCTAATTTCAAATTATTCATATAACTGCTTGAGTTGTATGGTGTGTTTAGCTAACATTTTTTTTGCAGGTGTATCTAGATTTACTTTTTCTATTTTTGATGTAATTTTGTGTTATGAATTAGGATTAGTGTTATGGGGGATTAGGATGAGCGTGGCCTAGTTTTGGGGTGCAATGATGCCTTTGGATCAAATCAAAAGAAAGAGAATGAAGAAATGAAGAAAAGAAGACCCCCATAACATGTATTATTATTTTTGTAATCCAGGTTGTATAAGAGTAGAGCTTGGCTACCCATCTTTTTTTTCTCTTTTTGGGGTGTACAGTGGAACCCGACCGCCTTGCCTTTTTATTCTTTTACGGTATTCTATAAAATTGTTTGTTGTTGTGTTTAGATTGCGCATTAGAACAATATGCTTTTCATAGTTTCTTTATGATTGATGCTTGAATGTGTGGCCTGGATGTGATAGGCTCTTAGGATAAAATTAAATTTTCTATCAAATTAACAACTCATAACTAAAATTTTAATACAACTCATAACCTCACATAAAAGCTTAGGAATTAAATTAAGATAATAAAATTTTTAGTAACCCCTTAGCTGGATGGATGAATGTATAATATCATGCATATTATATTATTTCACTCTTGTTAAGAGGGGACTTCCATCTTTACCAAAGAATCAAGGCATAATCTATGAGAGCCTTTAGTGGAAGAACATCCCTTTCTCTTTTGATTTGGCCCATAATCAAATTCTCATGCATTTAGGTATATAAAATCCCATAGCCTGTGTCAAAACAAAAAGTCTAAAAGAATCAAATAAATTTGATAAAATTTGCATTAGATTAAGCCATGGATTCATACCACTCATGCTCTAGTCTCTTAGGGAGTGAGTTTAAGGATTTAGTTTCCTTTTTAAATGAATAGAAGCTTAGCCATCTTGCAAAGAATAAGACTTGCCTACATGGATTTAATGTGTAGGAGGAATTAGCTGGTTGACACTCCAGGCAGTAATTAGTCCAGCAATCGGGTGGTTTATTGTCTCTTGTGGTGGTAAATCATATACCTATTTTTACCTTAGATTTAGGCCGTGCCTTTATTTTGTACCAAGGCTCCTTAGTTTAGGAATGTAAGGTAGCTATTTTGTTTGGGCTACAAGCATAAATCCTCACCTTTTAGGCATTTACACAATCTTATGTTGTGGAATTATAAGCCCTAGAAATCTAATAAAATGTCAACTCAAATAATTAACTCTCTTCAAATTTCAAAAAATATAAAGCCCAATTATAGGGTAGAGGAAATGCTCACTAGCTTCCTAGTATCAGCATTTTTACTTTCTCCTTTGTATTCCAAAATAAGTCTTCTCCTTGATCTATCCCATTTGATTTTCTAAAATAGCCAATCCTTTGATAGTCTTAACCTTGAAATCTTTGGAGACCCTAATTGTCTACTTTAATCGAGAGTATTCTTAAGGAACTCTCATTTCTTAGGATGTAATTAACTATGGGGGCTTGCCTCCATAGGGAACCCATCTTAAAATAAACTCTTTACTTTTTTATGTAAGTAGGGAAAGATCTCTGGAATATTCAAGACCCATCATGCCTTAGGAGTCCTTATTAGGTGATTAGGTCCATTATAGGGTGGTGATTTCTATCTTTTGAGATAGTACATCATTCCTTAATGTCGTACCCAATCATTTCAATAAGTACCCCCTAAGATCTATTTGGTGTCCCACATCCCAAAAATAAACACCACAAATTTTTCTGGTGACTCCACTAGGGATTGTTCCTCTCTCAATCTTTAGTAGACAATTATTATCTCAAAACATCGATAGTGGACTTATATTTTATATAGGCCTGAGGCTATCATTCTTTCTATTGGAACTTAGCATATTTCATCCTTAAGCAAAGCTTGCCAACATCCTTTAGATTTTTAGACCTCACTCCATGTAGGTCTTAAAAGCCCTATTGGGTTCCCCCAATAGGTGAAAATTAAAATTAATCAAATAAGGAGATGACCAAAATTAAGAATCTCTTCACCATTCTGATGGTGAGGCAAGGTTCATCCCATGAACAATAAGAAAATAAAACTCTTCTATAAAATAACATGTCTTTCGAAAAGCACTTTTTCAAAATCCACATAATAAAAGATCTTTACACAAAAATTTGTAAGAAATTTTCAAAAAGGCACAAAACACATATAACCAAACCTCATTTAATAAATCCTATGATTACAAGGAGGTTCCTTTTAAAATCAAAATCAATAATTTTAATGTATTTTCAAAAGCACATTTTCTTTGGAAATAGCTATCCCATCACACTCAAATTTGTTGGATGGAGATTCTATTTTTGAATAAAATCATGATATAAAAATTGAAACTCCACTTAGCATACTTCACATGTGCTAGAGTTGAAGTTTTCCCTCTTTTCGAAAAGCAATAAACCATACACACACAAAAGAGAAGTCAAGACATATTTGAACCCCCACTTGACATACCCAAATTTGTCAAATGGGAGTTCCCCTTCCTTGGAGAAGGTAGAGCAAATTGAATTCTATTTTCATTTGTCGATAAAACTCCTTCTTGCCAAAGTCTTGGACTTCAAAACACATTGGGAGCTCATTTGACATGTCCAAGTATGAGAACCCCTATTTTGAAAATCATAAGACAAATTGAACTCCATTTAACATACCTAAGTTTGTTAAATAAGTTCATTTTCTTTCAAAAATCATAAACACATTTTACTTTACTTAACATACCAAATTTGTTAAGTGAGAGTTTCATTTTCAAAAATCATAAACACATTTGACTTTCACTTAACATACCAAATTTGTTAAGTGAGAGTTTCATTTTCAAAATCAAAATCACATTTGACTTTCACTTAGCATACCAAATTTGTTAAGTGAGAGTTTCATTTTCAAAAAATCATAAACACATTTGACTTTTACTTAGCATACCAACTTTGTTAAGTGAGAGTTTCATTTTCAAAAATAAAAATCATAAACACATTTGACTTTCACTTAACATACCAAATTTGTTAAGTGAGAGTTTCATTTTTGAAAATTATAAACACATTTGACTTTCACTTAACATACCAAATATGTTAAGTGGGAGTT
Organism: Cymbidium sinense; assembly: GCA_021442155.1. NCBI lineage: Eukaryota > Viridiplantae > Streptophyta > Magnoliopsida > Asparagales > Orchidaceae > Cymbidium > Cymbidium sinense. The sequence continues at coordinate 57,027,851 of CM038231.1, read as the reverse complement.
TCATTTTCAAAATCACAATCACATTTGACTTTCACTTAGCATACCAAATTTGTTAAGTGAGAGTTTCATTTTCAAAATCATAACACATTTGACTTTTTACTTAACATACCAAATTTGTTAAGTGAGAGTTTCATTTTAAAAAAATCATAAACACATTTGACTTTCATAACATACCAAATTTGTTAAGTGAAAGTTTCATTTTCAAAAAATCATAAACATATTTGACTTTCACTTAACATACCAAATTTGTTAAGTTAGAGTTTCATTTTCAAGAAATCATAAACACATTTGACTTTCACTTAACATACCAAATTTATTAAGTGAGAGTTTCATCTTCAAAAAAATCAGAAGCACATTTGACTTTCGCTTAACATACCAAATTGTTAAGTGAGAGTTTCATTTTCAAAATCATAAACACATTTGACTTTCACTTAACATACCAAATTTGTTAAGTGAGAGTTTCATTTTCAAAAATCATAAGCACATTTGACTTTTGCTTAACATACCAAATTTGTTAAGTGAAAGTTTCATTTTCAAAATCATAAACACATTTGACTTTCACTTAACATACCAAATTTGTTAAGTGAGGGTCTCTTTTCAACACACATTTGATCCCTATTTTAACATACCAAATTTGTTAAATAAGGATCCAAATTTTCATGTCAAACCACACTTAAGCTTCTGCTTAACATATCAAATTTATTAAGTGAGAGTCTCATTCTCAATATATATATATATATATATCTCAAACACATTTGGGGCTTTCATTTAACATGTCAAATTTGTTAAGTGGAACTCCCATCTTCAAAGAGAAGCAAATCAATCACATTTGACTTTCACTTAACATACCAAATTTGTTAAGTGAAAGTCTCATCATCAAACACAATCAAACACATGTGGCATCTACTTAACATACCAAATTTGTTAAGTAAGAAGCCCCATTTTCAAATCAAAATATCATACAATCAAATCTTCCTGAGCAAAAATATTTAGTCTCATTCTCAAATATATATATATATATATATATATATATATATCTCAAACACATTTGGGGCTTTCATTTAACATGTCAAATTTGTTAAGTGGAACTCCCATCTTCAAAGAGAAGCAAATCTATCCACAATCACATTTGACTTTCACTTAACATACCAAATTTGTTAAGTGAAAGTCTCATCATCAAACACAAATCAAACACATGTGGCATCTACTTAACATACCAAATTTGTTAAGTAAGAAGCCCCATTTTCAAATCAAAATATCATACAATCGAATCTTCACAAGCAAAAATATTTCAAACACATAATCACAACCCCTTCTTAGCATACCCAAATTTGCTAAGTAGAGGTCTTTCAAACTATCAATATTTTCAAACAAGATGCACAAAACACAAATATCTCTAAGAAAATCTCTCCTCAAATTTTAAAACCCCGTCCACCCTACCTAAATCGATTGAGTATGGGTTCAAAATCAAAATCAAATGGCAAAGCTTCTCCTTCAATTCTACAAATCTCTCCATGCAATTTGAACCCCATTCAACATAACCAAAATTGTTGAAATGTGGGTTCCGACTCAAGATCGAAAGTTAAAATCAAGCAACAATAGTTGAAGCAATCAAAGAAAAGGGATGCCACACTCCTCTTAAGACAAAAGAAGGTTGGGACATTGCCTTATCCCGAACCTCTAAAAAAGTGGCCTCTAAGATCAAGAAGCTTTCTTTACAGGTGCTTGAAGCAACTCAAACCTCCAACACCAAGGAAGGTTTGCAAGTTACCAAAGACAACTTGAAGAAGGTGTCAACCCAGCAGCAACAGTAGCCTACCTTACTTTCCTGGGATAACATAGTAGCACAACCACCGTCCGAGCCCAGCACTCCATCCACCATTGCAGCTACTACTTCTTCCTCCACTAGCTCCTCTTCTGCCAATAGGAGCATTGTATCAATAGACAAGGGCACTATACCCCTTTCCTCACTTACTTTATTAGATTTCTATCATGTACCTCCATCTAAGAAGAAATCAATGAAGAAAGCTTTCACTTACATCTTGTCTACTTCTAATGCTCTAGATTTTATTCCTCTCAAAAAATCTTCCAAGTATACAAAATAATAATGATGACTCTAGTTCGATCATTCCTCTTCTGATTTAGAAATGGATTTTCCATTCCTGAATCATTCCAGTTTTCCCATTGAGATTGATTTGGAGTCATCTGACTCCGATGATCCCATAGGAGAAGTTGTAGGTACATCTGATGAGAAGGTAGAACTTCCTACAAATTCATCATTCCAAGAGGTCACTGAAGTTAACCTTCGTAGTGGCAAAGTTCTATCTCCTAGGGTGGCACCTCAGGATAAGGGTAAGCAAATTATTGGTTCTAAAGAGCAGATAGTCCCTCCACAATATGCTCCACCCATAGAGATGCTTATGGAGGATCAAGCCAAGGTTGACTACAACATCCTAGCACATCTTCGAAAGATGCCAGCTAAGTTAAGAATATATGATACCTTTATCTTATCCAAAGAGATGAGGGAATCTCTAATCAAGGCCCTTCTTGATCCAAAGATATGCTTAGCCCAGCTGACCGCTATTGAAGAGGAGGGCAGTTCAGAGGACACTCAAGGAGTTACATTCGGTGATGAAGACTTGCTTCTATGAACGACCAAGCACAACCACCCCCTTTACATTATAATGGATGTTGGAAGATACAGGATATCTAGAGTTCTTGTTGACTAGGGTGCATCAGTGAATATTATGAGTCTAAAAACCCTCACTTACTTGAGAATTGACATCTCCAAACTTTCAAAAGAGAGGATGATGTTGAGAGGATTCAATGAACAAGGCGAGAGGGCTTTAAGCTCTATAGTATTGCCATTATAAGTAGATGATTGGAAGACTACTGCCAAGTTTCATATTATAGACTTAGATACATATTTCAATGCTTTTCTTGGGAGACCGTGGATACATGAGAACAACATGGTTCCATCTTCTCTACACCAGTGCATGAAGTTCATAAAGGGTGGGATTGAATACTGCATCAAAGGAGATCTTAAGCCATTCACAGTTCATGAGGTCAGAATATATGAGGATGCTACCTACTATCTCCCTCAAAATTAATAAGTCTATTCTCATGAACTTGGCAAAAGTTCAAAAATAAAAGAAAAAGAAAAGGAGAAAGAAAAAGAAAAAGAAAAAGAAAATAAAAAGGAAATGAAAAAGAAAATAAAAGGGAGCGAGAAATAAACTTGGTGGAGAAAGTAGAGCCTAACATTAGATTTAACCCATAGTTCGTTACTCCATTTGAACATATGGGTAGGATGACTCGACCTCCACTAGGCAGAGAAAGAGGTAGATACAGAGACATACCTAGAGACAGAAGACCTCCTTATTGGCCATCCAATAGAAGTTATGTCCCTACTACCAGGACTACACCTACTATCTATATAGAATTAGAATCTAGTTCAGAGGATGAGTCATATATGATTAGTATGCTACCTAGCACTTCTAGACAGTAGATCCCCATGCAAGTGACAGTTGAGCCAGACAGAGATGAAGACCGGACTCCTAAGCAAAGCAAGAGTATATCCAAGTCTATATGTGAAGTAGTGAGGCATAAGTTGGGAACTTTAGCTCTAACCCCACTTTCCTCTCAAGAAGTTGAGGGTTTAGTAGTTAAGGAAGCCCCTAAGTCTTCCACAAATGTAAAAGTGCAGAAGTTCTTTCTTGAAGCATCATCCTCAAGTCAAGAAGCTGATGTAAAACTTGAGGATGATTCATACAAAGATTTAAAAGAATTACCTTTTGATTGGTACTTGTCTTGTGTTCTTAATTTAACAAAGAAAGGATTAATCCCACATGCTTGGTCAAAACATAAGTCGGATTACTTTAAAAAGTTACGGGACAACAAATGTAGACATTCATAAGCAAGATCGGACTAGGATTAGGTACAGTGGGTATAGTTGATGATGACGATCACTGCTTAGTCATCACCAATCATTTGAAATATAATAGGTTCTTTTCAAATCATGCTAACTCATATGAGGAGGTGTACTTAGAAACTTCAGATGATCCAAATGGCTTTGAAGTCAAGGATGCACCGCTAGAGTTTGAAGAGGAGATCAGATCAACTATCAATGAACTCAAAGAAATCAACCTAGGAACTGAAGAAGATCCACACCCAACATATATCAGTTCTCTATTGAATGAAAAAGAAACCAATGATTTAGTGAAGCTATTGATTGAGTTTAAGGATTGCTTTGTATAGAGTTATTATGAGATGCCCCGTCTATCTCTTGACATAGCAGTTCATAAACTAGTAATAGAACCTAATGCTAACCCTTTCAAGCAAGCTCCTAGATGCATGCGATTAGATATTGAATAGTAGGTCACTTCTGAAATCAAGAAATTGATCGATGTTGGCTTTATTAGGGAAGAAAAATATCCTACCTGGTTGGCCAGTGTCATCCCAGTTAAGAAAAAGAATGGTCAAATTCACATATGCGCTGATTTTAGGGATCTAAATAAGGCATGTCCTAAGGATGAATTCTCACTTCCTATACCAGAATTAATGGTGAACATTGCCTCATCTCATGCAGTATTCTCCTTTATGGATGGTTCATCTGGCTATAACTAAATTAAGATGACCCATAGGATGAAAGAAATACTACTTTTCAAACCCTGTTGAAATATATTGTTATAAGGTCATGCCTTTCAGCCTTAAAAATGTCAGTGCCATATACCAGCGGGCCATGACTTGAATCTTTGATGAACTCATTCATCATCAAGTTGAATGATACGTCGATGATCTCATTATCAAAAGTAAAGAAAATGAAGATCATCTCTTTCACTTGAGAGTAGTTTTCAAACGGTTAAGATAATACAACCTTAAATGAACCCCTTGAAGTGTGCATTCAGAGTAGCTTTAGGAAAATTTCTTGGGTTTATTGTCCGACATCGGGGAATTGAAATCGATCCTAAAAAGATCAAAGCAATATTAGAAATGCCACCCCCTAAAAGCCTAACACAACTCAGGTCATCCCAAGGGAGGTTGGCGTATCTAAGACACTTCATTTCCAACTTATCAGGAAGATGTCAACCATTCTCACCACTTGTCAAAAAAGATGCCAAGTTCAAATGGGATGACAAGTGCCAGCATGCTTTCGAAGACATCAATCAATATCTGATGATGCCGCCAGTCCTAGCAGCCCCTATCCTGGGCAAGCCGCTAATATTATATATCGCTGCATTAGATGACTCCCTTGGCACTTTGTTGGCTCAAACCAATGATGAAGGGAAAGAGAACGATCTCTATTATCTAAGTTATCGTCTATCCTTGCTGAGGTAAACTATCCACATATTGAAAAGCACTGCCTAGCTTTAATCTTTGCATCCCAAAAGCTACAATATTACATGCTTTCTCATAAGGTGAACTTGATCTCCAAAGTCAATCCACTATAATATCTCATGACACGGCCGACCTTATCTGGACGGTTGGTGCGTTGGTCCATGATTTCGTCTCAGTTTGACATAACATTTGTACCCCTCCGTGCCGTAAAAGGATAAGAACTTGTAGATTTCTTAGCAACGCATCCACTCCTTGTTGACTCTCCGCTTAACTATGATCTCCCCGATGAACAAATCATGAACTTATGGGGTACTAGTACTCGCTGCTGGGAGATGTACTTTGATGGTACAACTTCCTCTCAAAGAGGAGAAGAACCATAATTTACTATCTCAGGGAAGGCAGGGATAGGAATAGTTCTCCTAACTCCAGACCGCTGTGTGATGAGATTATCATATCATCTATACAATCCATGCACCAATAACGAAGCCGAATATGAGGCTCTGATTGCTAGTCTAGAGTTAGTCATTATACTATGTGTCTAGAGTATCAACATCTTTGGGATTTAGTCAACCAAATTCGGGTCCTACAAAGTTCTAAGCTCCATCATTACCACAAGTACACTATGGAGTTATTAGACCAAATTCCAGAGGTTACCATCTATAAGATTCCTCGAGGATAGAATGTGAGTGTATGTATTAGCCAAGCTTGCCAAAGAGTTGGCATACCTAGAAGATGAGTCCATTCCAATGGGTCCAAAATAGACAAGTCTTATCCCTTATCGATGAACTCATAGAGAAATTCTCTTGAGTGCCATTGCCAAAAAGGACGAGGAGTCAGATTGGAGGCAACCATTCATAGACTATTTAAATATAGACAAACTATCTCAAGAGAAATCACTCGCACACTAGGTGAAGCAGAGAGCCCTTTCCTATACTCTTGTAGGTAGCACCTTGTATCGACAATCCTTCGATCATATGTGGTTACATTATCTGGACAAAGATGAATCCCATAGAATCATGATCGAGGTACACTCAGGGTTATGTGGAGCACATCAATCCGGTCCAAAGATGAAAGCCAACATCAAGAGATTAGGATACTACTGGCCTTCAATGATCACAGACTACATGGACGTTGCTAGGAGATGCCACCAATGTCAGGTACACAGTGTGGTCCTACATCAACCTCCTAGTATTCTACATCCTACATTGGCCTCATGGCCATTTGAGTTTTGGGGTACTGATATTGTGGGTCCGATCGATCCTCCTTCTTTCAAAGGTCATCGATTCATTCTAGCTGCTACTGACTTCTTTTCCAAGTGGGCGGAGCCAATCTCACTTAGAGAGGTCACAGCTCAACATGTACTCCAATTTTTCAGGAACCATATCATATATAGGTTTAGGGTGTCTCGATGAATTATATCTGATAATGGTACTGCATTTAAGAGCACTAAAATCAACAGCTTTGCTCAGAGATATATCATAGATTGGAGATATTCTACCATCTACTACCCAAGGAAAAATGGGTTAGCAGAAGCCTTCAACAAAACCCTCATTCAAATATTGAAGAAGACACTAGATGACAACAAATGATGATGATATGAATAGTTAGTTGAAGCCTTGTGGCCTACTACATCAATTTCTAAAGTTATCCAATTTTCACCTACCTGACGTATGAGTGAGACCATCATTGAGGTCATTGAAATACTATATATATATATATATATATATACATATATATATATATATATATATATATATATATATATATATATATATATATATATATATATATATACTAGGTTTTAAAAACCTAAACTTTTAAAGAAGAATATAACCTGATATTTAAATCTATGATGACATTGTATATTTTAAAATTTTCCAACTAAAGATGGAGAGAAAAGCAATCTACAATAGAGTCACCAAAAATTTGATCGCTCATTCCTATGAATGCAAGCATTCATAGTTAATTACCCCTCTGATCGTAGTAAGAGATCACTCTAGATTAAGATTGAAAATAGTCATATCTTTCTGATATGAATCGATGTCTAAAGGTGTGATGTGAATGATTGTCTAAAGGAAATAGAAGGTTAGTCCCGATCAAGATCCCATTGCTCCAACATCTGGGACTGATGTTATTCTAATCTACCAACATCATAGGGCTATTAGGCATATTGTCCAGGGAGTTTGATTAGCAATTATGGGTTATCTCATATCAGATATCCTGAGTAGACTAGAGTTGTTGTGTAGATATTTAGTGAAATAAGGGTAAACTTAATTTATGAGCTTATCCAATAATTCAATGAAATCCATATTGTAGATGTATATAGGGCTTACATCCATTAGAATTCCGTTAGGATGTTTGCATGGTGAACATATGGATTGAACTTACATCCTTTTGGATTACCATATAGGTGTTTGCATGATGAACATATAGATTGGACTTATATCCCTTTGGAATGCCATATAGGTGTTTGCATGGTGAACATAAATATTGAACTTACATCTTTCTAGAATGCCATTAGGGTAGAGGTTTAAATGATTGCATGGAAAATGTGTAGATTGGGCTTACATCCCTTAGGAATACCATATAGATTTTAAAAGTTCACATGGAAAACATAGGATTGGGCTTACATCTATTGGAAAACAAGTTACGGTGTTTGTATGATGAATATATGGATTGGATTTACATCCTTTTGGAATACCAAATAGGTGTTGACATGATGAACATATAAATTAGACTTATATCCCTTTGGAATGCCATCAAGGTGTTTGCATGATGAACATAAATGTATTGATTCAATATATATATATATATATATATATATATATATATATATATATATATATATATATATATATATATATATATATATATATATATATATATTTGGTACAATGCCTTGAGGCCATAGAAGAAATGCTACAAAGACTAGTGCCATGGCATTGAGAAGTTGCCTTCCAAAACTGCCTTGACTTGAGATAACACCCAAAGATCCAAGAAAAAAATATAAGTCTCAATATAAGATAGGGCAGTGCTTTGGTGTAGTAAACCTAATGCCACAATACTGAGGTACCATAGAACATAACATAAATGGGTTGACAATTTGACTGGTGCTAAGGCATTGCAAAAGTGGAATCACGGTGCCAATCAAAATGCTGTTCAGAGGTCGACAGGTTGGCAGGCCCATTTAACAGAAAAGGATAGAACTTTTGATCAATGTTACAGTGTTGTGTTAGAGTGTCATAGCTCTCCATCAATGTCTGACACTCTTTTTAGTTTGGGTGAATTACAGATTAATGGTAATAAATATTAATAATTCCTCTTTTTGATCGGTACAATAAGTTTCTTGACTTGCTGAACAACACCTAGTCGCTACGTGGGGTTGCCGCAGCGCTAGTCATAAACCCCAGTAACCAAAAGCAAGCGCCTCGATGCTACTTTTTTAGCGCCGCGGTGCTAGGTCCAATCTATAAATAGAACCCCTAAGCTACCAAAATCCTCATTTTAAAGCCTTTGTTCTCTTGCTCATTCTTGCATTTTAGCTTTTCCTCGGCCTAAATCAATAAAAATGTCACTCAAGACCATTCAAAAGGGAAAGAAGAGGGTGTCCTACAATGACACTGACAGATTTGTCAATGTGGACACTAAGGTAAGGTATCAACACATGCTCATCAACAAGCACCTCATTCTAGAGAGCAGCTTCCATAATTCGGGTGGGAGCATGAGAGGCTTATCAACAAATGAGGTTGGGAGAAGTTGGCCTATGACAACAATGCTTGCATTGTTCTTATGGTGCCAGAATTCTTCACCAATGCGAAGGAGCACCAGGACAACCAAGTTTTTATGTGGGGGAAATGGGTATGTTTCGATAGTGCTTCCATTAATGCATATTATAATTTATAAAATTTTGCATATGATCTGTATCTTATCTACTACAATAATCACTCTACTTTTAATGAAATCCTTAGTTTCCTCATTATTAAAAATTCAAATGTCTAGTGGAAATAGTAGGAGGAAAAGAATACAAATTTTCCCACCGCCATCTTAACAACCGAGGATAAAGCTTGGAAATATTTCATTTCCCCCAAGTTAATGCCAACTAGTAATATCAGTGAGATAACTAAGGATAGAGCTATTTTGAATTTTGTGATTCAAAAGGTCTATAACATAGTTGTGGAAAGATTATTTATAATTCTATTTGTAATATGCTTAAGGTAAGTACTACCCTAGGGTACGGTCACCCCTCTCTCATTTATTATTTATGTGTTGTGGCTCGTGCGTTAGAGAACTCAAATGAAGAAGTCTTTATACAAATGGATCCTTGATGAAAGAATGATTAAAGGGTTTGGATCAAAAATGGAAGAAGGAGTTCATGCACTCATCAGTCAAGATCCAAATCCTTCAAGATGGTAATTGAGCAACTCCAAGATATTGGACGAGAAGTCTCAAAATTAAGGAAAAGGGTCGGCGAAAGCAGCAGACGGTAGGAATTGGAGAAGAAGCTTGATTAGCATATGGGTTAGCAGCAACAATAGTTTTCTTACATGAATGTGTTCAAGTCAGCTCTTGTTCAAATGTTTAGAAATTATAACTATAATGCCAGCCCAACTAGAGTTTCTTTTCATATAGCGCCTCACTACCACCCTTATGTTGGCACCCCATCGGAGCTAGAAGATGAGGAGGAGGAGGAGGAGGAGGAGGATTATGACTTATAGGATAGTTTTTTCCCCTTTTATTATTATTTTTGTATACTTGTATTTCTCTTCTTATTATTTTTATACTATTATAATTTTTTATTTGGCTTATTTCTATAATAAAATTTTATTTTTATGTAATAAAATTTTATCTTATATTCTTTGTGTGTTAGTCGGCTATCTCTTAAGCTTAATTGTGATTTGGGTACTCATTATAAGTTAGAAATTTAACTAAATAAAATCTCTAATCTTAAAGTAAGTTGAAAAGGTAGTGCCTTAGCACTATAATGTTAGTGCTATGGTGTTGTGATGATAAAGCCTTAGGGCTAGGAATCCAATGCCTCTATGCTAGATGGTGGGAACTTAAGCTTAAAATCAGAGAAGGCAGGGCCTAGGTGTTGGTGAAGTAGAGTTGTAGCACTGTTACGATGCCTTAGCACTTTCATAATAGCTCAACAATGCCATAGAAAGATACATAGGTCTTATGACCTGAGAAGGCAGCGCTGTAGCACCATAATTCAGTGCCACAGTGTTTGTAGGGCCTCAACGCCATATAATAATGTGATGAAATTGCAAATTAGACATTTTAAGTTTGAAACCCGAGAGCTCAGCGCTGCGGTGCCATATAATAGAATTGCAGCACTATGAAGTGGAGTGCCAACATTCAAAATCCTAAGAGCTTAGTGTTGCTGTGCTATGAGTCAGATGACTCTGTTCTAGGGCAATTTCTTATCTAATTTTGATGATTCTTATAAATTTTGGCAGCATAACAACTTAGTGATACTAGTTTTAAAAGTATTTTAGTGCAAAGTGCACTATTATCCCTTGTTCCAGATTCAAGATTGACGGAGAGAACTACTTTTTTATCTCACGCTTGAACCAAGTTCAACAGCAGATGTCTTAAACTTTTAAAGTTATTTTAGTAGGTTAAATTTCAATTTAAACTTAATTTTGATAGTATCTTGTCTCGACAATGCCTAAAATTTTATTTTTTTAACATAATCGCATTCTTCTCTCTTGCTCCAGATCCACGGTCAATGATAAAATTCTTCAAGATTCTTTCTATAAAGTGAGGAATAGTATAAATGAAGTATTCTATTTGGATTTTTACTTGAAATATTGTCTTGTGCAAGAAGAAGAGTGTGAAGTGGAGAAGAGCTTGTAGTAGATTTCACAGCACACAAACAGGGAAGGGCAGTGGCTAGTAAGGCTAGAAGAAGGAGGAGGAGGAGGAGGTCAACCCTCCTCTTCTTAATCAATTTTTATTAATTAACTTCTATGGCTTTATGGTGATGTTATAAGTTATATTAGTTTTAAGCTAAAGTTATTCATTTTAATTGGATAAATATTTAAAGTCCTAAAGAGTCTAATAAAATCCAGGCCATACAACAATCATCACACTTTAAGAAACTTTAAAAAAAGTATGCAGTTCTATTGCACAATCAAAGTAAACACATTAATTAATCAATTAAATCAAAAGAATAATAAACGACTAGTGTAAGGTTCCACTATACACCCTAGAAAATAAAAAATGTGTTGCCGAGCTCAACCCTTATATATCCCAGATTACAATTACATAAATAAAATTAAAGGAAGTTATGGGGGATCATCATCTTCTTCTATTCTTCCCAATCATGGATCCTTCATGTATCATAGGATCCCCATGTCTATGCCTTATAGCCTCTGCTCATCATAAACCCCATGGCTCTAATCATATTCTATAATAAAATTATATTTGAAACTTTCAAAAAGGAATCCTAACAAAACTTGCAAAATATAGGTTAACTATAACACGCACACATGCCTAGCAGTTATATATCACACAATTGAACTTAACACCTATAGGTGCTAAGCCCACCTATCATAATAGGCTACACTTAAAGGGGTCAAGCAACACTTGCAATAAGAACATTTACTTTATTAATATTAATATTAATATTAATATTAATATTATTATTATTATTATTATTATAGCATCCCCTTTAAATAAGCACATCCCCTTGTGAAAAATAATGTTAGTCTAAAGAGATGCCCTGACATCTAAATTAGAGAGCAAACAATCCTAGCAATCCAAACTAAAATAATACACCATAAAATAATAAATATCGTCACATCAAAATCAATACATTGGCCCAACTTAATTTTAGGGTCGGTGACTTAATATTCCAGTGTGTGAAGAGATGGCATTGTAGCAAGTCTGTATTAGGCTTCTTTAAGTTTAACTTTTAGTTAAAGTTTTATATTTATTCAATTTACCGTCAAGTGGTTTCACTTTAAATAATTTAAATGATTTAGAGATATATTTTTAATTTTGAATTTATGTTAAGATTGACTTTAGCTGTTAAAAAGTGAAAAGAAGATTTAGTTCTACTCATACCAAAGCTTTAATCTATTTAACTCCCTATCCCAAATAAGATTTTTACCAAACGGTGAAAGTTATCTTAAGACTTGAAGTTAATAATTTATATTTTAAATGTATCGATACTTTATTTATTTGTTTGATTTCTTTTTGTAATTTTAATTTGATTGAAATTTATTTTAACTAATGAATTTTGAATTAACTTTTTTTTTTAAGAAATTTAGCATAATTATTAGGTTTAATTGTATTTTTTTAAAATTTATTTATATTTTCACTTAAGTGCATTTTAACTTGATTAAAATTTAATTATTATTAAAGTTTTATTGATTAAAAGTTTTATTTTATTAGTTTGATTATTACTCTATTTTAATAAAATCCATTTTTAAAAATTTCAATTGATATTTCAATCATTTTTACTTAGGTTTCATTAGTTTCAATGACATATGTTGATTAAATTGGCTTAATTATAATTTTATGTTTTAAAAGTTAGTATTTTCTTTAAGTCAATTAATATGTTTGAATTTGGTTAAATTTACATTAATTTGAAATTTGATTAATGCTTTAATCTTTTATTTGGTTTTCATGTAAATATTTGTGAAGTTCATTAAGCTTTATTGTTTCTACAGTTTAGGTTGATTTTGATACATAATAATTTTGAAATTTGTTACATTATCAAGTTTTGCTTATGGCACTTGAATTTTATTTAGTTAGATTTATACTTTATTTATTTTGATTAAGTTGCTTTGATTGAGTTATGTTTAATCTAATTATATAACTAAATTAGTTATGATTTAATTTAATTTGATTAGTTTTGATTTAAATGACTGATTGTATATTTATGTTTAATTTATTTGATTGATATAGTTAAATTTTTCTTAATCCATCATAATTAAGTGGCTTGATTAAATGAAATTGATGTTTAGCTGTTTTATCATGAATGAAGATTATTCAAGTTTCACTTGATTAATTTAATTAGATGATTAACTTAATTAAATATTCGATTGAAGGGGTTGATTTGCGTAATAGTTAGATAAATAATATTTTAGCAAGTTATTTTTAATTAAATAATTGATGTATTTACTCAAATATCAATTAATGGTTAAAATGATTAGAGTCTAATTATGTAATTTGATTTAGTTATCAATTGAATGTTAGGTTTAATTGATTTGTTCAATTTAATTGGAAGTTAATTGAAGGATTAAACATTGATTGTTGATCAATCTATTTGACTAACTTAACTAAAGTTTAATTAAATATTATTTTAATTAAATGATAAAGTTAATTAAAGCTCGATTAACAAATTACTTAAAGGTCCATGTTTAGTTCGATTAATTGAATATTCAAAATGAACTTGATTAATTGGCTTGTATAATTGAAGTTTGATTCATGATTAACTTAATCCATATTATTCAAGTTAATTAGTTCAAATTGGGTTTGATTAGCTTAACTAGAAATTAATTATTAATTTGATCAACCATGGTTAATTTAATCAAAATTTGATTATTATTTATAATTAACACAATTAAGTGTTTGATTTAAGTTACATTTACCATGAGAATTAATTTTGATATGATTTATTTAATTTAATTCAATTTAATTAAATAATTAATTAACTTGAGATTCCATTAACATACTTAAGTGTTAATCTTAGTATGAAGTTATGTTTAATTTAATTAAATAATTAGTTTAATTAGTATTAGATTAAGATTAATTAAACCTTAACTTTTCTTTGTTAAATAATTTGTTTGATTAAATGTCTAATTAAAGGACTTAATCTATTTAATAGTTAACTAGTTCAACCCTAATTAAGTGATTGTTTGGTTTCATTACTATTAACTTAATCAAATGATTATCTTAATTGAATAAAGAGCTGAATCAAAGGTTAATTTTTGATCCATTGATTTGATTAGATTGTTCATTCAGTTAGGAGTATATTAGTGATTAGCCATGTATAATCTCAATTCAGTGTTCATCCTAATCAAAGAATTAGAATTTCATTGAACTCATCCCTATCAGCCTAATTGAATGTTACACTTATTTAACTATTGATTAAGTAGCTCATTTAATTAGTGTTCAATCATTGTTCAAGTATGATTTGTTTAATCAAGGTTTAAATATATAATTGTGATTGATCTTAATTAAGCTAATGAACATTCAATTTACTGATTTGTTGTATTTAAGGTGATTTAAGTTGATTTATTATATTTAACTGAAACTTAATTTAATTTGATTTCATGTAGTTAATTCGATTAATGATATAATTGAAGATTGATGATTCAGGTTAATTTGGTTAAGTTTGGGATTCAATTGATGCTTGATTTGGTTTCACTTAATTAGTTCAACTACATTCTAATTAATGATTAATTATATTTTTTAAATATAATTTGGTTTAAGTTAAGAAGCTTAAATTATGTCCACTTTATTTAATTTAGGATTTAGTTAATGAGTTTTAATCTTAATTTGCTTATAATTATGGCTTAATATTTAATTTATCTTGTATTTCTTGAAATTTAGTTCTAATAAATTTAATTAATGTTGGTTTTAATGACTTATTAAACTCAAAGTATATGACATTAGGTTTTATTGAGTTCCAAAGAGTTCAATTGTTTTCTTTAGGCTCTCTGATGTTAATTATAATGTTTTAACACATGTCCAAGTATTTTCCTAATTTTCTTGTTTTAACTTTAATTATTTCACTAATTTCAACCCTGTAACTTGGAAATTTTGTAACTTTCGATTCATTGATAAATAATTCTTAAATTTTTTATGTTAGGTAGGTCCTCACATTAATTCAATTTATTCAAAGTTTCAAGTCAATTAGACTAATATTTTGAGTGTAATTAAGGTTTGATTATTTTATTAAAATCTAAATTAATCTAAAATTATTTCATACAATTTGGGCTTTTATTTTTCTTGGAGGCCTATCTAAATTATAAATCTAGAGAGGGGTCATTTGTATTTTTTGGCTTAGTGGTTGATTTATTATAATGTTTTGAAGTTTGGTTTGATTAAGTTAATTAATTAAAGATAATTAATCCATAAGTTGATGATTTTGTGATTTAATGAGATTCAGAGGGTTTTGATATTTTTTTCAAGGTTCATTGATGTTATTCATGATGCTTTAAGTTATTTTTATGATTTTCTTTAATTTCCTCAAATTTAAATTCAATATCACTATTAAATTAAATGCTGTAACTTAGAAATTTCATATCTTTTATTGCACAAAGTATTAACCTTTGAAATTTTTATACTTGGCATATTTTTACCTTAATTTCATTCTATCAAAATTTTAAATTAATTGGATTAATATGTTAGTCTTAATTTGAGTTTAATGTTCTTCAATTAAACCCATATTAAGCAAAATTTTCCTAATTCAAATTAAGGATTTTGAATTCAGTATATTTCTCTCAGTGAGAGGAATTCATAGAATCAATACTTCATTTCTTGATTGAGTATTTTATTTTTTTATGAATTTTTAAAGTTTCAAGGCATATTAGCATTTTTTAAAACAAAAAAAAAAAATCTAGATTTTAAAGTTTCAAGTCATTTTACAATTCGCGACGCACTATTTGGCCAAGTAGGATCCATGTTGATCCCCGTAGAATGGCAGCAGAGTATGTTGTTTTGGTTAGGACTGTCTAATCTGATCCTTGAATGGTCCAGAATCAATCTGCGATTCCCTTTAGGGGTTTAAATTAAATGGTGAGCCTAGATCATTGCCGTCCATTCCAAATAAATGGAATGGA
The DNA here is from genome assembly GCA_021442155.1 of Cymbidium sinense. Classification (NCBI taxonomy): domain Eukaryota; kingdom Viridiplantae; phylum Streptophyta; class Magnoliopsida; order Asparagales; family Orchidaceae; genus Cymbidium; species Cymbidium sinense. The sequence goes on along the minus strand of CM038231.1, from coordinate 57,011,715 downwards.
CGGCGAAGATTTCATCTGTAACCTCTCACTGAAAAATTGAGAACTATCCATCATTATGGACTGATTTTAGATGATCTATATGGTGATTTCATGTGGTTTCAATTGCAAAATGATCATAGATCAATTTGTAATTGATTTATGCAACTTGATTTCAACCACGTAGAAATTATTTAAACAAATGACCAAGGCACAACTAAGGGGTGGTCGTATTTAAGGCATACCTCATTGGTGTCGATCATCGTCAAAACCAATGCTTTGAACATGTCCCTTGGGTTGGGACAAACCATTGGCGAAGAGAAATAGAGTTGCCTTCCGCTGATCACCGTGGACACCAAACTCTGCCTCCTCGCCATCAGCTATGGTTGAATTCTGGCTTTTTAGCAGTATGAACATTAGTAAGGGCTCTGTTGGGTTCATCTTTGCCTTTGGAATGCGTGGGGAGGATTGAGTGTTGGGGAGGAACGCTCCTTCCCCACCTTCGCATGTAGTCGCTACCTTCACCCCCAACTTCGGCCATTTTCTAGCTTGCTAGTGGCAGAGTCGTTTGAGTTCCCCTTCACCTCAGAAACATGTAGGTGTGCTTATTATTTAGCAGAGAGATATATTCCTCTCCTCTCTTAGTATTTGGCTGTGAGCTTTGCACTAGCTGTGATAAATTCAGGCTTGCCCGTGGCAAGATATTCGAGGAAGGGGTTGGCTCACCTTCTCTTTCTCTTTGGAAGGTGTTGGACTGCTTCCCATGGGAAGAGGATCACCCCTCCCTCCTCTTCATGTTTGGCCAAAATCCTCCTCATGGGAGGAGTTATTTGTGGCCATCCATGGTGATTGGGGAGTTTGGCATCTTGTTCCCTAAAAGTCCATTTCTTAGTAATGGATCCCTATCCATTAAAAGGATGGATGGATGAGGCATTAGGTGAAGGATGGGAGCTTTGACTTCATGTGCAAAGGTTTTGAAGTCTTCCTCTCATGGCCTCCTTCACCTCGGCACCTCATCACTTTAGCCTTGCCTCACATGGTTTTGGTTTGTTGGTTGACTGCCCAAGTCAAACTAAAGTGGTCTATGGGTTTGTTTATGTTCACTTGAGTTGAGTTGATGTTAAGTGCTTTGAATTTGGTTTCACTTAAGTTAAGTGGAATTGAGTTATATTGAGTTCATTAGTTTAATTAGATTTAGTTTTAGGTTTAAGTTGTTGTTGACTATTCATTACAATGATTTGTAAATCAATTGATTCATGCCTTATGGGATGTTAATATGATTTAAGCTAGTTTGACCCATTTGACCTAAATGGGTCAAGTTAGGTCTCTTCGCTTATTTGGTCATTTTAAAATTTATATTTATGTTTAATTATATTCAAATGATCATTTAATACATTTTTGATTGGTTGAGTTTGATAAATTTGAATTAGATTTCGATGCTAACCCAACGTGTTTTTTGAGTCAAGCTAATTGAAACTTGAACTTGAGCTCATCTATTTAACAAACTTTAATTTTGGCATGAGATTGAGCTTGAGCCAGCTCATAAGCTTATAAACGAGTCAAACTCAAGCTAGCTCAGCACAATGCCCTAAGTCCTAAATGTTAACTAACCGTAGCGATATAAGGCAGTTACTTTTGAACAATTGTAAAGTATCATGGAGAATCGTTTTGAAAAAAACTAATGTGTGTGTTATAAATATTTTTAAAATTTTTTTTTTAAAAAGTAGCTTTCTAATAGTCGTCACACTCTAACGGCTCTGGTTCTCATAACATTTTTTCACAAAATTTTTTTCTGAAAAATAATCAAAAAATTGATTGCCAAATGAAACTGCTTTGATTTGTGGCTACTTTCTAAAAAAATAAAATAACTATAAAGTTGTTCAAAACACATCCTAAAAATCAAAATCAAGAGAGGAACTGATACAATTAAAGAACAATATAATGTAGATTATAAAACTTTATTATTATGTCAAAACAAGAATATATATTTTGGCCATCCTGAAATTGTTATAAAACGCCGTAGTATCTCGTGTCATTTAGGACAACGATATAATAGATTGAAACATCTATTATTAAAAATATAATTTATGAAAATATAATAAATATAATTCTATAATTTTAATATTTTTAGAAAAATATAATAATATATTTAAAATAATAAATAAATAAATAAGAAATTTTTTTTAATTGCATAATGCATATAAAAATATATCAGATCATACGATAAAATCTGTATTTATTCTATACTCACAATCAAAATATTATCTTAACAAAATATAAAATTTTTTTTCTGTATCGTTAAAATTTTTAATTATTTAAGAATACAATATTTATTAAATCTCATCTATGACTAAATTTAACTTATTCAATAATTAGCAAAAAGGAGAGAGATCAAAAGAAAAAATTAAGAGAGGAAGTATTATAATTAAAGAATAAATATATTATAACTTATAGAAATTTATTTTTTAATAGTTTTTTTTATTAAGGTATTATGATAGATAAATCGGACACATATTCTTTTTTTATTTTATTATTTTTTAATGAAATACGTGCCAATTATAAATGAATGGAATTTATTAGATACATATTTCGCACATAGGATTGCACGTAGATTTTGCACGTAGTTATACGTGCAGTTTATAAGAATATATAGTCATATATTTCAATATATATATATATATATATATATATATATATATATATATAACAATAAACAATTTTGCAAAAGTTCCTGCTGATTATGTTAACTCGATGAGTATTCCTCTCTTTATCAACATCATCATCATCTATGAGACTATATGATGGCAAGCATGAGGAATCTGATCAAAGTGATTAATTACGAGATTGTTTAGGATCATTTTTATTTTTTTGCTTGGGTGAAAACTACATTTATAACATTATATCTGTTGCGTGCTAGAAAATCAGTTTCAGTAGAATAATATTTTTCGCCTTAGCCTTATCGAGAAATCTAGCGAACACACATATATTTGAAGGAGGAAAGAGAAATTCCAGGACTTTTACATGGAAAAATCTCGAAAAGAGGGAAAAAAAACTATAGGGCCTAGCCCAGTAAAATGTTCCATTATATATCTGTTTTGAAGTACAAAGTTTGAGTTTTCCCGATAACAGGGTTATAGAGTTGTATGGGAGAAAACCCAACTGGGAATCGACGGTCAACCATACAACAAGATGTTGCATAGTTTGCATCAATGATGAGAATGACGTCGGTTGTTGCCAATAATAGTGGCCGATGGTAGTTGGTGGCGGCGACCGGCAATGGGAGTCAGCTACAAAACTGACGACGGCGAGCACCGGTGGTGGTGACGGCCGACGGTGGACAATGGCAGTGGCCGACGATAGTGGTCGACGACGGTGGTCGACGGCGGTAACTAGCAACGGTGGTGACCATCGGCGGTGGTCGACGGCGGTGGTCGGCGGTGACCAATGACAGTGGTCGACAGTGGAGAGGACCGACGGTGGTGCTCGACAGCGGTGGTCGGCAGTGACGATAATCGGTGGCGGTGGCTGATGGCGGCAGCCGGCAGTGGTCGGTGAGCGTCGACTTGTGGCACGATTGGAGGATCTTCAAATCTCAGAGCTCTCACTTCTCTTTAGCCTGGGCTCCTCTCATGTGAAGAATGAGGGGTTATTTATAGATTAGAGGGATGTCATTTCTATAAATACATGCAAAATTCAAACCACTCTATCAGATGACTCAAGATGATTCCCTTGATTTCTGTGTGATTTAATTATTTGAATGCTCAAATGAAGTGAGAATCAAGAGATCTTAGGCTTGTTAGATTCTGGTTATGATGCTCGATTTGATCATAAACACTCCATATTTACGAACTATTTAGGGATTTATCTGATATCCCAGAGTTTCCAATGATATTTTAAGTGCTTGATCTCGACTAGTTTCGACTTAAGATCAGCTTGCTTTTAACATCAAGATTCGTGCTTCGACTAGTGGGATTTTTAGTGCCATATCAGTTGTTCTCCTATTTTTGGATGATATTATCTCTATCATCCAAAAATATATGCCAAATAATTGAAAATAATAAATTCTTTAATGAAATTTGTGGGTTCATTAACCATATAGTTTTAGAGAATATATCTTCATGGGTGCACAAGATTATGATCACGGAAGCGGGTGCGGATCATGATGGGCGGATGCTCAGTTCTGGACCTGCCCGGATGCTTACTTGCCAGCTGTCACCTCAATGGCGCCAGTCATGCACGGGCAGTAGGCACTCCGCGGCCCACGGCAAAGTTTTATTCTACCGAAACAAATTTTCTAGCATGCAACAATATCCATCAGTCACTAACTTATACCTTCTATTATTGTTTGTAATATATATGTTGAAGTTATTTTGCTCCTCCAATTTTTTGATTCTTGCTTTTCCATAAATAAACATGTCATAGCAACAATAGGGTGATCAAATATATCTCTCAAATCTTCATAAAAAAGGAGCCACTTATCATTATTCTTATTTATATTCTCATCCTTTGAATTATGATCCTCCTCAAAAATAAGATTTGGGCTCTACATTTGTGTTGCATATTATGACCCTTAAAATAAATGATTTTATTTTTATTCTTGATGGTGAATCTAATATTGGCTTTAGTGTAAGGACACTAACATATGAATGATTAGGTCTCTAAGTGAACCTTTAGTTTGTGTTCTAATCCTACTGATGGATGATAACTTCATTTAATTGTCAATAATGAGAGCATAGTAGAGTGCATTCTTAAGGGATTATGTAACATTACCTTATTTTTCATAGATATCCTAAGACCTAGGGCAAACTTATTAACAAGTTTCCAAGCATTGTCGTTGCATTGAATCCTAGCCATTAAATCTTTAAAAGTATTTAAGTATTCAATGATTGACATACTTTTTTATTTATGAGTCATCAACTATCCATAAAGCTTATTATTTTGATGTCTAGGATGGCACTTAGACTTTACCACATTTTTATCTAAGTCGAATTAGTTTGCCTAATCTTTTTTCTTTGCTAAAATATTAGAACAAATAATTTTAACATGGTTGGTAAACTTCATTTTGCTAAATGCCACTTTATAATAATCAGTTATCTCATACTAATCAAAGAAGTCATCAATTTGGCTATGCTAATTAAAAATATTATCTGGATTATGGAGCTCATTAACTATTGGAGCTTCTATCTTAACTTTCTTGCTTAGGTTACCAAAGTTATCCCTAATTCTTGTGTGATTCTATTTTCTATAGTTATGTCTATCATGAGAGTTTTTCTCTACATAAGTAATCCTAAGTGGGATGGATTAGGTGGGTGTTATAAGTGAAGCTTATATCATAAGATTCTGTTGAGAGATCTAGCCTATCATGATCTCTCGTAATGTTTTTATTTATTATTACTTTACTTTAGAAATTATATTCTTTCTATTGTCTATATATATGATTATTGACTAATTATTTTCATTACATTGAGGGGGAGGAGCTAGACCTTTTTGAGTGGAGGCATAAAATAATGATTTTAAATACTTCAACCTTTTATCAAGGTTTAGATTTGGCATCAATTATTTTAATTTTTTTATTAGACCATTAATATAATATAAAAAGGTAAATAAATGCTATTAGAAATAAAATAAAAAAGAGTGTTATCTACAATCACTTTCTTTGAGTCTTTGTATGTTGAATTCATGAAACTAGTTTGGATTATATTTCAAGTTGTATTTGAAGGAAATTTTGATTGTGATATTTATATGCCTTATTGTAAGTAAGTTTTACATACTCTGTTGTGAATATTCAAATGATAATAAGTAGCAAAAAAAAAAAATTAAAAAGATGTAAAAAAAATTGATAAAAAGTGCAATATTTATAGCCTTGCAAATAAGTATCTAACAAATAAATGACTCATAGAGTGTTCAAATAGTTTTTTAAAAAAATAAAAAAATACAAAGTTGCAAAAATAAAATAAATAATACATAGCCCGAATTAGGCCAGTCAAATAATGGAGACAATTACAAGAGATGAAAATAAATAATAGTAGAGAAGAAATGAACCTAAGATAGTTTTTAAGGAATAAAAATAAATAATAAAGACAAAGAAGAAGGACTAAAAATATCTAATTTTGTTGTAAAGAATGACATGTATGATGAGAAGTGGGAACTCTTGTGGCAACTAAAACACCAAGGTGAGTGTTATAGAAACAATTTTTTAATAAGTAAATAAATTATTTAGTAAGTGGGGCTAGTGGGCACATGGGCTCCTAATGGCCCCATTGTAGCTCTAGCCTTATTTACATTAGGTCCTAATCCTTTTATCCTTAAAAGTATTTAAGTATTCAATATGTGACATATTCCTTTATCGTAGAGTCATTAATTGACCATGAAGCTTCTCTTTAAGATGTATAGGATATCACTTAGGCATTTGCATCTTGTCTATTTCTATTTAAGGATTAGTTGGTCTAATCTTTCTTCTTTTGCCAAAAATATTAGGACAACAAATTTTAACATGGCTCATAAATGTCTATGGTGTTTAAAAATGTGTGATGAGAGACATTACACAAATCTTAGGGGAGTACTTATTGAGATGGTCAAGTACGACATCAATGAATGTCGTATTACCTCGAAAGGTAGATATATCACCCTATGATAGACTCAATCATTTAATAATGACTCTTAAGGCTAATGGACCTACGTATAATAGAGATCATTTTCATACTTTACATTAATGAAGTAAAGTAAGGTTTATTTTAAGCCAGATTCTTAAGTCTCCTATAGGGGCTAGCCCCTATAGTTAATTACATTTTAGGAAATAAGAGTTTCCCAAGAATACTCTCGATTAAAGTAGTCACTCAGTGTCTCTAAAAATTCTCAAAGTTCATCGCCAAATTATTAATATAATCATGGAGAGTCAAATGGTAAGGCTCAAACAGAAGAGTACTTAAGAAGATCTAAAGGAAGATAAGTAAGAAGTGCTTATGATACTTGAAAGTCTAGTGAGCACTTCAATCTGATCTATGGTGAGGTTTATATTTTTGAAGTAGAAAATTAAGATTATTTAAATTAACATTTTATTAGAAAATTAGAACATATATTCTAACAATACAAGATTGTGACAATACTTAAGAGATGAGGACTTACACTTGTAGCAAGCAAGAAACAAACAACCTCTGAACTTACATCTAAAATGTTTTAGCATAAACCAAGAGCTCGACTTAATTTTATTCAAAAAATGAGATATGTTGGTTCTCTTTCACTAGAGAGAGTGCAGCTATCTTGATTGTTCTAGACTTACTACTGCCTGAAGTGGCTGCTAGCTAAAACCTCTTACGATTCAAAAATCATGTGGGCTGATCTTATAAAACTTTAGGATGGCTACGTATTATTTATTACAGAATAATCTAGAGTCTTAAACTCACTCTCTAAGAGACTAGATCATGACTTGTGTGAAAGTTATGTCTTAAACTAATATAATAAAATTTATAAATTTTATCTCATTTTGACTCATTATTTTAGACTCAAGCTTGAAAAAGTTTATATCTATATGCATGGTGACATTAGATTATGAGCTAAATCAGAGAGAATGGATGTTCTCAACTACAAGGGAACGCTCTCACAGGTCAAGCCCTATCCCTTATCATGCAAGAATAGAGAAACCCTACTTTACAAAGATGGAAATAATATGTATGAATGATGTTATAATATACAATCATACAGGTAAGGGGTTACTAAATTTTTTATTTCTTTGATTAAAGTCTTAGTCTTTAAAATGAGGTCATGAGTTGTTAAAATTTAATTTGAGTAATTTAGTTGGTGTAGAAAATTTAATTTCTTAAAGAGCCTATCACATCCAAACCATACAACAAATAATCAAACTTTAATAAACCTATGAAAAATATATCATTTATATTATATAATCAATGTAAACAAATCAAGCAACCATCATTGATTAACACTATGCTTGGTCACAAGCCCACCTATCCTAATGGATTATGCTTAGGAACTTAAGTAGCACTTACAAACATCAATATTTATAATATTTAGTATAACAATCTCTTAAGCATAATCCCCTATTAAAAATATCATTAGTCTAATATCATCCTAACATCTAGACAATGCACATACAATCCTAACATCTAATTTAAAATATTACAACACAAAATAAGAAAATCAATACATCCCAATAAAAACATTGACCTAACTTAAGTCTAAGATCAATGGCCTAATATTTTAGTGTGTGAAAAGAGGGCTGGTGTGGCAAGTCTGCACTAAGCTTCTTTATTTTAAGTTCAATTCCAGTTTAACATTTGTTCAAATTACCATTATGTAGTTTCACCTTAAGCATTTAATTGATTTAAAGTTATATTTTTTTATTTTAATTTCATATCAAGATTGATTTTAGATTTTAAAGAGTGAAATAGAGATTAAGCCTTGCTTGTAGCAAAGTTTTGTTTACTTAACAATCTATTCCTAATTTTTTGAATGGTCAAATTTGCCTTAAGACTTGAACTTATAAATTTATATTTTAAATATATCAACTTTTTTTTGTTTCTTTGTTTAATCCCCTCTTATAATTTAGCTTTCATAAATACATACCCTTGTTAAACCAGTGGTTTGAGGTATCAAACCTCCTTCAAACTAGTAGCCTTCTGACCTCGGGTGTCCAGACTATATACCTTGTGATCACTTATTATGAAGAGTTTGGTTTAGATTCAATTTCAATTAAAGTTTATTTTAGCTTACACCCTTTAAATTGACTTCAAAAAATTTAATTTAACTTTTAGAATTTATGAGTTTGATTGTATCTATTTTGATCTCATTTGTGATTTTACTTAAATATATCATAGCTTGATTAAAATTTAATTATGAATGATTGATCTTAGGTTGATTAAATTGGTTACACTTTTCATTTGAATTTGGCATTTCATTGAAGTGGGTTATTGGCATTTTAATTTTGATTTGATTGTTATTTTCTTAATTTTAATTAAATTATTTTTTTAATGATTTATTTAAATTCTAATTCATTAAGTTTATTAGGTTTCATTAGTTTCAACGATATATATTGATAAATTTAGTTTAATGATTATTTGAATTATATGTGTTTTGATTATGCTTTAATTTGATTAAACATGCTTCAATTTTGAATTAAGCCAATGTTTCAATCTTTTATTTAGTCTCTATTTTAATATTTATTAAGTTACTTAAGCTTCATTAATTCATATGGTTTACGTTGATTAAGTCAGTTCTATTATTATCTAAATTTAGCAGTTTTATGTTTTGAGGAAATTAGATTGATTTGATATTTCAATTCATATTTATGCATTATGTTTTCTTGTACTTGCATTTTATTTGTTTTGGGTTTACATTTTATTTATTTTCATTAAGTTGCTTCTAATTAATTATGATCTAGTTTGATTTGATCATTGATTAAATATTTATGTTAAATTTGTCAGATCAACATATTTAATGTCTAATCAATCTAACCTATTATATTTAAATGATTTGACTAAATTAAGTTGTTTTTTAATCATTCTAGTTTAATTGAAAATTTAGTTAAGTTTCACATGATTAATTTAATTTTAATTAAAGATTTGATTGAGTGGTTAACTCAATTAGTAGTTTTGTTATAGATCATTTGAGTGCATCTTGTTCAGGAAATTTTTTTTAATCTAATTTAATTGAAGAATTGGTTGATTTATCTTAATTAAAGGTTTTAAAAGTTTAAAGTTTAGTTAGATGGCTTTGGTTTAATTAATCATGATTCAATGTCTAGGTTAATTAATCATGATTGAATGTCTTAACTAAATATTGATTATTAATCAATCTCATCAATCATTTAAAGCTTCGTTATTCATTATTTAAATCAAATGGTGAAATTAATTAAAAGGTTTATATTCAATCTAATTAACTAATAAATATAACTTATTTTGTTTTATTTTATTGATTTGATTGAGGCTTGATTCTTAATTATCTAATTTCATCATGATTAATCTGATTAAAGAATGGTGAATGGTCAATTTGATCTTCATTAAAATAAATAGTTGAGATTTAATTAATGATTAATCTTAACTTATTTTATTTCAGTTAGTTTACTCAAATTATGTTTAGATTGGTTGGATGTTTAATTGATTTGACTTAATTAAAAATAATTTGATCTTAACATAATCAACTTAATTAACTGATTGGTTTGATTAAGGTTTAAATTAATAAAATATTAATGATTAATTAGTTTGATTTGAACTTTGATGAATGTCTATGATGATATTAATTAAGTAGTTAATATAAGTTAAGTTTGTCTTAGGAATTATATACAATATGACTTGTTGAATTTGATTTGATTTGACTTGGTCTATTATAGATAATTAATTAACTTTATTTTAAGTTCATTATTATTATTATTATTATTATTATTATTATTATTATTATTATTATTATTATTATTATTATTATTATTATTTAAGGGTTGGTTTTTGGTTAGAATTTGATGGATAAAATTATGCTTTGTTTGATTTTACTTAATTAATTTTACTGCATTCTAATAAATGTTTAATTTTACATATTAAGTCTAATTTAATCTAAATCAAAGATTATATTATGTTGGCTTGGTCTAATTTAGGGTTTAATTAATGAGAGTTTGAGTTTTAATTTGTTTACAATTTTAACTTAGAATTTAGTTCATTATGTATTTCTTGGAACTTAGTTCCAATAAATTTGATTAATGTTGATTTTAATGATTTATAAAATCCTAAGTATGTGATTTTAAGGTTTATCAAGTTTCACGTGGTTCTAATATTTTGCCAAAGCTCTTTGATGTTGATCAAGATGTTTTAAGATATCTCCAAATGTTTCCCTAATATTGTTGACTTAATTTTAATTATTTAATTAAATTAAGCCCTAGAACTTAGAAATTTCATAGCATACAATTCATTGATCAATAATTTTTAAAACTTTTATGTTAGATAGATTATAACACAAATTTCATATTTTCAAAGTTTTAGGTCAAGTGGATCATTATTTTAAGTGTGATTAAGATTTAATTATTTTTATTAAAATAAAAATGAATATGAAATTATAAAATACTAATTAGGGATTTTATTTTTAATGTATTTTTATTTGAAATATGAATTTGAAGACGAGTCATTTGTATTTTTTAGATTATTGATTGATTTATTACAAATTTTAGAAGTCTAGTATAATTAAAGGGATTAATTAAGATTAATTAACCTTTGATTAGGTGATTCAAGATTCAATGAGGTTAAAAAGGCTTAGGTATTTTTCCCAAGTATTTTGATGTTAGTTAAGTGTTTTAAACCATTTTGGTGATTATACATGATTTTTATAAATTTTTAGTTATTTATTTTATTAAAATGAGCCATTTAAGCTTAAAATTATAATATCTTTTAATATAATTATCATTTTGTCATGAAAGTTTTATGCTACGTAAATCCTAGCCTTAATTTCATTCTTTACAAGATTCAGATCAATTTGATTAGTATTTTAGGATTAATTAATGAAATTATATTTTCATTCAAACTAAAATTAATCACAAAATATAATAAAAATTGATGCTTTTAGGTTTATTGGATCCCTTTCAAAAATATGAATCCAACGAACCTTATTTGTAATGTTTTATTAATTATTTTAGTTTTTATGATTTTTTTGAAGTTTTAGGGGTATTTTAGAAAATTTTAAATTCATAAAATCCCTGAATTTCTTTTTTAACCCAATCAGAACTGACTGGCCTGCCTTTACGTCTGTATGAGCCTGATTGGCTCACACGAGCAGCCGCGTGGCATTTAAGCGGGAACAAAGTTGAGATTAGATCAATTTAGACTGTCCGTTCGATCGGAAAGTCTAGGATGATCTCACCAATTGAATGGTTTAAATTAAATCACAGCCGTCTGTCCCATTAAGTAGGGATCAGAGGGCTTCTGCTCTCTCCTCTTCCAATGATGAACAACAAGCAAGATGGATGGGATTTTTTCCCTACCATGTGTCGTCCAAGCCTCAATTTTCAGCAATCTTTAACTAAAAATGGGGGTATTTTGCATGGGGATGCTTTGAATAAAGAAATGCAACAGGGTTCTAAAAAAAATTCATAGAATCACACAAATTTCTTTCTCAAACACTATGTCCTATGACTTAGGACAGTTTAAGGAAAGTACCTTGCTAGAGCCAACCTACGATGGTCTAATTGATTCAAACACATTCTTGGACACAAGATGAAACTCTGGAGTGAATCTGCTCACTTTCCTCCTCGCCGATCATTAGAAACGCTAACCACCACCACCTCCTCACTAAATTTTGGATGAAATTGGTGATTTTATGTGTGGAAAAAGAGGGGATGATACAGTTTCGATTAGTGGAGCTCCAAGAGATGTTTAGAGCTAGAAAATAGAGCCTGGAAGCTCTCCTTTCCTCTCCTTTTAATGGTGGCTGAAAATCACCATTAATGGTGATTGGTGGTGATGGCCAGCTAGGACAAGGCTTGGAGAAGTAAAAAAATCAGTGGTTTAGCTACTATAGAACTTGTTAAGTGTCAGCCAAGTGGAGATATCACTTATGCTTGGGTGGATTTGAACCTTGGCACCTTGCTCTTAACTCTCCTCCCTCCCATGGCCTCAATTGTTGACTTTGAGTGTCACTCTACATGGGCTGAAGTGTTAGCCCCCATGTGAAAGAATTTAGATTGGGTTTGTGACTACTTAAGTTGAATTGAGTTGGTTTGAACTGCTCTTGACCCATTTGGCTGAAATGAGTCAAGTTAGGTTCAATGAATCGATTTAGCTCAATTAAGTTTTGACTGGGTTATAATTATATTTGATTCAATGTTTGAGATGATTTAGAGATTTCAATTAATGTGGAGTTGGTTTTGATTTGAACCTATTTTTTCCTAAGTTGGGCTTAATGGGTCAATTTGGGTTCACATGGGTCAAATGACCAATCTGACCCAACTTAAAGTGTGTTTGAGCATCAATTATATGTGAAGAAATTTGGAGTATGTGATTTCAATTAATTTAAAATTTATTTTGAATTAGACCCATTTTGGCCCAAATTTTGCTTAATGGGTCAAATCAGGTTCACTTGGGCTAAGTGACAAATTCAATCAAATCCAAGGAGAGATCAAATTGTATTCAAATATAATTTTTAAGTGTTTTGAAATATTTAATTTGATTTACTTTCAATTTAATTTGGGTTTGGGTTCAATATGGTTCATTTGGGTTCACTCGAACTAAATGACCTCATTAAGTCATTTGCATTTTCATTGGATTTAGATTTTTTTAGTTTTTTATTTGATTATATTTATTTGATAATTTTGAGCCTTTAAGATGACTCAATTTAAAAAATTAGGATTGGTGTGACTTTTGACTTGGTTAGACCCACATAAGTCAACAAGGTGAATGACTAGTTAGGCATTTTATAACCCATCTAAATTTAGTTTTATGTTCGTTTATGTTTATACATTGATTTTGTGCTTTTAATTTGATTTAATTTGGACTTGTATTGATTTTATTTGATTTTTATGGACCTAAATGATTTTGAGTTTAAATATGGTCAATTGGGTCAACCATGCCCGTTGCTTCAATCTAGGCTCAATTGAATTTATTTTCTGGTTTAGATTTGCTTGATTTAAGTATTAATTAACTTTTGTTGAATTTGAATCTCATTGGACTCATCTTGTCCAATTGAGTTAGGTCTTGTGGGGTCCACTATGCTGACCGAGATTTCACCTTAATGTGTTCACTTTTTAATTTAGTTTTGATTTTAGATTATGATTTTAATTTTGCTTTGATTTGTTATTTCCATTCCTTAGTTTGGGTTGTACACCTAATTACTAATTAAAGTATTCTAAGTTTCTAATAAGAAGCTCTCAATCTAAGATTGGAGATCCTAAATACTAAGATTAGGGTGATTGTCGACCTCACCAGAGGTTAACAGAACCTTAGTACCTAGATCAAATCCTAGGTCTAAGAGGAGGGTTGTCAACATCACTAAAAGTAAGGTTAACAACATCATGTTAATGAATGCCACTCTTTGATAACTAGCCATATATTAGCAATCAAAGAAGTTATATATTTGATTAATCTAGTTGAAAACACTATTGAGATTATGGTCCTCATCAAATGTTAGACCTTCTATCTTTGCTTTCTTAGTTAAGTTGCCAAAGTAATCCATATTTTTGTGTAATCCTCTCTTCTAAAGTAGTGCCCATGATTAGGGTGTTCCTTTACAGTATCATTCCTAAGTGGGATGGGATACTAACATTCTTTATTGTGATTGCATTTTGTTCTTATTTTCTTTCAAGAAATCATACATTTCAACTAGCCTATCTTTATGATTATTTTCCCTAGTATTTAACTTCTAAAATATCTTATTTTATTACTCAATTTGCTTCATACTAGCTAGTTTAGGTGGCATAATGTTAGTAAATCAAAGAAAGTAATAATTTACAAATAACAAATTTAACCCCATATAAAATACCTAAGAGAAAAATTGAAAATTCATGAATTCAACCCCAAGTAGTTGACTAAAAAGGATAACTACTAAATTCTTTAAACAAGTATAAACTAATAAATTATTTAAAAGTACCTCATCAGAATTGTAAATTTTCTCCATCATAAATTAAAATCTAAGTATGAAAGTGAGTCTTACTATATTGAGATCATTAAGCAATCCAACTAACCTAAAATTTTAGAATATTTAAATGTTAGGCTTACACAAAAATGACAAGAGACAAAACAAATTAGTCAACATAAGTATGTAGTAATTATGAAGTTATACCTATTTAAGCCAAACAAAATTAAAATTTTAAAGTTCTGATTGTTAAAAAAATTATGATCATAAAACTTTTGTGGAGCTCACAAACTCTTTAAAAGTTGATGCTACTCATGTAAAATCTAAATTTTGGTTAAAATAATTAATTATGTCAATTTTTAAGATCCAACTAATTAGTGGAATGGTATATAAATTTTATAAAGTTACTTCTGAAAAAGCATACTTATGATCTAACATAAAAAGACATCATATTATATAGAATTCCATTATGAGAAAGGATTTTACCTAAGTGTCAAGTGAAGAGAACTTCCTCTTATAGGTAGATTCTTCAATGTTTGCCTCATTCTCCAACTTTGAGTTCTAATACCAAGATGATGATGGTGGGGGTGACCCAATTTTAGGCCATGGGATTTTGTGTAAGAGGGTTTAAGAATTGTTATAGAGGGTGTAAAATCCTTATATTAGGTTTTGATAGAGTAGTTTCAAAGGATCTTACAAAATAGGGGTCAACTATTGTGTAGAAAGCTCATACCTAAGAACCCTATATTTGATTATGTTTTAAGTGAGGGAGGTATAGAAGACTCTAAAACTTAAAAAAAAAAATTTAAAAAAAATGACACTTTAGAGATAAGTGTCTATATATGACCTGAAAGTTTCAAAATTTTTTGTTGACTTCTTAATTTTTTTATTTTACACCAAAACTAAGTCATGCAAAAATTAATTTGGTTGCAAATTTTAAGCAAAAAGTTTGGTTTTAGGACAGGGATATAGAGTAAGAGAAAAATGGAATAGCATATATGGTATATAAGTATCTCTAGATTATATTTGAAACTTTTTACAACTTTCACCAAAATGTAGTGGGTGTAATGGACAAGTAAATAACACTACGTCTTGTTAGAGGAGTGCTTAGCTAAGAGTTCTATGGTAAAATTATTTATGAAAGAAAATCATAAACATTGTGGAGAGTTTAAGGACAAGTAGATCAAGATTCATATAATAAGAAAAATAAACTTTAATAAAAAAGATATTTATTCTTACTAAAGAAATATGTTCAAAGAAGATCACCAAAGAAGCTTTTTATGATGTATTAAATAATTTTAATCATAATTGTGAGTTTTATTTCTCCATCTCCATGAGTAATTGATAGTGCAATTATTCTTTTAGTTTCTCTTTGTTTTATAGAAAAAAATAAGGAGAGATCAAACATTTGACATCAAGAAAAAGCTCTCAGATTAACCTTCTCAAAGTTTCTTTTAAAAAGACTATTTATTAAGCTCCCTTTATTAATTTGAATGTTCTAAATCTAATAATTAACAATCAATTTATATTCATTGTAAGGATTTTCATTTATGATGCAAAAAATTTTAAAATTTTAAGTATACAGTGTCTGATACTTGTCGCACACAAACACGTGTCTGACATGCCTCCGACATGTGTCAAACATGGCTGAGATGTGTTCGATTAAAAAAGTATTAAAATTTTAAAGGAACACATGTGTCGTGCATAAGTTGAATAAATATTATATAAAACTTTTTAAAAATATAATTTATCATATTTTTAAGTTATAATATTGGATTTTGGGAATTTGGAGAATGTGATTTGAATGAGAAAGAGGAGATAATAATATAAATTTATTATAAATAATTATAATTATAAATAATTATAATTAAATTTATAAAATTAGAATTGATAATAAATTTTATTCATTAAAATTATTAACATAGAACAAAATAAATTAGATATATATGTGTTACTTAAGTAATTATATAAATTTTTATAATTAAATGACTTATCTTTTTAATTGGCCAAATAAGATGTTTACAGTTATTAAGGCCAACTCCATATTTGGTAGTTGACTAAACCAAGCTAATCATAATATGTAATCAAATATTTGAAAGTGATTATAGCCAAGGCTATCATTGATAAATGCTTAGTCCAATCCACATTGATTTGATTCTTCTGAGGTAGTTAATTAGATAAATGGATCAAATGTAAACACTCATGTTCATGATGGAATTAAGTCCATTAATTGGGTGAATCACTTCAAACCATTAAGAGTGATTTTAGTAGTGAGAAATTTTAAAAATATCAAACTACAAATATATACATATAATTTTTAAATTTAAAAATTAATTTTTGATTTAATTAAATAATTTATTATATTAATTTAAAAACATTTTTTGAGGAGATGTTAACTAGCATTAAGAACAACTTATAAAAAATTAAAAAAAAACTTGTATCATAATGTGTAAGTTATGGTTTTTCTAATGTGATTACTTAAAATTTATAATTTCTAATAATTAAATCATATTTTTAAAACTTCTAAGAATTTTGGGGAATATTTCTAATATTAATTCATGGCATTGTAAAATTTTGATACTTTTTTTGAGATGTTTCGATCTATCAAGTTAATTTAAAATAAAAATTTTAATCATTTTATATTTTATAAATTTATTTAATAACATTTGAAATTTATGAGAAAATTTTGAAGTGATTCACACCAAAATGCAATTCAATATGAACATTCTCATAATTTTTTGGTGCACTTAGGTTAGTTAAACTAATTTAAATAACTAAATTTAGTTAAATTTAAATAAAAAAATTATTAAAATTTATTTAAAATTTTCAAAATAATTATATTAAAATTCTAATAACTTCATCAACTTTCTACAAATTTTATATAATTTTGTAAAATTCAAAGTATTTATTTTAAATTTTAACAAAGAAAACCTTAATTTTTGAAAAATTTACCATCTTAAATATAATCTTGCATAGATGATGCTCTTAAGGAATAAGGCGGTGTCTATTCTGCCCTTTCTATGATTTATCAAAAAGTTACTTAACCTATCATACCAAACACGAGGAGCTTGTTTTAAATCATATAAAGCTTTATTTAATTTATACATATGATCTGGACAATCAAGAATTCAAATCTATTTTGCTCATTATAAAGATATCTATCAATCAATCCATTCAAAATAATCACATCCATAAAAGTTTAAAACCCTAAGAATAAGCAAGGAGTAATCTAATAATTCTATTTATTAAAGATTCTTCAATATCTATCATCGCTTGTGTGCTTGTGCAATAACAGTTTTATTTCTAACAATACAAATTGAGTCATCTAGCTTATTCCTAAAGACCCATTTTCTTCTAATGACATTTTGATCTTGGGGTCTTGGGACTAATTCCCAAACATCATTTCTTACAAATTGATTCAACTCCTTTTCCATAACAATAATCAAAAAATATCTTTTAATGCTTCTTCTAAATTTTTAGGTTCAACCTCAAATAAAAATGCTAAATGATCTACAATCTCTCTACTATGTCTTCTGGTCATAACCCCTTTTGAAGGATCTCCTATGATTAATTCCTTTGGATGATTTTATTATATTTCCATTCTTTAGGCAATGAATCATCCACATTATCTTCTAAAGATATTTTTAAAAATGATCAATCTCTTCATCAATCACTTCATTTCTAATGGGATCGATTAAATTTTTATTAAAAATAACATGTATTGATTCTTCTACAATCATTTTTCTCTTATTAAAAACTCTATAAGCTTTACAAGAAAGAGAGTATCCTAAGAAAATACCATCATCTAATTTGCAATTAAACTTACCTAAAAGCTCTTTTCCATTATTCAAAATAAAGCATTTACATCCAAATACATGAAAGTGTTCAATCTCAGGCTTCTTTCCAAAAAATATTTCATAAGGGGTCTTCTTCAAAATTGGTTTAAAATAGATCCTATTCATTACATAACAAGTAGTATTTACAACTTCTGCCCAAAAATATTTTGTCAATTTATACTCGTCAAGCATAGATCGACTTAATTCAATTAATATTCTATTTTTCTCTCTACTACTCTATTTTTTGGGGAGTTCTAGGTGTACAAAAATAATGTCTAATCCCATGTTCATCATAATAATACTCAAATAATATATTTTCAAATTCGCCAACATGATCAGTTTGAACCTTATTAATCAAAAGACCTTGTTCTCTTTGACAATATTTGGAAAACTTTCTAAACTCACCAAAAAACATCATCTTTATTAGCTACAAAAAAAAGCCCAAGTATATCTAGAGAAATCATCAACAGTCACAAAACCATAATTTTTACCACCTAAGCAAGTGGTGTTAATTGGACCAAATAAATCCATGTGCAACAATTCATCAGTAAAAACACTATTTTTACTTTTAAATGAGCTTCTAGAATGCTTACCATGAATACAAGAATCACAAACATAGTTTGAATGAAAATTTAATTTATCAACTACTAAATCAAGTTTAGCAATTGAGTGTGTGCATGTTAATATGAGATAGTCTCTTATGCCATAACCATATATCATCATGAGAGCTTTTAAAATAAAGTAAATTCAAATTCACATCATGAAAGATATCTAAATCAATGACATAAATATTTTTATGTCTTTGTCCTACAAACAAAAATTTTCATTATTTTTAATAATACAATATGATGCATGAAATACTACATTCAAACCTTTATCACATAATTGACTTATAGAAATTAAATTATGTTTTAATCTTTCTACTAAAAAAACTTTATCTAAAGTCATAGAATTCTTACCTATATAACCAGTGGAAATGATCTTTCCCTTTGCATTATTTCCATATGTAACAAATCCTCCATCACTTTATTCTAAAGTTGTGAATTTATCCTTATCTCCTGTCATATGTCTTGAACATCCGCTATCCAAGTACCAAACGCCTTCTTTGATTTTGCTTTGAAGGCATTCCTACAAAAGAAAATCACATGTTAACTTTTGGAACCCAAACATGTTTCGGTCCACATTCTAAATTTGAAATAAGATATCTGTGGTGGTAATTTGTGTACCTTTTGGTGCCCATACATAAGTTGATTTCTTAGTATTTTGTAATTTATGTGCATAACAATCAAATGAAATATTCCCTTTTCTACCATAATAGTTGCACCAAACATTAGTGTTTGCATATGGCCTAACATGATAATTATAAGATATATGAGTGGGATGTGTATGATGCAAATAATTTTTATTAAATGTTTTACTTGATGAAGCATTATAATGAACTTGTGATTTTAAACATAATTATAATCTTGCTTTTAACAAGATATTATGTCTTCCAAGTTTACATACAAGTAAGGAACAATCTAATAAAGAATTATTTTTTTTAAATTATCACATTCATTTTTTAAATCTCAAAAATGTTTATCTAAATTTTTATGTTCTTTTTCTAAGATTTTGAATTTTCCTTTTAATTTTTTATATTAAACAACTAAATCATTAAAAGTATCATCTAATTCATCATAAGATATATCTTTACATACCTCTTGAGAATCTAAGTCAGATTCTTCATTTGCCATAAGACATATGTTGACCTCTTCATCGGATAAGCAAGTACTTGATTCATTTGAATCTAGATTGGCCCATAAAGCCTTCTTCTTCTTATGGTATTTTTTCTCCTTCATATTTTTTCTTCTCTCCACAACAATCTCTTTCTTCTTTGAATCAATAAGTTCTGGAAAATCACCTCTTACATGTCCAGGCTTTTTTCAATGGTAGCAAATGATCCCTTCACCTGTAGGAAATTTCTTAGTTTGAAATTTATAGTTTTTAGTTTTTTTATACCTTTGATTCTTTTTCCTTAGTAAGTTCCCAAGCCTTTTGGATATCATGACCACCTCATCACTATCACCATTTGAGCTTGAGGTGCTATACTCATCACTATCATCAACTTGTAATGCAATGGCTTTTCCTTTGTCCTTATCCCCTTTTGTTGAGTTATCCATCTTATCCCTTTGAGCAATAACCTATTCATGTGCTATCAAAGAACCCAAAAGCTGATCAAGTGGATAAGTAGATAAATCTTTAACTTCACTAATAGCATTACTTT
Organism: Cymbidium sinense; assembly: GCA_021442155.1. Taxonomy (NCBI): domain Eukaryota; kingdom Viridiplantae; phylum Streptophyta; class Magnoliopsida; order Asparagales; family Orchidaceae; genus Cymbidium; species Cymbidium sinense. Next base: position 56,991,081 of record CM038231.1, on the reverse strand, counting down.
ATCTCATTCTTTTGGAAGACATCTACAAATCTTATAGACTAAGTCTTAATTCTATATGTTTTCCAAGAGAATGCAATGTAATTATTTTCATGAATCTAGTATACATATCGAAATAGATTGATGGAGACATATAAATAACTCATATTCATGAACAAGTCTATTTATGTGAGCATCTCTAACTTCACTAGTTCCTTCATAAGTTATAATTAATTTATCCCATATTTCTTTTATTGTACTTAACATAGAAATTTTTAAGAAATCATAAGCACAATGTAAAGTATTACAAGCCCTAGCATTTAGTTCATCATGTTCTCTTTCAGCTATAGTCCATTTCTCAAAAGGTTTTCTTACTTTAATGTCATTTACTTCTACAGTGGGTGTATGATATTGATGTGTCAACATATACCACATGCGTGCATCTTGACCTCTTAAAAATGTACTAATTATATTTTTCCTATAATTAAATGGTACACTATCTAAAAGTGGAGGTTTATGAGTGGATTATCCCTATGGTAGTGAACCTTGGGAAACCTTGTGCCATAGTGAAAAGAACTACTCTTGGATGTTAAGCTAATAAAAGATCCTAGCTCTAATACCAATTATGAATCACTATAGCACCTAAGAGGGGGGTGAATTGGGTGTTATTAAAAATTTTATAAGTTAAATCTTAAATTTTAATTTTTAGTAGAAAATTAATTTTTTGATTTTATAATGACAAGATATAATTCTCAATGCAAGAAAAAATAAGGTACAATAAAGTAAAGAGAGATAATAGACACACAATTTTTATGTGGTTTGGCCAAACCCTAAAATACATACGTCCATGCCTAGCCACCCCTAGCTAGGAATCCACTAATTATAAAATAACTTACAAACTGTACTCTCCTACAACGGTGAGTACAAACCCTACAATAATATGTATTGTCCTACAAAGGGGGGAGTACAACTGCAATATAAATTTTATAGCACAAAAAAAAATACAAAAAGTAAATTTTAATAAAATATATCTCTTACAAATATACGAAACTATCTAATTCAAAAAGTGATCTCACAACTTATAAATGATAACTTCACAACTTCAATTTTGATAAGAAAGAATGCTCACTTAATTTTGATAAGAAATAATAAAATAAATATCTTAAAGTGATCTTACTAAGATGTTTATATTATTATAATTTGTAGACTAAAATAAAAATGATTTCAAAATAAATTCATAATAGTCTATTGCATAATAAAATAAATTTCAGCAAGGAATAATTTTAAGTTTAAGAGAAACTATAACAAGTGTGTATATAATAGTGTAAGAATGATTAACTCTCTACTAAGCTTCTTCTTTCTTAATTATTAAACAATAAAATAGCAAGCTTTATTAAATTTCAGCAAGATAAAATTATTTAATCAAAGGATATTAGTTTAGATAAAATGATAAGTGACAATTAAAATAATTTAACTTTTTATAAATTTTTTTTGGTAAAGAAACTTGATTTATAATAGATCTAGCATATACTTTAAAATTCTAGTAATAATTTATTTTATTTTAACCAAAATGATGCTTTCAATTAATGTAACTAATCATAGGGAACTTAAATAAAATTAGTATAAGATAGATCTAAGTAAACTAGTAAGCTTTTAATTAAAAAAAGAGATCTAGCAAATATGAAAATAATTTCAGCACAATAGATTAATTTAAAATACTTAAAATATGCTTCTAAAATAGATCTAAGAAAAATGATCTTCCAAATAAGACTAATGAAGAAATATTTCAAAAAACCAAAAGAAATTTGTAGGAAGACAAAAATTTCAGCAGGATGAAATAAATCCTACATACTATCACAAGGGTTTTTCACAAAAAAATGATTGCACAAACTTTGATGTGAAAACTTAAACTTTGATGTCCAAAGACTAATCCACCAAAAAGTAAAAATTTGAAAGAACAAATAGATGGTGAAAATAGTATGAACAACTAAAAGAGATTAAGATCAAGATAAACAAATTCAAGTAATTTGAGAAAGCTTGCTTAGTTGAAGCTTCAAACTAAGGATTTGATCTTGCAATATTTGGGAACACTTGGAAAGAAAATCTAGGAAGTTTTCTCCTAGATTTATTGGAGAGATTTTGAATATGAATAAGCAACCCTTTCATGAGAAGAATGAGAGCTATTTATAAGCAAGAAGGTCATTTTGAATTATTTCAAAGAAATATATTTCTCTAACATTATTTTATCATATAATAATATCATATTCAATACAAATATAATTTATATTAAATAAATATTAAATTTAAACAGCCACATGGGAAAGTAAAAAATAATCAAATATGACTCGAATATATTCAAAGCATGTAACATGCATTCATTATTAAAAGTAGCTAATGTTTGAAAAGTCATAATAAAATACAATTTTAATCAAACATGGGTCATATAATCTATCAAATTAAAGGAAAAAAATCCAAGGAATTAGTTGGAGATGAAATTAGATCTAAATTCCTTGATTATAAAATGACTTTGGCTGAAATACAAAATTTCATATATTTTTGTTAATTTTGAAAATATGACATTTAAATATTATGATATAATTTAGACATAATCATACACATGTTAGCTATCATATAACCTTTAAATTAAATTAAAATATTTAATTATATTATGCATATAAACTAGTTACACTCAATAGTCATAATTAATTATCATTTATTATTTTGACAATTTAAATGCTATGTATGAAGCATTGAATGTTAATTAGATAAATATTTATATAAATTAACCTCATTATCATTATTTAAAATAAATAAAAATAATATGTTAAGTTGTGAGCAAATTAATCCATGCCAATTAACTATATGAAACTCTAAGATAGTTATAAATGCATATAACCTAAAATATTGTATCTTATGCTTCTAGGTATCCATTCTGATCTATCTTTCCTTATTCCATGCTTGCAATTTCATCAAATATATTGTGAGATGTATTGGTTATGTAATTAGCAATTAATATATCTAAAACACATAAGACATACATTAGAACATCCAAGCATAAATGAACATGAGACTCATAAAGCCAACCTAAAGGACTTAGTTTGGTAAATAATCATGTCATATACAGTAAACTTAAGATACATAAGCCTTTGTAGACACTTATATGATGTGATAGCCACAACCCTATTGACACTTAACATAAGGAGAATGTAATTAGGTCATTTTTTATGTGCAAACCATTTTATTACTTAGGATAAGGTTGCTTAAGTATGATTAAGTTTTGAGGTTGACTATTATATTTATTTTGTATTGCGTTGCACTTCTTTGATTATTTTGTTGGACTAAAATAAATATATTATCTTATCATGGTTGATGTACGACCATTGCTTATATCTTTTATCACTATTGTAATCATGTGCCAAAATAAAATTGTTAAAATGTTTTTAGTTTATGAAGTTATATTTTGGTTCTATTGTGTTGTGATAACTCCATTTACATTAGGGTGTTTATTTTATTGAATTTTCTTCTTTTAGAATTTTTGAATTTAAAATAAAGTATAAATTAAGTTTCTTGATTCAAGACAAATTGATCCAATCTAAATGAACAAATTCATACATTGAACTAGGAATAAGAACTATGAGTAGAGGGAACACAAACTTATACATTATTATTTATAATTTCAAGCTTATTTTGTAGAACACTATTACCCTTAATTTTTTTTTTTTTGGTATGTAAAGCTCATTACCTAGCTACATTGGCTTGTTACTTATGGTTTTATATCCATTATAATAAACTGATTATTTATTTTTGAATTGATTATTTGTAATTATTCCTTTAAGCTATAGACAATTTTTATGTTAGGCTCTTAGGATAAACTATTTTCCATCAACTTTAATAAAATGATAAACAACATTACAAGTGATTAAGAAAATACTTTGAAATTTAAAATTAAGGCTCTCTTTTCTAAAATTTTAATTTAATTTTGCTCTCTTATAACTTTTAAAGGAGGTGTAAAGTAAAGCAAGTCTAGTGATAAAAAACCCCTAATGTTGGTGCATATTCATAACATGGACAAGTTAAACATCTATTAAAAGTCTTCACTTAGGGAACAAATAACCTACTTTCATGTTATATCCCTTAGGGTATAACTTTGGGTTTGCATGATTTTAATTATGTCTAGTTAGTCTTAATATATATGTAGTAGAAGCTTAACCCCAACAGGATTGTAAGTCTAAAGTTGAGTATCTCTATGTATAACTGGGCCATCTCATTTTATTTATTTTATTTTTCTGTAAGCAATTCTTACTTATGTAGAGATTACAAGTCCAACTGAACAAAATAGCTGTGCAAGTGCATATGTCTTTCAAGTAATATAATGATGAGTAGAGTATCGCTTCATGAAGAATGTCATGAAATTTTTATTAAAATTAAATTAGTTAAAGTTTATAAAAATACTTTTAAAAAAGTTTATTTAATTGTGGAAAATATACTTTAAATTAATGGTCACTTGATGTTTCTATGAATTTTCTATTTAGAAAGTTATTTTATATAGTTATCAATCATGAGCAATTTTTATCTTCTCATTCTTATCTCCACCAAGGTTAAAATGGTAATATTTTTAAATTAAGTACTTTCTAAATTATAATTAATAGTTTAAGTATGATTAAAAAAATTGAAAATAGGTATAATTTCCCATTTAACAGGGAACTTGCTTCCCACCTTAGTGCTTATGTGGTGCAAGTCACCCGCTAAACAAATGATTTGGATTAGTACAAGTCACCTATAAATGGGCAACTTTCTTGCATTCAATTTTTTTAAATATGCAACATGTGTTATGAAACTTATTATATCTTAACCTCCATCACATATTAGAAATAATGCACAAAAGTCCTCTAAATCACAACTACAATTATAAAGTTAAGATCTAATTCAAAACTTTCATGCAATAAAAAAGAATCATAGAATGAGAACATTTAAGATAAAACACTAATCAACTTAGAATAAGAAAATGAAATCCCAAAATGTTTATTAACATCCCAACCAAGCAATACTATTTTGAACACCTCACTCTCAAACAAAAATGCTCAGACTGATAAACAAATGAAAATAAGATCCAAATACATTAAAATATAATGAAATAATTCAAAATGAAGGAATATCACATTATGTCTATATCTAAAAACTATCACCGATGATGGTGATTATGTAGAATAACACTACTACCAAAACTGTAGTGATCAGGTGCACAAAATAAACGATTACACAAATGATGTTGGCCTTCTAATCCATGTGCTTCCTCAACTTATCCTTCAATACCTATGCCTTGAGTTGGCTGTAGATATGATAAAAAAGGTGTAGCCTATTGCATATATGAAGCTGCTCTAATAGTCTGATTAGGAGAATACTATGATTCTCTTAATGGCATCTAAAATGGTGGTGAGATAACATATGGTGAAGGAGTAACTTGAGCATAGGACTTAGAGAGCTATGCTAATAAGTTGAAGGTCTAAAATTAACATACATAAATGACCCTACACCCATGTCTATATCTATGTTAGGGTTGAAACCTCTTCTTGAGCCCATGGGGTGGAAGCAAGGGTCACTAATGTGCATGCGTAATCTCATATCCCTACATAGATTCTTAAAATTATTCATGGCCATCTATAATTTAGAGTCCCCAGCACACCTAAAAAAGATTGGAAGATCTCCTCGTATGCCAAGAAATGCTCTGATTAGATTAAGCAAAAGTGTAGATGCTTATCTCATATATTTAACACAATAATTAAATAAAGTTTACTACAGACAATATCAACTTACATATGCTTGCTCCACAGGTGCTCTGGGATAGTATGTGGTGTGTGGTAGGTCAGTTGGGGCCTTCAACAGGCAAAGTGATGCCTATGATCCAAAGTATGACATGTACTGATTTATTGCATTATGTCTATCTTCATCATCATCAGTGATCTAAACAATGTGATTTCTTATATTCTCCCAAATATATATGTGTACCTGATGGTACTTAACCTAATCAACATTAGCTTTTCCATGCTCATCACCCTCTTAAAATTAGATCCAATAGTGTTACATCTATACATGATAAGTATCCAAAATAACAAAGAACTCTGTAAGGAAGGCTTTAGTCTATGCTCTTCTAGCTAATGAGAGGGAAGCGTGTTAACCAAAACTCTTCACCTACCAGGAAATTTTTTGATACACATAAACTAATCTGATAATCATATATCTCCCAGATAAGCTACATAAGTGAAGTTGAATATTAATATTACATTTACAATAAGAATTTTACAATTGTTACTTTATTTTTTATACTTGACTTTATACTAAAAATTAGCATTTTTGAATTAAAAAATTAAGAAAATACTATAAAATTCAAAAATTCATATAAAATTAAATATAAATAAAAAAATTTACAAACTTAGGCTCTACGGATCCCTCTTGATGAGAGGAATAAATAAAATGAAAATCCCCAAATTATGTGGCGGTATTTTCAAATTAATTTGGGTTTGAATGAAAATTTTCAAACCTAAATTAATCACAAACCATTAATCAAAATTTTTTAAATTTTGGGGAGTTAAAATTGATGTTAAGAAACACATTAGGTAAATTATTCATAATTTATTGAAAATAAATCTTAATATTTGAAATTTCAAACTCTAAGCCCTAATTTTTATAAAATCAATGAATATTAAATGAAATAAATTATAAAAAAAAGATCAAATCATTTAAAATTATCATAACTCATTCTAATGAACTTAAATAAGTCTAAAACGTAATGAAACCTAATGAACTCCCAACATCACTTAATTTGGTCTTTAGTTGAATTAATTAATTTAATTAATCAACTTGAACTTAAATAAATCATAATAAGCCAACTAGGTAAAAATTATGAATAAACTCTATTTGGATGCATATTCTAGAGGGTAATCAAAGAAAAATAAAGATCTTAAATGATCTTCACTAAATTATAATTAATTTAGGTTTTAATAAATTAATTAAAAATTTAATTAATCCCAAACTATACATTTCATTAAGGTGAAATTTTGGGAAATCATATTGGCAAGGAACCCTACTTGCCATAAAAAGTTTAAACCCAATTGACCACTCGATTAGAAATTCTTGAATTTATAAGTCTCTAGATCAATTTAAAAGAAAATAATAAATCAAAAAAATAACAAAAATTATAAAACCCATAATGCAAATTTAAAACATTACAATTGACATCAACACTCAATAACATACCAAGCAATCGAAGCAAAAGAACCTAATTAATCCTAAGTTAAGGTTATGGATAAATAGAAATATGGAATTTTATTATGTTCCAAAATTAATAACCTCTTAAATCATAGTAAACACATTACTAAGTTGATATATAAACTTCATTAACCTTAGAACTTTATAATCCATAAACATATAAATACATTAGAGCCATTTAGATTAAGGAATAAAGTAACACAAATGAAAATATGGAAGATAAAATATAGTTGGACTTTAGGGCAAGTTGAATTGAACTTGAAATGATATAAAACTCTAAAGTACCATAAGTCAAGTTTAATGCACATGAAAATAACCCTTCTTTAAACTCCTTAAGTCATAATAATTGAGGGGAATCACATTATGCTAAGTGATAAAAAGAACTTTTTAAATAACATAATCATCAATCTCATTAAATTAATTAAAATTAATTGAACAATTCCATAATGTATGAATATATAATTTGGAATCAATCAACTTTATCTAAATTCATTAATGAACCTTAGAAAATTTCATGAAATGAATAAATTGAAACAAGAAGGAATCATTGATGTAAATGGGTTATAAAATTGAAACATTATAAATTGAATAATACTAAACTTAAAATCAAATATAAATCTACTTAAATTAATAAAAATGAATAAATAAAATTAACTTGAATTGAATGAATGAATAAGATACATACACCTAAATGTAATAAGTAAACCAAATACCTTCCAAAATTAAATAAATAAATGAAATGAAAATAGATTAAATGAAACATTAAATAAATGAAATTAATCATAAAGGTTCAACCTAAATTAAACATAACAAAACTAATGAATAAAATGAAAGAGTGCAAATAATATTAACTTAAATATGTTAGGTTAATATAATGAATACAAATTATACAAAAAAATATTAAATATTAAAAATAACAAAAAGAATGAAAAATAAATCAAATAAAAAAGAAGTTAAAAGAAGAATAAAATTTTAAAAGAATGTAAATTGCAAACTTAATTCAAATCAAAGCCATCTAAATGAACCCAAAAGAACTAATTAAGATACTTAAGGATCTTAATTAGCCTTTTGGGATGACTCTTCATCCTAGGATGAAGACTTTATCCTATTAGGGCTTAAGATGTTGAATAGAATGGGTTCCAATGAAAATGAAACTTATTGTATTCTTCATTCGTGAAAACCTAATCTAACTTTAATTAAAAATGTATCTAAAATGGAAATGAAATTGCAAATCATTAAATCATTTGAATTGAAAACACCCAAAAGTAAAAATAAACAAACTTCAAAAATTTAAATTGAAACTTGAATTATTAAGAAGGCCTAGCAAAGTCTTGCCAAACAAGCTTATTTCTTTCAAACACTATATCATTAGGTGAAAGACCCTAGGCTTAAGTTAGATAATTCTGTGTTTTTCTATAATATTCTGTGATGTTGTGATGTAGAAAGCCTTTTTATTATTTTGTGGTGTACTATTTTAGACTAGATGGCTAGAATTGATTGTTGTTAGTCTATATGGTAAGATGTTAATTTTAGAATTAACATTATCTTTTGTAGGGGGGCTATACTCGAAGGGACTGCCATCTTAAATAAATTATAAAATTATTATTGCTTATAATTAGATGGCTAGGCTTATTTTTTATGTAGGGTATGAAATGCATCTAACTAATACACATTTTTAACTTTTAGATATTTTGACTCATGACTCTCTTAGGGATTAAGAAGTGAGTCTAGGATTATTAGATTCTTTCCTAAAAGACAACAACCTAGCCATCTTATACACATGAGACTTAGCATCATGGACTTAAAATGCCCTTAATGGTGTTAGCTGGTAGCTCCTCAGGTAGGTTATAAGCCCAGAAGAGCTAGGGATAAGCTTGTTCCCAAAAGTGAGAGGAATGGTCAATAATTCTTAAAATGAATTTAGGTTGAGCATCTGACTTGTGTTATAGCAGGTTTTGAAGCATCCTCCTTGGAGTAAGTCTTCAACCATAGACATTTCTACAGTCTTGTGCTACTAGAATTTAAGCCATAGATTTTTAAGAAAATGTCAACTCAAAATTTAAATTAAATTCTAAAAATTTCTGCCCAATGATAGGATGATTGAAATGCCTACTAAGCATCCCAGTATCAATAGGCATTTCCTACTTCATCCCAATTGGCCTTCTAGAAGAAGTCTTCCACTTTGGATTTGGATCATCCCCATTTAAAATTCCAAATATCATTCCTTTGAAAACAAACTTAGAACTTCATAGAAATAATAAATTATTTCTTTAATCTAGAGTATTCTTAGAAAGAGCTCATTTCTTCTTGGGATGAAATTAAATATATGTGCGTAGCTTTATAAGGAACCTTGAACCCAGTCTAAAATAAACCCTACTCTACTTCCTATGTAGTTCATGGGAAAATTATCTAGCACATTAATGATGTATTAGCTTTATAAGTCTTTTATTAAATGATCAAGTTTATTATAGGATAATATATTTATTCTTTAATGATGCATTTGATCATCTAAATAAGAAATTCCCAAACTCTATGTGGTGTCATAAATTTTTCCCACGCTACATCCATGTAATCCTTAATCATCATCAATAGTATCTAAGTCTTTTGATTTTGGCTTTCATTTTTAAACTAAATTAATGTGCTCCACATAATCTTGGATGTACCTCAATCATGATATATTAGGCTTCATGTTTGTCTAAATAGCACAAACACATATGATCAAAGGAACGCTGATACAAGGTTCCTTCAATAAGAGTGTAGTATATTATATTTTGTTTAATTTGATGGGCTTGAGACTTCTCTTTAGGTAGTTTGTCTTCACATAAATAGTAAAAAAAAGGCTGCATCCAATCGATCTCTTCATCTTCTTTGGCAATGACAACCTACCCATTCAGAGCTTGTCTATTGATGAGCACATTATTGATAGGAGGTAAAACTTAATGGTTGTGTATCTCTATTAATATATACTCATTGTATGAAAAGGCTATTTCCTTAACAAAATTTGCTAAAGCATAGACTATGGCATTTCTACCTCAAAAGTTTCTTATAGGGTGACTAATTCACCTATTTTAATAGCTCCATCTGTACTTATAGTACTAATGGAGTTTGGGTATTTAAACTTCATAAGTTATGTCAATTTGTTTAACTACTAATTGTGAATCCCTAAAGACATTAATGTCTACAAAATGGCAAACTCTAGATTGGCCATAAGAGCTTTGTAGTTTGCTTCATTATTTGTATAAGGCTATGATAAATGATACAAGAATCATAACGTCCCATGGTTTAGAGTTAAAGACTTTTCATATTCTAGGTTTTTCTAGGAGGATTAATTGTGGTTCATCTCCTATTTGGGTGGAAGCTACACCATCAAAGCATAATTCCTAATGATGGCTATTTGGATTCCCTAAACTCATGATTTGTTTATCAAGGATATCATTATTTAGGAGAGAATTTGTGAGAAGAGGGTGTTCTTTTAGTAAAACTGCTAGCGCTTTCCCTTTCATGGTGTTAAGAGATATGAATGTAAAGTCAAACTGTGATAAGATCATGGACTATTGTGCCAACTATTCAGATAGTAGTAGACATGTCATGAAATATTGTAGTGCATTAACACTAGAAATTTGGTTGGTTTTATGAGAAAGCATATAATGCTTTAGATTTTGGGAAGCGAATATAAGGTCTAGGCAATGCTTCTCAATAGGTGGATATTTGGCTTCAATAAGAATTAAGCAATGACTCAATTAGTATAGCATATTTTCTTTCCACTTATCATTGACTTAGGTCAATAAGTTGACAAGGGAATTGCTTAATGCTATTGTGTATTGGATGAGAGGTTTGCCTTGGCTAAGGGTAGCTACTATTGGGGTGTCATTAAGTATTGCTTGATGCTTTTGAACACTTGTTGGAATTTATCATCCCATGAAAATTTGACATCTTTCTTTATGAGTGTGATAAATGGTTGACATCAACTAAATAAGTTTGATATAAATCTTCTTAGATGTGTCAACCTCCCTTGAAATAATTTGAGTTGATTTAGAGCCTTGGAAAGTGGCATTTAAAAAGTATTTATTTAATCTTCTTATAATCGATCTTGATTTCATAGTGTAGTGTGATAAACCCAAGAAACTTCCTTGAAGTCATCCCAAAGGATTATTTTAGAGGGTTCAACTTCAGATTATAATATCAAAATCATTTAAAAAGTATTTTTCAAGTCATACAATAGATCTTCTTTTCTTTACTTTTGACCATAAGATCATCGATGCAATGTTTGACTTGGTGAAGAATGAGTTTGTTGAAGAATTGGGTTATGGCACACTGATATATAGTACTAGCATTCTTAAGATCAAAATGAATGACCTCATAACAAAAGATTCCAATCAGAGTTCTAAATAAGGTATTCTTCTCGCCTTTAATTGTCATCTTAATTTGGTTTTAACTGGATGGCTCATTGAATATTAGGATGTTATATCTATCATCAGCTCTAGGGAGCTCATCTTTAGGACATGCTTTGGTAGGATCCCTGAAAATTGATGCATTTGTGAATTTAATTATTTTCCATTATAACTAGTACAACATTAGCTAAGCATGGGTTACTTTTTCTCTCAGATAAAATCAACATCAATCAGTTTCTTAACTTCTAAAATAACTTAATTTTGAATGTCTAATTGCATGCATCTAGGAGCTTACTTTATTAGGATTGCATCATGCTATACTTCTAATTTGTGGGTTGCAACATTAAGAGCTAATATGAGAATTTCTTTATAGCTCTATGTAAAATAATCCTTAAACTCCAAAAGTATATTGATTAGGTCATTATCCTTAGATTGATTCCACAAAGAGCCGATGAATGTTAAATGTGCTTTATCTTTAGTGCTCATGTTGATTTTTATCAACTCATTTATGGTTGAATTTATTTCCTCCTACAATTTTTGGAATGTATCCCTAACCTAGAGGTCATTCGAATCATCTGAAGTTTCTAGATAAACCTTTTTGTATGGATTGGTATTATTTGAAAAGAATCAATCAGACTCAAGATTATTAGTGACAACTAAATAGTATTTGTTATCATTTATAAGGCCAATCATACTAGATCCTAGCCTTGGTCTTGAATGTGCCTTTCTTCATTTCTTATTCAACATCTTTCCAAAGTGGTTAAACTTATGTTTGTACCATGCATGTGGAATCAACTTCTATTTAGCTAAATTTAAAATTCAAGGAGAGTATCAATCAAAAGCCAATTCTATTATTTCTATAAAAGATTCTTTCCCAAATTTTACATCAACACTTGCACTTTAGGATGATGCTTTTAAGTAAAATTTGTAAGGCTTATAAATTTTATTTATTTGTGGTGTAGCTTTAACTACCAAACCCTTAATATTTTATTTAGTAAATGAGGTAAGAACTAGAGTGCTCACATATTAAGTAAGCCTCTAACACAAAGATAACTTAAATGTATCACTATAGTGCCTGTCATTATCTTATTTATTGATGCTTTGTTGGGGACCTAATTATCATCATTGATGGGTTACACTTTCACTTCTAGTTCGGTCTTCAAATTTGAGGATGTAGCCATCGATCTAACCACATAAGACTCATGCTCTGATCTAGATACTAAGTCTATATATATAATAGGGGGAGCCGAGGATGTGTTATGTAGAATGGTCTTCCCCCTCTAATACCCCCTAAAAGCCTACCTCATCCTCATCCTATAAGAGGTTAGGACATCTCACCTACTCATTAAAAAGAAGAAGTAAGATGTGGTTTATACCTCTTTCTCCATGCCTTCTTCACTTTCTCTTTCTCTTTTCTTTTCTTTTTGATCTTATTTTTCTTTTTCTTTCTCTTCTTTTTTTTCTCATTAATTAATGTTGTTTTGAACATCATGGGAGTACACTATTTATTTCTTGGGGGAGGTAGCAGGCTAAACCTTCATATATCCTAACCTTGTGTATCAAAAAGTTTTGTAGAACCCCTTTAATGCAATACTCTATACCATTGCACATGAACTCAATACACTGATGTAAGGAAGATGGTACCATCTTATTCTCATGCAACCAGGGTCTTCCTAGTAAAGCATTAAAGGATGTATTTGAGTCAATGATTTGGAACTTTCCTTTGGTCTTTAAGCATCAATTTGTACTAAAGCCCTCTCACTTTGTTCATTGAAACCTTTCAACATTACCTTATCAAGATTATCATTGAAACCTTTCACCAATTTGTATTTAAAGTCTAGTGATGTTGTTCCCCAAGTAGCTAACGTTCTTAGAGTCATGATGTTGATTGATGAACCTAGGTCAACAAGCACTCTAGTCAATCTGAAGTTGTTTATGCTCACTAAAATGTGCAATTTGTATTTATGATCTATAGTTCCTAAGAGCAAGTCTTCATCTGAAAAGGTTACTCACAAAACCTCCATAAAGTAATAAGCTTTTTATTTTCTATGAAAGTAGAAGTCTTTTGAGTTAAATATATCTCAGGTATAATAAGGCCTTGATTAAGGACTCCCTCATCTCTTTAGGTAAGATGAGGGCACCATATATGCTTAGCTTAGTTGGAAACTTTCTAAAATGGGTTAAGACACTATAATCAACTTTGTGTTGATTCTCCACAAGCATATCCATTATTCATGTGGAGGGAATATTTCTCATTGGAGTCAATGATCTATTTACTTTTATCATGAGGTGCCATCTTAGGTGGTAGAACTCTCCCACTATGAAGATTGACCTCGATAATCTCCTCAATTAGAGGAATTATAGTGGTATTTACCTACTCATCAAGAGCACCTGAAGCTTCTCTTAATATATCCTCATAATTAGATGACTCAATTCTATCTCAATAGAGACACCTTGAAGGTTTAAAGTAGGAATGTCATTATCAGAGTTAGAGTCATCAAAAGGAAGAGAATGATCAAAATCATTTTTACTATTAAGACTTAAAGAGTTATCATTAAAGATGAGATCATTAGAGTCATCATGTAAAGATAAGATATAAGTGGAATTCCTTTTCATTGATTTATCCTCCTTATGAAGTTTGAAGTAGACATTATAAAAGTGAGTGGCATGAGTAGCTTGGTGCCCCAATCTACAAATACCAGACTCCTTATTGACCTCACTTTTAGAGAGGTTTATGCTCATCACTCTTTAGATCTAAGAATTGATCTAAACACTAAGATTTCTTCACCTAGAATTAAGACACATCTAGTGGGTACGAGGACATTAATCCAAAGCCAAGAAGACTTATAATGCTCAACCTAGGGCTAGGCCTCGACTTGGACTAGGTGGGACCTCATGACCTTGATTTCAAACCAAGCCTTATATATTAAATCCATTTGATTATATGTCACATAAAGTTTGTAACATATCCAAACCATACCCAATTGGTGTTTAATTTGGCCAAGTGACCAAGTTGACCCAATGTGACATATTTGGGCCTAAAGGGGCTAAACCCAAAATTGATCCAAACCATTTGAAACTGAGTCTACCCAAACTCCTTGGAACATCATTTGAACTTGATTGAAGCCATATCAGGACTAAAATTGGCTAATTGGATCACAAATCTCGAGTTGATCTAATGAACCTTATATGGGTAAAATCATATCCAATTTATCCAAGCTAAATTGAGCTAATCTAATGCTTCACAATCATTCTAATCACATACTTAGTCATTAAGATAATTTAAACTTAAGGGTCAATTTGAATCAAACTCAAATTCAACTTAAATCAAACTAAACCAATCTCTACAATCACTTTCAAAGTGATTATTGATCATCACCCAACACCCAATCTCAATTGTGCCAATTAAATCCATTGATTTAACTTGACCCAATTTGAACTAAAGGGTCAAGTTAAATCAAATCTTGATCCATTTCAAATTGTATTGAATCAACATTTATAATTAGTCATAAATTAATTACTGAACATTTCTAAATAATCAATTGAACCCAATTTGATTAACCTAACATAATTAGCCAACTTAAAATTGGCCTAAAGGGTCAAAATGAACCAAAACCCAATCCCAGCCAAATTAAATCAAACTAAAGCTTATAATCAATCTCAAATGAATAAATAAACATAGTTCAACCCATTATTACTTTCAATTTGGCCAATTTGGCCAAAATTGTCAACTTATCCAAATTAGTCAACTTAACCCATTTGGCCCATATGAACCCATATGAGCCAAATTCAAATTCACTCCAAATTAAATCAAATTGATTACACTAGTATGTTCCAAATTATCAATTATGCCTAACCCAATAAGCCTTTAGGACCAATTTAGTAAATTGGTCAACAAAGCCCAATTGAACCAAAATTAACCTAATGAGTCTAAATGACCCAAGCCGAACCAAACCCTGCCAAACTTGGCATGAAACATCCTCATATGTCCTTTGACCTACCCAAGTGGACCCAACTCATGGTGAAGCTAGATTAGCCCAAACATAAATCCCAAAATAGAAGGTCCAAACCCTCCCTTTAGCTAAAGCAACTTTCTTATCATGCCTTGTGCTCTCCCCAGCTGACCCAATGTTGTTTGGTCCAGCCATTGACCAAGAAGAGGTCACCCTTTGATAGCTCTTTGTTCACCAACCATGGATTATTCACTTTACCATTGCTCACCGTCCTCTCTTATCCATTGAAGGAGGTCTAGCTCATCAGTCTAAAGCCAACCTCTTTCAGTGGTTGACATGAAGAGGCTTATTTACCCTACTTCAAGTGGTCAAATTTAACACACATACTCACATCACTCCTAGAGATAGTCCCTAAGTCTCCTTAAAGCTCTTCATGCCTCCCAGCTCTAAGAAGACCAACCTCTCTCAAACTCAAGCATCTCACAAATCTAACCTCACTAAAACTGAAGAACCTAATTCTTTTGTCCCATACCTTCCTAATACTGCAAGGAGAGAGAATGAATTGAGAAACACTTGATTCAAGCATTGTAGATAGGAGTTCAATCAAGCTCTGGTGAACTCATGGTATTGTTTAGTCTCAAGAGCAAACAATCAGGAGGTAGAGGGGGACTTCAACAATAAGGCTTCACCTCTTCAAGTCGAAGCTATCTCAATCAGTTTCTTCGCTAGTCCTAGCTCTAACATGGTAATTTCTTCAAAATTGTAGAAAAGCCCCTTATGTGTAAATATTTATGAAGACAATTATTATTTCATGTAGATCATACTGTAGGAAACTTAAAATTTTTATTTTAATCATAATGGAGTTGATTTCACCATGAAATGATCCTTGATAAGCAAAAGACAAATGACATTTATCGCTTGCAGAAGGAAGACGATAAATCACAGGCTATCCATATTGCTTAGAATGAATGATCATGATTAATTGGTGTTAGAAATTATAATTTAATTCCTTTAAAATTGTGAGTTTAATTATAGTACTTTGATCTTTCAGGATGAAATTTAGTTTATGGCTATCTGAGTCATCTACAATTGGGATTTGTTTAATAACTAACCCTATGGTGTCACGTGTAAAGCATGATTGCCTTAGTGTTGACTATGTAAATGAATAAATTAAAGTTTTAATAGATTTATGTTGAATCCAAATTTATCAATTGATGAAGGAAGAACCTTTTATGATTCAGGAAACAAGATTAAACAAGAATATTATAAAAAACAAGACATGAAAGTAACTAAGTGGAAGAGGGATAACCTCAAAATTAAAGTACAAAGACTTAGGGTCTAGAGAGAAAGAAAAAAGATCCTCTCATAGAGAGGAGTTATCCTTTTATAATACCAAGGGGTGATTATACATAGAAATTATTGTGGGAAAAATTTGTGACATCATAAGATTTTAGGAATTTCTTATTTAGGTAATCGAGTTCATCATTAAAGAATAAACATATTATCTCGAAAGATAAACATGCTATCCTATAATGGATTTAAATACTTAAATATGGACTCTTAAGGTTAATGTGTCTTATTAATATTCAATAGATTCTTTTCTTGAATCACATGAAAATGTAGAACAAGGTTTATTTTATAATGAGATTGTAGTTCCCTATAAGGACAAGCCCTTATAGTTAACTACATCTTAGGAATGAGGATCTCTTCCTAAGAATACTCTCGATTAAAGAAATAGGCTCTTATTTCTATAGATTTCTAAATTGATTTCAAAGGATGGTCAAATTGAAGTTTCAAAAGGGAACACTACAAAGTGGAAGGAGTTCCTTTGGAGGAAAATTGGGATAAAGTAGGAAATGTCCATAGATACTAGGAAACCTACTAGACATTTCAACTATCATATAATTTAGCTTTAAATTTTGGAATTTAAATTAAATTTTGAGTCGATGGTTTATTAGAAATCTAGGGCTTACATTCTAGTAGAACAAGACTATAGAAATGCCTAGGGTTGAAGGCAAATTGTTGGCTCTTTCTCTCATTTTAGGAAAGAAACCTATCCCTGACTCTTCTAAGCTTATAACCTGCTTGGAAGGGCTACCAACTAATACCACTGAAGAAAATTTTAAATCCATGATGTCAAGCTTCACATATGTAAGATGGTTAAGCTCACTCCCTAATCCCTAGGACCATGTCAGGTAAAATATGCACCTAGCTAATGTAATAATTTTTAATTTTTAACAATTTTGACTCATAATTCATTTAAGGCCTTTGGGGTATGAAATTTATGCCTACAATGAGATGTAATTTTTATTTTTGTTTAAGTTATTTAGATTTAAGTTAGATAGAAAATTTATTTATTTTAATTCTAGTGGGTTCATCACTAAAAATATAACACAAAAAGAAACCTAGAATAGTGGATTAATTCTTTTATGCACCCAAAATAAATCAAACCAAATTTAAATTTAAAGAATAGGTTAGTGTGATTGGGTACCACTGTACACCCCGGAAGATAGAGAAAAATGGGCAGCTAAGCTCCACCCTTATACAATTCAGCGTAGAACAAGTCTAGATCTATGGTTCTTCTTCCAAGATTATCTTCTTCTTCAATGACCTCCTTTGGGTTTCACAGGAGACCACCAGAATGGTATAGTCAATTCCTGCTATTTCTAGACCCCATAGATCCTAACCTAATTCTAGGCTCAAATTAAAATTTTTTTAAAAATTTCTAAACCCTGCAAAACAAATGTTAGGAAATGTAAACAGTACAGCAACAGTTATATTTGTAAACATATGAGCTTAGTATTAGTTGCTTTCCAAGCTCACCTATCCTATTAGGCTATGCTTAGAGAATTTGTAGCACCTGCAAGCAAACAATATTTATTTATAATTTATTATAGTAATTCTTTTGGCTCAGTCCCTGTGCAAAAGAAAACATTACTTCTAGAAAGTATGTCCTACCATCCAGTCTAATGGGCAAAATAATCCTAGTCATCCACTCTAAAACATTACACCACAAAGTAATAAAAATATCACAAAATATTATAGATCGACCTAACCTAAATCTAAGGATAGTGACCTAATATTCTAGTGTTTGAAGGAAATGGGCTTGTGTGGTAAGACTGTACTAGGTCTTTTTAAGTTCAAGTTTCAATTTGGGTTTCTAATATTTAATTTAATTTGATATTGATATTTTTACTTTTCATAATTTCACTTTATAGATTTGTGTCATTATTATACCAAAGATTCGAGGTATCAAGACCTCCTTCAGACTAGTAGCCCTGTGATCTCGGGTGACCAGACTATATACCATATGTTGTTAATTATGAAAAATTTTATTTTTATTCTTTTGATTTCTTTTAATCTTAGAATTTCTTTAATTTACCATGGGTGGTTTTAATTATAATGATTTAATAATTTACATTTTCATTTTCATTTTTATGTTCATTTTTATATTAAAATGAAATTTAAGTTTTCAAGAATGAA